>BSUD01000002.1:101477935-101571873 GCA_033239045.1 Fagopyrum esculentum | reverse complement strand
CTGTATCTGTCCCTGTGTCCATCGGGACGCCACCTCCTCTCTCATCTACTGTCTCATCATCATCGTCGTCATCCTCATCCTCAGCCTCAGCAGGGGCAGCTGCTGCCTCTCTATGATCCTCCATCAATGTATCCCAAGCTGTCTGCCAGTAATGCGGATCAAAGACTGTGAACTGCGCAGACCAGCGGATCCCCTGAGGTGCAGTCCGCTCCCAGGGCATGGCGACGTATGGAGTGGTCAAACCACGGGGAACTAGAATCCTCCGTGTGATCATCTCCTGTAATCCCAGCGGCTTCGGAGCCGCCGCCATCGTGCAAACGCTGAGGTCCATCCCGTGGTAGGTAGCGATGTGGGTGACTAGACCTCCGCAGCAAATGTCTCCCTTCGCCTTGGCCTTGATCTTGTGCAGATCCTCTGCCAAGAGCAAGCCAAAGTCTGGGAAACCTCCTGTAACCATGCAGTATAAAGCGAAGAGCTCTCCCTGTCGGACCTTCTGGGGCGTCTCAGTACGCGCCAGAAGCGTCTCGCTGAAAATCTTGTGGGCTAGTCTGAAGGCCGGATGAAAGATGACCTTCTCCCTGGAATCTCCAGGGCGCCATCTGTCTGCATGCTCAGTAATATGGGCAATCTGCCCCCAGAACTCTCTAGTTACGGCTCGTGTCGGGAAGTCTACGGCAGTGGGGTCAAAAAAGCCAAAAATCTCTCTCCATATCTCTAAAGGAACTATGAAGTTCCGGTTCATCAACCGGTACTTCACAGACCGGTCTGTGGGGAGGTAGGAGAAAGAGCTAACAAACTCGAGTGTCGGCTCTAAGTAGGCTGGGACTCGGATCTCAGTAAACTGATCCAGCCCGACAGTAGCAATCATCCTCCTAAGGTCAGCATCTAACCCTAGGTAATCAAAAGCTTACACGTCCAGAAATCGTGGTGCGATAACTGGACGGCTAGCTATCCGCTCATAGTCTACCCGGCATCTCTCGTGGATAGCCGGGCGGTAAGGACGGGATGAGGAAGAAGAAGGGGAAGGAGAGGATCTATCTCTAAGGGCTAACACTCTGTCAGAGCTCATCTTCGATCAACACTGTCAGACTACCTCGGTCGACTGACAAACTCCAAGAATCATCTCGACCGAGGTGCAGATCGACTGGACCGAGGCGAAGACAGTCGCGATTTCAACTCTATGAATTTCAGTTCTTTTCCCCTAAAAATCACTATAAATGCTTCCTATGGGGTACTTAAGCTTTTCCTCAACAGATTCAAGGGCAACCAAAGCCCAATTTGAAGGAAACGAACGAGTTAGGGTTTCAATCGTTTTTACCTCGTTCCGACCGAATCGCTCGAATTTCTTGCAGATCTGTTGTTGCAATCGACTCCTCTACCCTTCAATCTCGGTTTGGAAGCAGAAAACGTCGAAAACGAGCAAGAATTGAGAGGGAGCGAAGTGGATCTGTCGCCGCGGTCGAGGTAGGTAAAAAAAATGTGAAAAGTAATTTTTCCCCTTTTTATACTGTTACTGGATCTGCTGTCACCTCGGTCGAGATGGTCTCGACTGGACCGAGGTGGTACGGACCGAGGTGGTTCTGCAGAAACCCTAGTCGCCTCGGTTGCTCAAGAATCAACTCGGTCGAGGTGCTCTGACAGTAACCGAGGTGCTTCTGTCTTCTCAGAATCTCGAACTTCTGTCCTTCCAGTTGTGCTCCTTCCTAGATATTCCCTGTTGTCTGTCCAGAACGCCGAAAACAAAGCAAAGCAAAGCAAAAACAAAAGCTATCTAAACTAGACTACAAAACGGGAAAAGAAAGCAATACCTTGGGTTGCCTCCCAAGAAGCGCTTGATTTAAGGTCGCTAGCTGGACCATTCGGCACGGGATTACTCAATGCACTTCGAATGTCGTGGAGTGCTCATCACATCCGTAAAAATCTTCCAAGAAGGTTCCGGTTCCTAACTTCACCGGCAAATGGTAAGATCTCCCTCGTACAAGCTTGTACGGTTTGATTCTCACCGGAATTCGTCTAGACTTCCTGCACTTCAATGGGACATTCCTCGTGTCCCATCCTTTCCTTGATCGAGAAAATAGTTTCTCGAGAATCATAGCAGCTTCCCCATCTATAGCTTGGGGATGGTACAGGGTCCTGAGCATGCGAGGGACCCCATACTTGAACAAATAACACTTCGTTGCCTTAGCGGTGAAGTGCTTGTTAACTTCACTCCTTATAATCCAAGGAGCATCTTCCTCCAACAATTTCAAGAGAGGTTTCATCTTGATCTTAGGAGGTTCTTTCAAAAGAGACCTCCAACTGTCCGGTGCCTTCCTGAAAAATTCAGAAATATTAATAGGGAATTCAAATAAAGTAGGAGAATGTACCTTGTAAAGTTCTCCAAAGCTTGAGACAAGTTTCATGTCGGGTTGATAATCCCCACACGAAATCCTTCTCAGCTCAGCTGGTCTTTCTTCCACCTTGACCACAGTTTCCGTAATCTGGCCAAGGTTCTCCGCATCTTCCAGTTCTGCAGACTTTTCCTCCACCTCAGCCGATCCCTCTTTCACCTCGGCCGAGGTCTCAACAGTTAGATCGAAACCTTCCAGATCGTCTTCTCCCTCAAAAGCTTCAGGAGAAACTTCTGGTTTGATTGGAGGGGTGCTTGGAACTTGCAGCACTTCCTTATGCTCCTCTTCCGGCTTAGCATAGGATAGGGTGCTTTCCTTGAGCTCCTCCACCTTCTTCATCAACCTCTCCCATCTTGATTCAAGAGAATCTTCAAGGGGTTGCTCACAAATCTTTTTAGGGACATTCAGTTCATCCAACATTGCGAGTTCATGCTGAATGGCCTCTTCTCTTTCCCATTCATTGTTGAACCAATAGAAGGAATACTTCTCCTCCAAGTATTCATAATGGTCCGCCCTAGCACTTTGTCTTGCTATCCAGGCTGGATCAAATGTAGTCATCGGAAATCCTGAAAACTACAAAACTCATAGAAAGAGTAGTTAGTAGCCACAGGGGTAAGTGCCTTGAAAGCAAACCGTACCGGCTCGGTCTAGACCAAGTCCCCGGCAACGGCGCCAAAAAATTGTTCGCTCCAAACGGTGTGTGCAAGCTTTAAATTTATAACCCTAGACTTAAGCTTAAAACAAGGATGCGAACCCGCAGTGTACGGGTCAATCGTAGTAAAAGCAAGAAAATTCCAGGGGTCGATCACAGGGACTCGGTGAAACAGAGTCAATACGGTATGCTAATGTCAACACTAACCACAAGAGCAATTAACACAATCAAAGATGAATAAGAAGTCAATAAAGCAAACATGCAATTCTAGGGATTAAAGCATCTAGTTGTGGTTCCAACACAAGATCTATAGATAAGCGGACAAAGCTGAGATTTTTGCGTGGGGAAGGTGTTACTAAAGTGGAGTAGATCACCGGGTAAGTCTCACTACACACTAATTCTAAACCGTAACTCCTATTACCGGGTAAGTCTCAAGGAATCAAGATAAAGAACTATAACCTCAAACTAACACGCCATCTAAGGGAATAGAATCAACCTTTACCGGGTAAGTCTCAGGCTAACTCACAAAGATGGGATGGAAGCACACTCAAACCCCAATAAAGGATAAACCTTTATTACCTACACTTATGATCTTAGGTACACAAACTAAGGAATTACCGGGTAAGTCTCATCCTAAGCTTGCATTGAACCACGAAGGTATAATAAGAATAGGATTTAGCAAACTCTAACACTTAACTTTCTGTTTTAGGTCGGATAAGTCACCTCGGTCAGAAGAATTCCACCCCGGCCGAGATGTTCATCTACTGAACGAGATGCTTAGGGTTAAGGTTAAAGACTCGAACTTTCAGGATCCTACTGGAATCTAAGATTATTCTATCATTGTTTTTCCCACAACCTTCAGCTAATCACCCTAGAATCACACAAGGAAATTAGCCACTCATCATCATAATGAAAGTATTAAAATATATGGGAAGAAGGTGAATATTTGAACAAAGAAGAATTTAATGAAAAGACTTCAATAAATGAATCAAATATCACAACAAAGCGTTCCTTGGATAATAATCCAAATAGACAAGACAACAATTGAGGGAATTGAAGACAATCTTACAAAACCCTTCAATAAAGCTATAAAAGCTATGGTCTTCAATCTTCCTTCAACCTTCAAAAAGGTTCTTCAAAACTCCCAACTGGAGTAGGCTGCTGCTACTGCGTATGTAGGGTGATAGCGTGCTGTATTTCATTGTAGGCGGGGTTTCGGAATTGTGGAAATCCAACCCTTTTTATAGGAAAATAACCCTCCAAAGATAAAATATCTTAGAAAGATATTATCCCATAAAAATAGGTAAAATATATATTCTGCATATCTCCTTCCTTCCAGGAGCCAAGCCCAAAAATATAAGATCACTTTCCAAATTTAAAAGATCTCTTCCAAGAATAAAATATTCTCGCCGCGTCCTAGGTGTTCGCCTCGGTCGAGTCGGTGTCTCTGGATCACCTCGGTCGAGGTGAATCAATGGTCAACCGAGGTGACTCACGACAGAAGGTGAAATCTCTCGAATCTGCTCCAAAGTAAATCTTTAATCCATGGCTATGCTCCCTGGATGTAGCTCCAAATGACTCATGATTCCTTTCGCTCCTTTTTGATGCAAAACGTACCATAATACCTACAATTACAACGAAACTAGGTGTAGACCTCGATTCTCGCAAAGGTAGATGAAATGGTTGTAAAATCACATAATGTACATACAAACATGCAGATTATGAAAGATAAAACGTCCAAACAAACCCCAAATTATAGACTATAATTCATGCTATCAAAATACCCCATACTTAGCCCTTGCTTGTCCCCAAGCAAGTTCCTCATATAGAAGACAAGATAGAATGGATTATAAGTCAAGAAAATCAATGAAAAAGTCTTTCAAAAACATTTAATGGTGTGTAACTATCATAGATCACTCTAAGAGAATACTTCCTAGAATTAGAAACTCAATATGATCAAAACATTTTATAAATATAGGAAAGTTGTTCATCTTTGCATAAAATCATAGAATGCATAATAAATCATAATTATCAAAATTAATCATGTGTAATCCAATTTAAACCGCTAAGTCAATCAACAAGCTCAAGGTCTCAAGGGCTTCCCAAAAGAAAAGGTCAAGAAACGTGTTGGGTAGGGATGTATGTAAGGTGATGTGGTGCTAGAATCCGGGAAAAGGATGAACTTCACTTTCACTTCAACTTGCAACATCTTCCACCAATAAGCTTTGCTTATCTCACACTTTTTCTTTTTTACTTTACTTTTTGGGATGCATGGACAGAGGTGCACAATAACCGAAGCCTAGGAAATCTACAATCATCAATTTCTCGAGATGCATCAAACCCTTGATGCACATACCATGACCCGTTAGGAATATCGCTCAATCCGACTTTGGCAAGACACAAACACCCGGCTATGTGAATGGTGCCGAGTTACTCATCTTCATGATTGACTTCCCCAAACCTATTATTGCTTTCTAACACTTCCACTTCCAGCCCACTTCTCAACTTTAACTTGCTTTCACCACTTCGCTTGCTTCCAAATTCCCGGATAGGTAAAGGGAGGCAAAAACGTATATGAGGGGCTAAGCATGATCAAGAAGAAGAAGAGGAAGAGAATGAATTGCCTTGGTCTTTCCAAGAAGAAAGTGAGAGAACTTAACCTGCGGTGTCAACCTTCAAATTCAACATAATTTGGATAAAAACAAAGTATTAAACATGCCAATAATTTCAAACAAAACATTTAGCAACTTAAACATATCATAAAACCTTTCAAACACATAAAGAATTTAAAACCAGTAAGTAAACAAAATCTTCACTGAGATCATATCCAGATAAGTAACACAAAATCGTTTTCGAAAACTTTCTGTTGCGCCACCTCGGTCGAGGTGTTCTTGGTTCAACCGAGGTGAAACACCTCGTTCGGCCAGAATCTCCCCGGTCGAGGTCTAAAATTTTTTTTTTTTTTAAACCATTTTTTTTTATTTTCGGTTTCGACGTTTTTCTCAATCAAATAACCTGTAGGTATGCATGTAGTACCAGATAATCATATAAAGGCAATGAAGCATAAATACGAAAATATCCGATAAATATAATACATCAAAAGTGTCAAATACATCACGTAGTCACGTAGTCAAATAACAATAAATACCCGATACTTGAGACACACAGTCCCAGTGGGTATAATAAAAGTCTAAACAAGAGAGAACTCACCGGATGAAAGCCGAACTACATAAAAATATAATAATAAAATCCTGCAGCTCCTCAGTAGTCTCGATCCGGTGGTGGTGCATAAGGATACTGAGTCGGATCATAAGGATGGCCCATGATCCGCTCGAACTGCAGCTGAGCCATGATGTGCTGATGATGCTGCCGCTCCTGCATCTCGCGGATATCCAGCGAAAGTGCAGCGTATGAGTCGATAACCTGATTTGTCAGGTCATCGATCCGTCGGTGAGCAGCTCTATCTCTCACTCCCCGCCTCCTGCGTCTAGTAGGTCTGACCGGAGAATTCTCAGCTGGTGCCGGCTCAGTGTCCTCCTCATCATCTAAATCTATAATAGGTGGCGCGCTCGTCCCAACTGTATCTGTCCCTGTGTCCATCGGGACGCCACCTCCTCTCTCATCTACTGTCTCATCATCATCGTCGTCATCCTCATCCTCAGCCTCAGCAGGGGCAGCTGCTGCCTCTCTATGATCCTCCATCAATGTATCCCAAGCTGTCTGCCAGTAATGCGGATCAAAGACTGTGAACTGCGCAGACCAGCGGATCCCCTGAGGTGCAGTCCGCTCCCAGGGCATGGCGACGTATGGAGTGGTCAAACCACGGGGAACTAGAATCCTCCGTGTGATCATCTCCTGTAATCCCAGCGGCTTCGGAGCCGCCGCCATCGTGCAAACGCTGAGGTCCATCCCGTGGTAGGTAGCGATGTGGGTGACTAGACCTCCGCAGCAAATGTCTCCCTTCGCCTTGGCCTTGATCTTGTGCAGATCCTCTGCCAAGAGCAAGCCAAAGTCTGGGAAACCTCCTGTAACCATGCAGTATAAAGCGAAGAGCTCTCCCTGTCGGACCTTCTGGGGCGTCTCAGTACGCGCCAGAAGCGTCTCGCTGAAAATCTTGTGGGCTAGTCTGAAGGCCGGATGAAAGATGACCTTCTCCCTGGAATCTCCAGGGCGCCATCTGTCTGCATGCTCAGTAATATGGGCAATCTGCCCCCAGAACTCTCTAGTTACGGCTCGTGTCGGGAAGTCTACGGCAGTGGGGTCAAAAAAGCCAAAAATCTCTCTCCATATCTCTAAAGGAACTATGAAGTTCCGGTTCATCAACCGGTACTTCACAGACCGGTCTGTGGGGAGGTAGGAGAAAGAGCTAACAAACTCGAGTGTCGGCTCTAAGTAGGCTGGGACTCGGATCTCAGTAAACTGATCCAGCCCGACAGTAGCAATCATCCTCCTAAGGTCAGCATCTAACCCTAGGTAATCAAAAGCTTACACGTCCAGAAATCGTGGTGCGATAACTGGACGGCTAGCTATCCGCTCATAGTCTACCCGGCATCTCTCGTGGATAGCCGGGCGGTAAGGACGGGATGAGGAAGAAGAAGGGGAAGGAGAGGATCTATCTCTAAGGGCTAACACTCTGTCAGAGCTCATCTTCGATCAACACTGTCAGACTACCTCGGTCGACTGACAAACTCCAAGAATCATCTCGACCGAGGTGCAGATCGACTGGACCGAGGCGAAGACAGTCGCGATTTCAACTCTATGAATTTCAGTTCTTTTCCCCTAAAAATCACTATAAATGCTTCCTATGGGGTACTTAAGCTTTTCCTCAACAGATTCAAGGGCAACCAAAGCCCAATTTGAAGGAAACGAACGAGTTAGGGTTTCAATCGTTTTTACCTCGTTCCGACCGAATCGCTCGAATTTCTTGCAGATCTGTTGTTGCAATCGACTCCTCTACCCTTCAATCTCGGTTTGGAAGCAGAAAACGTCGAAAACGAGCAAGAATTGAGAGGGAGCGAAGTGGATCTGTCGCCGCGGTCGAGGTAGGTAAAAAAAATGTGAAAAGTAATTTTTCCCCTTTTTATACTGTTACTGGATCTGCTGTCACCTCGGTCGAGATGGTCTCGACTGGACCGAGGTGGTACGGACCGAGGTGGTTCTGCAGAAACCCTAGTCGCCTCGGTTGCTCAAGAATCAACTCGGTCGAGGTGCTCTGACAGTAACCGAGGTGCTTCTGTCTTCTCAGAATCTCGAACTTCTGTCCTTCCAGTTGTGCTCCTTCCTAGATATTCCCTGTTGTCTGTCCAGAACGCCGAAAACAAAGCAAAGCAAAGCAAAAACAAAAGCTATCTAAACTAGACTAGAAAACGGGAAAAGAAAGCAATACCTTGGGTTGCCTCCCAAGAAGCGCTTGATTTAAGGTCGCTAGCTGGACCATTCGGCACGGGATTACTCAATGCACTTCGAATGTCGTGGAGTGCTTATCACATCCGTAAAAATCTTCCAAGAAGGTTCCGGTTCCTAACTTCACCGGCAAATGGTAAGATCTCCCTCGTACAAGCTTGTACGGTTTGATTCTCACCGGAATTCGTCTAGACTTCCTGCACTTCAATGGGACATTCCTCGTGTCCCATCCTTTCCTTGATCGAGAAAATAGTTTCTGGAGAATCATAGCAGCTTCCCCATCTATAGCTTGGGGGTGGTACAGGGTCCTGAGCATGCGAGGGACCCCATACTTGAACAAATAACACTTCGTTGCCTTAGCGGTGAAGTGCTTGTTAACTTCACTCCTTATAATCCAAGGAGCATCTTCCTCCAACAATTTCAAGAGAGGTTTCATCTTGATCTTAGGAGGTTCTTTCGGAAGAGACCTCCAACTGTCCGGTGCCTTCCTGAAAAATTCAGAAATATTAATAGGGAATTCAAATAAAGTAGGAGAATGTACCTTGTAAAGTTCTCCAAAGCTTGAGACAAGTTTCATGTCGGGTTGATAATCCCCACACGAAATCCTTCTCAGCTCAGCTGGTCTTTCTTCCACCTTGACCACAGTTTCCGTAATCTGGCCAAGGTTCTCCGCATCTTCCAGTTCTGCAGACTTTTCCTCCACCTCAGCCGATCCCTCTTTCACCTCGGCCGAGGTCTCAACAGTTAGATCGAAACCTTCCAGATCGTCTTCTCCCTCAAAAGCTTCAGGAGAAACTTCTGGTTTGATTGGAGGGGTGCTTGGAACTTGCAGCACTTCCTTATGCTCCTCTTCCGGCTTAGCATAGGATAGGGTGCTTTCCTTGAGCTCCTCCACCTTCTTCATCAACCTCTCCCATCTTGATTCAAGAGAATCTTCAAGGGGTTGCTCACAAATCTTTTTAGGGACATTCAGTTCATCCCACATTGCGAGTTCATGCTGAATGGCCTCTTCTCTTTCCCATTCATTGTTGAACCAATAGAAGGAATACTTCTCCTCCAAGTATTCATAATGGTCCGCCCTAGCACTTTGTCTTGCTATCCAGGCTGGATCAAATGTAGTCATCGGAAATCCTGAAAACTACAAAACTCATAGAAAGAGTAGTTAGTAGCCACAGGGGTAAGTGCCTTGAAAGCAAACCGTACCGGCTCGGTCTAGACCAAGTCCCCGGCAACGGCGCCAAAAACTTGTTCGCTCCAAACGGTGTGTGCAAGATTTAAATTTATAACCCTAGACTTAAGCTTAAAACAAGGATGCGAACCCGCAGTGTACGGGTCAATCGTAGTAAAAGCAAGAAAATTCCAGGGGTCGATCACAGGGACTCGGTATAACAGAGTCAATACGGTATGCTAATGTCAACACTAACCACAAGAGCAATTAACACAATCAAAGATGAATAAGAAGTCAATAAAGCAAACATGCAATTCTAGGGATTAAAGCATCTAGTTGTGGTTCCAACTCAAGATCTATAGATAAGCGGACAAAGCTGAGATTTTTGCGTGGGGAAGGTGTTACTAAAGTGGAGTAGATCACCGGGTAAGTCTCACTACACACTAATTCTAAACCGTAACTCCTATTACCGGGTAAGTCTCAAGGAATCAAGATAAAGAACTATAACCTCAAACTAACACGCCATCTAAGGGAATAGAATCAACCTTTACCGGGTAAGTCTCAGACTAACTCACAAAGATGGGATGGAAGCACACTCAAACCCCAATAAAGGATAAACCTTTATTACCTACACTTATGATCTTAGGTACACAAACTAAGGAATTACCGGGTAAGTCTCATCCTAAGCTTGCATTGAACCAGGAAGGTATAATAAGAATAGGATTTAGCAAACTCTAACACTTAACTTTCTGTTTTAGGTCGGATAAGTCACCTCGGTCAGAAGAATTCCACCCCGGCGGAGATGTTCATCTACTGAACGAGATGCTTAGGGTTAAGGTTAAAGACTCGAACTTTCAGGATCCTACTGGAATCTAAGATTATTCTATCATTGTTTTTCCCACAACCTTCAGCTAATCACCCTAGAATCACACAAGGAAATTAGCCACTCATCATCATAATGAAAGTATTAAAATATATGGGAAGAAGGTGAATATTTGAACAAAGAAGAATTTAATGAAAAGACTTCAATAAATGAATCAAATATCACAACAAAGCGTTCCTTGGATAATAATCCAAATAGACAAGACAACAATTGAGGGAATTGAAGACAATCTTACAAAACCCTTCAATAAAGCTATAAAAGCTATGGTCTTCAATCTTCCTTCAACCTTCAAAAAGGTTCTTCAAAACTCCCAACTGGAGTAGGCTGCTGCTACTGCGTATGTAGGGTGATAGCGTGTTGTATTTCGGTGTAGGCGGGGTTTTGGAATTGTGGAAATCCAACCCTTTTTATAGGAAAATAACCCTCCAAAGATAAAATATCTTAGAAAGATATTATCCCATAAAAATAGGTAAAATATATATTCTGCATATCTCCTTCCTTCCAGGAGCCAAGCCCAAAAATATAAGATCACTTTCCAAATTTAAAAGATCTCTTCCAAGAATAAAATATTCTCGCCGCGTCCTAGGTGTTCGCCTCGGTCGAGTCGGTGTCTCTGGATTACCTCGGTCGAGGTGAATCAATGGTCAACCGAGGTGACTCACGACAGAAGGTGAAATCTCTCGAATCTGCTCCAAAGTAAATCTTTAATCCATGGCTATGCTCCCTGGATGTAGCTCCAAATGACTCATGATTCCTTTCGCTCCTTTTTGATGCAAAACGTACCATAATACCTGCAATTACAACGAAACTAGGTGTAGACCTCGATTCTCGCAAAGGTAGATGAAATGGTAGTAAAATCACATAATGTGCATACAAACATGCAGATTATGAAAGATAAAACGTCCAAACAAATCCCAAATTATAGACTATAATTCATGCTATCACTTGACGCAGGTATCATCTATCCTGTCGTCGATAGCAAGTGGGTGAGCCCCGTTCAAGTCGTTCTCAAGAAGGGAGGAATGACCGTTGTGACCAACAAGAACAACGAGCTCATTGCAACAAGAACCGTGACGGGCTAAAGGATGTGCATTGACTACCGCAAGCTGAACAATGCAACAAGGAAGGATCACTTCCCACTATCATTCATAGAAAAAATGCTTAAAAGGTTAGCATAACACTCCTATTTTTGTTATCTTGACGGTTATAGTGGTTTCTTTCAGATTCCGATTCACCCGGACGATCAAGAGAAGACCACATTTACGTGCCCATGGGGTACGTTTTCTTATAGGAGGATGCCATTCGGACTTTGCAACGCTCCAGCCACCTTTCAAAGGTGTATGATGGTCATCTTCTCGGAGTATATTGAAGAAATCATGGAGGTTTTTATGGATGACTTTTCAGTTTATGGTTCCTCATTTGACCATTGTCTTACTAACCTTTCTCTTGTGTTGCAAAGGTGTGAAGACACTAACCGAATTCTTAACTGGGAGAAGTGTCAATTCATGGTTAAGGAAGGTGTTGTTCTAGGACATTTGATCTTTAATAGAGGGATCGAAGTTGATAAGTCTAAGATACAGACTATAGAGAAACTTCCTCCTCCATCTTTGGTAAAGGGGATAAGAAGTTTTATAGGACATGCAGGATTTTATAGGAGATTTATCAAAGACTTCTCGAAAATTTCGAACCGCTAACTAATCTATTGTTGAAGGATGCAATTTTTAACTTTTCGGAGGAATGTTTAGATGCTTTCT
This sequence comes from Fagopyrum esculentum, assembly GCA_033239045.1. NCBI lineage: Eukaryota > Viridiplantae > Streptophyta > Magnoliopsida > Caryophyllales > Polygonaceae > Fagopyrum > Fagopyrum esculentum. The sequence continues at coordinate 101,559,623 of BSUD01000002.1, read as the reverse complement.
ATAAGATTAGAGAAGCTCTCATCTCAGCCCCGATAATCCAACCTCCGGATTGGAGTCTTCCATTCTAGGTTATTTGTGATGCAAGTGACGTAGTTGTTGGAGCAGTGCTTGGACAAAAGAAGGAAGGCCGCACTCATGCCATCTATTATGCTAGCAAGACGCTAGACGAAGCGCAACTCAACTACGCCACAACTGAAAAAGAATTATTAGCCGTTGTATATGCTCTTGAAAAGTTTCGTTCTTATCTTGTAGGAGCGAAGGTGATTGTATACACGGACCACTCAACAATACGGTATTTGCTCGCTAAGAAGGATGCAAAACCAAGGCTGATTAGATGGATTCTTCTTCTTCAAGAATTCGATTACAGATTCGGGACAAGAAAGGTTCCGAAAATTCTGTTGCTGATCATCTAAGTCGTCTACCACACACCAACGGCGACGACCTACCCATAGATGACTCGTTCCCGGATGAGCACTTACACATCATGGAAGATTGCATCGACAAGATTTCTAGAGGTAACGAACCTTGGTTTGCTGATTTTGTAAATTATTTGGTTTGCCAGGAAATACCTCCCGGACTATCCAATGCACAAAGAGAGAAGTTCTTTAGGGATGTCCGCCAATACCATTGGAACGAACATCTACTCTTCAAGAGAGGTCCTGACGACATCATTAAGAGATGTGTGCCAGAAGACGAAATGCAAAGTGTCATTTGTCATTGTCATTCACTTCCTTGTGGAGGACACGCTAGTTCCAATAAAACTAGCCCTAAGGTATTGCAATCCGGATTCTTTTGGCCCACTTTATTTAAGGATGTGCAAACCTTTGTTTCTTGTTGCGATGCTTGTCAAAGAACAAGAAATATCTCTAGGAGAAACAAGATGCCTCTTAACAACATTCAAGAGGTGGAAATTTTTGAAGTTTAGGGAGTTGATTTCATGGGACCATTCCCACCATCTTGCTGAAACTAATACATACTTCTAGCTGTAGATTATGTTTAGAGATGTGTTGAAGCTATTGCCTCTCAAACTAATGATGCCATGGTTGTTATCAAGTTCTTTAATATAACTATTTTCCCAAGGTTTGGGACACCACAAACCATCATTAGTGACGGAGGTTCACACTTCATAGCCCGACGATTCGAAGCTCTACTAGCTAAGTATGGGGTGACTCACAAGATCACCACTCCCTACCATCCACAAACAAGTGGTCAAGTAGAGATTTCGAATAGAGAGATCAAGGGCATCCTTGAGAAGACGGTGTCAAAGACAAGGAAGGATTGGTCTTTGAAATTAGATGACGCATTATGGGCGTATAGGACAGCTTCTAAGACTCCCATAGGTACAAAACCATACAACCTTGTGTATGGGAAGTCTTGTCATCTCCCGGTAGAGCTGGAACACAAGGCGTATTGGGTTGTGAAGTGGTTGAACTTCAGCATGAAAGAAGCGGGCGAGAAGCGCCTCTTAGACCTTAACGAGCTAGAGGAACTCTGCTTGAACGCGTATGAGAACACCAAGATTTACAAGGAAAGGGCGAAGCGTTGGCATGATAAGCATTTTTTTCTAAAAGAACTTAAAGAAGGAGATCATGTCCTCCTCTTCAATTCTCAACTTCGACTCTCCCCAGGCTAGCTTAAATCTCGTTGGACTGGACCTTATTTGATTAAACGTGTTTTTCTCCATGGCGCAGTTGAAGTATGTGGTGAGAAGTGCGGAAGTTTCAAGGTGAATGGCCAACGACTTAAGAAGTACTCACCGGAGCTCCAAGGTGAGGAAATTGCTCTGATTGTTCTCAATTGAACATAAGAACGGTCTAGCTACGGACCCAAAACAAAGTGCTTCTTGGGAGGCAACCCAAGGTATTGCATTATCGTTTTTTTTCTTTCTTTCTTTCTTAGGTTAGTTTAGGTTAGATGTCGTTTTTGTTTGTTTTCCCCTCGATACCTTCCAGTATGTTGTGTTTTTGGATGTCAGGAATAAGGAATGAGCAAAGGAAGGAAGAAAAAGTTCATAAGAATGACGAAACTAGAATTTTTGGCACAGATCAGAGAGTTCCACGAATGACCGTACAAAATCATGGTCGTGGAACACCCCGACTGGCCGTGATTTTCCAAGTTTCTCCAAGTTTTTGACAAATCAAAGAGTTCCACGGCCAAAATCACGGCCGTGGAACACCTCGAGTGACCGTGGTTTTAAAAAAATATACTGCCACTATATAACCCCCTTTCCTTCTCAAAAACGCACCTATCCTCAAAACCACGTCCAGAACCACGCCCCAAAATTGCCTATTTTGCCCCTTTACCGTAATTACTCATCCGAAGTCCGGCTCGAGCAATTCTTTAACCTAAACTGGGGTATTTTCAATCCTCTACAGAATCCAAACAACAAACTGAGCAAAAAATCCACATTGGAGAAGGAATTTGGATTTTTCAAATTCAAACCTAGGTTTTATTCTCTATTCTCTTCTTGGTTGATTTGGTTCTTTTTCTTGCAATATTATAGGAGAACTGAAAAAAATTGGAACTAGAAGTAGTTTAGGGTTGTGATTGTTGAGTTTGTTGGCATTTGCTGAGTTTTGAGAGAAACAGACAAATTCCACGGGTTCCATACAGTTCCATGGCCATGGAAATTGAATAACGGACCGTGGTTTTCTCTGTTTTGAGTAAAAATGTTGAGAAGGAAGTCAAGCAGAAATAAGAAGCAGAAAGGTGATAGTTCCTCTTCTTCCAAACCCCCTCCTAGTGAACCACCATCACCACCACCTCCTAGAATCCCTACTATCCATGAGGATTATCAAAGAGCCATGGATAGGATTACCGAGAGACCGATAATAGGACCTAGATACCTTGTCTTAGAGGAGCTTGAAGAGCTCAATGTAGTGAATGACTTGACTTGGCTTTTGGATAGAGCCAGATTGATCATCTTCTCCACCATTAGGGAAGATGCTTATGAGAAGATAACAAGGGAGTTTATAACTTACTTTGAGCATAGAGTCGTTAGCAAAACGGTGTCTTTTAGGTTGATGGAGCAAAACTATGAGTTCTCTATAGTGCAGTTTGGAACCTTCTTTGGGTTTCATGAGAGTTTCAATGGAAGGTTTCCCGGGGAGTGTATGCCAAAGACTTTGGGGAAGATATTGCTATGATCTATGCTAGTGAGAATCGTTGACAACCGGCCAGCACTAAGGCTAAACTCATATACCACTTAGCCTTGAAGATATCCCATAGAGTCCTATAGGAATGCCTTTTCCCTAGGACCAAAACACCACAAAAGATTAAGGCCGATGAACTCTTCATCCTCTATGGCATGCTTACGGGCCTTCATGTAGATTGTTCCACCCTACTTGCCTCCAACCTTAGTAAGATAAAGAACAAAAGGGCCGGGAACATATGTTATGGAGGTATGGTGACTCACATCGCCAACCAGTTGGGCATTGACTACCTCGCTTGCACTAGGGTAGCTGCAAGACTTTTGGGTCTCAATGGACTTATGACTAGAGGCATCATCTTTCCCCGTCACCGAGCTTCACCCACCGCCGCCATGCCATGGGAGGAGAGAGGTGGTAGGGGCATCCCATTACTTCCGGAGTACTCTATCATGCTAGGCCGTCACAACTGGAAGGAGACTTTCGTACCGATGCATGCCAATAGACTAGTAGCTCCTCCATATGTGCCTGATGAGGTTCCAACTGATGATGATGAGGAGATGGAAGGAGGAGATGATCAGGATGCAGGAGGGGCTTAGCATGACTTTGGGTCATTCCCGAACCAGCCGGCCGACTTCCCGGAGCCGCCTAGGAGATCTTCCCACCAGTCTAGACCGTCCGGATCTTCTTCCTCACGTCGGGCTAGTATGAGTGAGCACCCGACATTGATGGAGACTCTACCTGCTTGGTATGGACAACATCCCTCTTGAATGGGAGATCCACCTCCTTGGTATGATCAACCACTAGTTGCACCCACACCTATCCTACAACAGCAGCCGGAGTGGTTGCAACAACCTCCAGCTTGGTACGGACAACAGCCAGCATAGGGGAGCGATCTTTCTAGGAGAGTGGGAGACCTGGAGATACACCGGGATGCTCATCATGTGGAGCGGTAGGAGAACGCCAGGATACTACGAGATGTGTACCGACAGCAGTTTGGGCGTCCCTTCAGCTCCGACTTCTTTCCATACCCACCACCGCCTTCATAGTGATCTCCATGGATGCTTTGAGCCACCACACCACCATTAGTGAGTTTCTTTGTTTCTTTTCTTTTCTTCATTTTTCTTGAACATTGAGGACAATGTGTATGTCAAGTATGGGGTGGGGTGTGACTCTCGTTTGTAATAACTCGATACGCTTGCTTGCTTTTAATTCCATGAACATTTGCATCTTTCAATTAATTGTCACACGTTTCATTATTGCATTGCATTGAGAAGCTTTTAAAAATCCATAAAAAATTTGAAAATTTTGAAAAATTATTGTGCTTCTAAGATTAGAGATGATTTCTATGATGAATCTACTTGTGGAATAGTTTTGGATGACATTTGTATGCTTGAATTAAATTATGAACTGTGAAGAGATTGAGTATGTTGTTTATCCTTTCTTGCAAGTTTCATAATGTGAAAGTTTTATCTAAATCATATTGAGAAATGAAGGTTGAAATCACAATGTAAGTTCTTATACTTCTTTATGAGATGATTAAGGCACCTCGATTTTCTTACTTCTTTCTTTGATCATTTAGCTCCTCAATGAAAATATTTGCCTCCTTTACCTATCCAGGATTTAGGAAGAGTTGATTTTGGCATTTTTGATGTAGGAGGGCCATGAAAGCAGTTGTTTGAATTCAAAGTGTAGAAAAATAGGTTTGGGGGAAGTCATTCATGATGATTAGTAACTCGGCACCATTCACATGGCCGGATGTTTGTGTCTTGCCAAAGTCGGATTGAGCGACATTCCTAACGGATTATGGTATGTGCATCAAGGGTTTGAGGAATCCCGAAATTGAGAAACGCCAATCTCCTAGGCTTCGATTTTTGTGCACCGCTGTCCATATTTCCAAAAGTAAAGTCGAAAAATTATGTGCAAAAAGTATAGAGCAAAGCTCTAAGTTGGTGGTTAGTTCAATTGGTGAAAAGAAAAGAGTTTGTGTTGTTCCTTCTTCCCGGATTCATACACCACATTCCTTTAAAAGTTTCCCACCCTTTCCGTATTCTTGGCCTTACATGAAAGTCCTTGAGATCATAAGAATGCTATTTGACTTGGTGATCTAAATTGAAGTTTCACATGTTTGATTTTGACAATGCTTGAAGGTTATGATGTTTTTCTTAAAGTTTAGGCAATTTATGATGTTCCTTTGCTTTGCATATTTTGGTTTATGTGTATGAACGTTTTCAAGTAAGAATGAAGCAAGATTTGGGGATGATCTATTGATTAGAAACACATTACCAAAAATATTGTTTTGTTTTGTTTTGCATTCATAATTCATTATACCTTATGTTCTAAGCTTTTGAAAACCTTGCTTGGGGACAAGCAAGCGACAAGTATGGGGTATTTTGTTAGCATGAAATATGACTATATTTTAGGCACTTGTTTTGATTGTTTTTCCCTCTTAGATGTGTACATGGATATGAGTTTGAAGCATTTGCGAGCACTTTCACCTATTTTATCGATATAGAGATCTACACAAGTCTTGTTATGTTTATAGGTGAATAAAGGCTTGAATTGGAGCATAATGTGGAGGGATAGGAGTATTTCATCATGCTAGATGTCAAGGAGATGCTTTGGAGAAGCTAAGGAAGGAGTATGATTGAAGAAGTTTGCAAAACAAAGGCGAAACGAAGGCCAGGGAGTTCCACGACCTAAACCACGACCGTGGTTATGGATGAGTTCATGGAGAGTGATTTTGGAGCAAAACAAAAAGTTCCACCACCTAAACCACAGTCGTGGAATCTTGTACTAGGCCGTAATTTCCATGCCGAAGTGACGTGTCATATTTGCCACGTCAGCGACGGTTGTTGGGCTTTTTTGTAACCCTATTTCGCCCTATAAGAAGGCCTGAGAAGGGAGTTTCGAGGACGGTCGCTTAGGGTTTCATTTTATCTTCACTTGCAATTCCGCGCTGAGGATTGATACGAAGGATTGGAGATTTTGGATCGTGGCTTGAGAAAGACGCAATATTGAAGATTGTGTACTTTGAGATTTTCTTAGGGTTTGTTTTGGAGAAGGATTGACACTCCGTTCTTCGTTGTTCCTTAAGATTGCTGTGAGGATTCCTCTTCTATATTCTGAATTCATTAAACATAATACTTTGTTGTTCGGATTTTAGATTGACTTTAAGTGTTTATTGAGTTTTCGAGGGTTTTTATCTTTCTCTCTTCTTGGTTTCATATTTGATTCGATGACTATGATTATTGGCTAAAACCCTTTAGCAATTCTAAGGTGAAGGGTTAATAGATGTGGCTTAGATAATGATAGATCGATCGTAAACAGATTGAACCCTAACAGTGTGAGAAACTTCGTCGACAGCCTAATCCACGGGCTGTTCTTGAGTTCCACGGCCGTGGTTCTTCAAGATCTAGCCGTGATTTCCTCTGTTTTACGACCTTTGTTTTTCTTTAATCCAAAGTTAAAGATTTGCTTTAACCTAGCATTGGCTTGCCTTTTCTAGGTAATAGTGAGACTCAACATCCTCTATTTTGGTTTCGAGTGTCACAACCTTAATCGTTTTAGTTTATCTTTGATTCCTTGGGTTTGGGCATGGATATTTGAGATTAATTCTTATCCTTAGATCCTTTCTATACTGCACCCTCAACAACCTTTATAGAGAGTGTCTTTGGGTGAGATATATAGGGTTTTGGAACTTCCCCTTACTCAACCTTACATTAGTTATACCTTTGCAACCTCTACTCTGTCCTTATATCTATAGAATATCTTGAATCAATTGCCACAATTGGATACTTGGATCTTTAGGATTGTTATTTTCCTAATATTTGCAAATATATAGGGTTTTGTAATACTTTACTTGCTCGATTATTGTGAACTGAATTTGATCCCCCAAATGCCTGAGTTCGATACTCTGAAATTCTTGCTTTACTACGCCGATCCGTGCACAGCGGGTTCGCTTCCTTTAATTTCAGTTTTATAATTAAAACTTATTTGGGCGCACACTTTGAGGCAAACAACAAGCATGTCATATTTTGTTAGACCGCCCTTGGCATTTTGATAGGAAGGTTACGCGTGATGTATTTTCTAACAAACACTCGTTTGAGTTTAAAGGGAAAGCCATTACGCTCAAACCCATGACTCCTTTGCAGATTGATGAGCATTACAACAATAAAAAGGAGTATCGCAAGAAGAAGGACAAAGAATCAACTTTCAAAGAAGAAAAATCGGGCAGTTCTTCGAGAAATCAACCGATTCCTTAACAAAATATGTGTGTGCAGCTCCTCCGATTTTTCCTCTCTAGGACAACAACGAGCCCTTCTTTCATCTAAAAGGGAGTTTCTAAATGATTATATTCCTTTATAACTTTCTTTACTGATTTTGTATAAGATCCTACGGACATTAAGTGATGATGTTAAGCACGCTTTGCCTTCAAATATTTTACAGGCTCTAGATGAATACAAAGACGTATTTCCGGATGAGATTCCTACTTGACTTCCACCATTCTGAGGCATTAAGTATCGGATTGACTTCATTACAGATTCGTCACTTCCTAACCGCCCTGCTTATAGAATGAGTCCGTAAAAAAGCCAAGAAATACAAGATTAAGTACAAAACCTTTTGAACAAAGGCTATGTATGTGGAAGTTTAAGTCCTTGTGCGGTTCCGGTTTTATTGGTTCCCATGAAGGACAATACTTGGAGGATGTGTGTGGATTGTCGAGCAATCGACAACATCATTATCAAATATAGACATCCCATTCCTTGATTGGATGATATGCTAAATGAGTTGAGCGGTTCCACTTTGTTTTCGAAGATTGATCTTAAGAGTGGATATCATCAAATTCGATGAGGGAGGGAGACGAATGGAAGATAACATTCAAGACCAAGTTTGGACTTTACGAGTGGTTGGTGATGCCTTTCGGTTTAACTAACGTTGTTAGTACTTTTATGAGGTTAATGAATCATGTCTTACGGCATTTTATCGGAAAAATTGTTGTTGTTTACTTTGATGTCATCCTCATTTATAGAAAATCCATTGAGGAGCATGAAGAACACTTAAGGGAATTACTTGCAACTCTTAGATCTAAATCTTTATATGCCAATATTAAGAAATGCGAGTTTAGTACAGATCAAGTGATTTTCCTTGGATTTATGGCTAACACAAGAGGTCTTGAGGTGGATAAAGAGAAGATCAAAGCCATCCAAGAATGTCTTACACCTACCACCGTTGGACATGTACGATCTTTCCATGGATTGGCAACCTTTTATAAGCGCTTTATGAAGGATTTCAGCACCATCACTACCCCTCTGAATCAGCTCACAAAGAAGCAAGTACCGTTCGAGTGGAGAGACGTGCAAGGGAAAGCATTCTCGGAACTAAAGAGGCAATTATCAAATGCACCTCTTCTTGCACTTCCGGATTTCACCAAACCATTTGAAGTAGAGTGTGACGCTTTAGGTATTGGTATAGGAGGAGTACTCATGCAAGAAGGTAAATCTCTAGCCTACTTTAGTGAGAAATTAAAAGGTCCATGTTTGAATTACTCTACGTATGACAAGGAATTATGTGCTTTTTTTCGAGTTTTGAAAACATGGCGGGACTATCTTTAGCATAATGAATTCATCCTTAGAAATGATCATGAGTCTTTGAAGCATTTTCAAAGTCAAGATAAGTTGGGCAAGAGACATGGACAATAGATGGAGTTCATTGAGACATTTTCTTACATTATAAAATATAAGAAAGGGAATGATAGTGGCAAATACCCTTTCCTAGAGGCATAATTTGATAACAACAATGGATTCTAAGGTCCTAGCATTCCATTATATCAAAGATCTATACGAAGATGATAAAGACTTTGGCGACATCTACAGTGGATGCGGAAATCGACCTAGTGTCAGGAAAATCGCCCCAATTTTCTAACCGACTTTTGCCCCAGTCGAGAAATAGTATTATCTTTTTAAGGTTTTTTGTTCCATGAGGATAAAGTTTATATTCTTAGATGTTCTCTCAGATTATTATTAGTTGAGGAGGCTTATATGGGAGGATTAATGGGACACTTTGGAAGAGATAAGACTTATCACATCCTTAAAGATGTTGAGCATTTGATTAAGAGGTGTCTTGTTTGTCTAAAAGCGAAGTCAAGACTAAAACCACACGGTTTGTATACTCCTTTACCTATTTGTTCCGCTAAGATTGTGACACGCAAAATCCTTACAATTTATAAACTCGATATAATTTTCTAACTCCTAGCGAACCCACAGTGTATGGGTCGTTTTGTAGCAAGGATAGTATTCCGAGGTCGAACACGAAGACTAAGGTGAAATCAAATCAAACAAGTGATCATAGATAGTGTGAATCTAGTCTAAGAAAAGAGAAAGAAATAAAGAAATGAAAATCATGATATTTCCTTTGGTTGGGTTTTTGTGGTGATCACGCAAAGATCACAAATAAAACAAGATAATAAATCAAACTAACAACTCAAGCTAGCAAAACAAACAAGAAACAAAAACACAAGATATGTGATCAAAGAGAGAAAAGTGGATTCTAGAGGTCAAGATTTCCGGTTTTGGCATTGGACTCAAGCTTCTAAAGATTCTAAGGACAAAGCTGCAGTGTTGGGAGAGGGTGTTTCTCTAATGGAAGCAATTACCGGGTAAGTCTCATGCTTCACTAATCCCGCACCAAACTCCTATTACCGGGTAGGTCTCAAGGGGTTAAAGTTGGGAATTCTACACAAACCGGACTCTACTAAAGGGGCAAACCTCTCCTTACCGGGTAAGTCTCGGAAAAGGCAAGTCTCAAGCAACAATCCTAGCACACTCAATCCAATAGCGGCTTATGAGGCTCACTACTACCTATAGTTCATCATCTTAGTTATCTAAGATCGGAAATCACCGGGTAGGTCTCTCCCCTCACTTAGGTTGCTAGCTTTAGGTCTCCCTAAGCTATATTATGCTTAATAAACACTAGGATTTCAACAACCTAACATCCTAACATACAGATTCATCAATTAAAGAACAACAGAGAGAAAAATCGGGTGGATCATAAGGAAAATCGGACGATCTGCCTGAAGATCAGGTCGATTTTTCCTCATTGGCTAGGTTTTGTGCATACGAATCAACCTAAACTAACATACAAGTCCATTCTATCATCACCCAAGCCATAACCATAAATCCATTACTCCAGAATCACAATAAACTAGCCAATAACATCCATATCTAGATCCAAAATCATCACACAAGCATACATGGTTTTCATAAATAGATGATGGAAGAAAAGCAAGTAAAAACAAGAAATCTCAGCTAATTATAAATTTAAGCAAGACTTACAACCCTTCAAAAGAAGTTCCAAAATGTTCCTAACAATCCTTCCAAGAGTTCTTCAACCAAAATATCTAAAAATCACTCAAAAGCTCTCAAAAAAAAACTCACTTTCACTCTAAGATTTGGTGTTCTTCTTCTTCCCCTAAAATGAGAGAGTTTTTCTTCATCTCCAAGTCTATCCTTCAACTGAATGAGGTGTGTGTGAGAGAATGTGGGAGAGCTCCCTCAGCCACAGCCTGCAGGACCACTTTTATTCTCCATCAAGAGCAAGGGCGGGACAAAGAGATCGTGGGACACGTGGCAGAAGTTGTCAAAAGCCAGAAAATCGACCCAGACAGAAAAATTGTTTGATTTTCCTGAGTGTTGGGTCGATTTTCTTCAACAGGGGCTTGTTATGATCGTCTAGCCATGAGTTGCTCCATTGCTTGCACCAATAAGGGTCCTTGAGTCTTTTATTGCTCCAATTATGTTCCTTCAAAGCCTTGGATGTGTACCACCATGAGGCTTGACCCTCGAATGTATCGATTAATATCCAAAAGGTCCCAGAAATACCTACAAAACCGACAAAATCTCGTGTAGACGACTTTTCTAGAAATATGCATGAATTAAGCGTAAACGTCATGAACTAATGCCAAACCGTGCATGAATAACGGGAAAAACTATCTAAATGAATGCCTAAAATAACGTCATAAATCACGTTACCAAAATACCCCATACTTAAGATTTCCTCGTCCCCGAGCAAGACCCAACTATAGACTAAGACATGATATGATTTATGCATGCAGAAAAACAACAAAATCTTTTTGGTTTTGTGCTTATAACATTGTATCACCTTCATAGTCATGTTTCATGGCAATGGACAAGCAAGCATGCACGAGAGGTGAAAATGAAGAAGTCAAGATGATCATGAGAAATATCCAATCTAGATCACTAAGTCTTAAACACATGCAATTAGGTCACAAGGACTTAGGAAAGAAGAGGCTAAGAAACGTTGTGATTAGGTGGGAATTTTTAGGTCATGTGATGCTAATCCGGGAAAGGTACTAACTCCACAATTTCGTTTTTGATCAAATTCCCCCACAAGTGTGTAATTTTCTACATCTTTTCCTTGTTTTCTTTTCTTTTTCACTTTCTCTTTCTTTTACTTATTTTTGAGACTATGGCATTGGTGTACAAAAGCCGAAACCTTGGTGATTAGCGAGCCTTGGGTTTTTTTTATTTTTCGAGGTGCTTCACACCGGGCACACATACCAAGGCTCGTTAGGACATTCGGTTTATCCGACTTTGGCAAGGCACAAACACCCAATTATGTGAATGGTGCCGAGTTACTCGTCATCAAAACCAAAGTCCCCAAACCTCTATTTTTTTCTACACTTTTCACAACAAATTTAGCACTTCATTCATGACGTTCTTTCATCAAAAAATACACCCCAAACTCGCTTTTCACACACCCAACATACTAGCATGCTCCTATTCCCGGATGGGTCAAAAGAGGTCTTATTTTATATCAATTGAGTTGCTTAAACAACATGATCAAGATGAGAAGTAGAGAAAGATGTATTGCCTTAATCACTCCTAAATGATGTGCAAGAACTAGCATGTAATTTCGACTATCAATCCTCAATCCAATCAAGGCAAACATTCATGATCACAATTCACACATGGGATTCAAGATAAGTACTTCAAGTCCACATATGCATACATCAATTCAAGACGTAAGGCCATCCATAGCCAATTCAGAAGACAATTTCATCATAAGGGTCATACCCAAGCTTAGAAGCACTAAATTTTTTTAAAATTATCTAGTTATTTTGGATTTTTTTTTGAAATATATATGTACAATGCAAGACATAATGAAACATGTGACAATATTAATATATCCTAGATGCTAATCATGCAAGTGATCATGAAAACCCCACGCCATACTTAGAAACACATTATCCCCAATGTGCAAACTAAATAAAGAAGTGAAAGAGAGTCCTCACAATGTAAAAGTGGTGATGCTTTGGTATTTTGGTTCACATCGAATGATGATGGTGAATGATCGATCAAGGATGGTAGAGAGCTCTTGATATTCATTATGGTGTCCGAACCCGCACTTGGTGCCGCAAGCCGTCCAAGTTCCACGTCCGCTCCACCCATGCTTGATTGGAGATCATCACTTTCCTTGACAGAAGGAAAAATCGGACCATCTATCCAGGAAAATCGGCCGATTTATGTGCAAGTACAGTCTGATTTTCCTGGGTGCTTCCTTCCTCGTCCATGTGCTCGGATCTTGTAACTTCAACAGTTCCATGAGGTTTTGACATGCCCTCCAACATCTCATCACACATGACAATCAACAAGATCTAGCACCCAAAAACACAAAAGAAAAACAAAGCACACCAAGAGCAAAATCAAACAAAAACAAGAAAAATAAAAGGGAAAAATATGTACCAATGGGTTGCCTCCCATTAAGCGCTTCTTTAAGGTCATTAGCTTGACCAAATTCTGGAGCGTTTCACTCAAGGTGAAGTGGGGCAATCACTTCCACCGGGGCTTCCGGGATGTACTTTTTCAAACGGTGCCCGTTCACCTTAAAGTTACCACAATGATCTCCTCCTATCTCCACCGCTCCATGAGGAAAGATCTTCTTCACAACATAAGGACCCGTCCATCTTGACTTGAGCTTTCCGGGGAAGAGCCGCAGCCTTGAGTTGAAGAGAAGCACTAAGTCACCCTCACTTAACTCCTTTGGATGAGATGCTTGTCATGCCAACGCTTGGTCCTCTCCTTATAAATCCGGGCATTTTCATAAGTATCCAACCGGATCTCCTCAAGAGCGTTCATGTCTAGCAACCTCTTCTCACCGGCTTCTTTGAGTCAAAATTCAGCCACCTTATGGCCCAATATGCCCTATGCTCCATCTCCACCGGAAGGTGGCAAGACTTGCCATCAACTAGCTTGTAGGGAGTGGTGCCAATTGGTGTCTTGAAAGCGGTTCTATAAGCCCAACAGCATCATCGAGCTTCATAGCCCAATCCTTTCTTGTTCTAGAAACCGTCTTCTCAAGGATCCCTTTTATCTCCCGGTTGGAGATCTCCACTTGGCCACTAGTTTGGGGATGGTAAGGTGTTGCCACCTTATGAGTCACCCCATACTTAGCAAAAAGTGTCCCAAAGTTCCTATTAGTGAAGTGCTTTCCTTCATCACTTATGATCACCCTTGGTGTCCCAAACCTAGGAAAGATCACTCGGTTGAAGAACCTCACCACAACCTTGGCATCATTTGTGGGAGAAGCGATTGCTTCCATCCATCTCGACACATAGTCCACCGCCAATAGGATGAAGAGTTCGCCACATGAAGAAGGGAATGGTCCCATAAAGTCCACACCCCATACATCAAATATCTCCACCTCTTGTATGTTGTTCAAGGGCATCTCATTCCTCCTTGAGATGTTGCCCGTCCTTTGGCAAGCATCACATGCCACTACAAAATTCTGCACATCCCTAAACAAGTTAGGCCAATAAAAATCAGATTGCAATACCTTTGCACACGTCTTGTGTGAGCTAGCATGGCCTCCACATGGCAAAGAGTGGCAATGGCGGATCACACTCTCCACCTCATCCTCCGGTATGCATCTCCTAAAGACTCCATCCGGCCCTCTCTTGAACAAAAGCGGTTCACTCCAATAGTAATACCTCACATCCTTAAAGAACTTTTTCCTTTGGGCATAGAATAAACCGGGTGGCACCTCCTCACACACAAGGTAGTTCACAATGTCGGCATACCATAGCTCATTTCCCTTGGACACTTGAAGCAAGCACTCCTCCACCATTTGCAATTGCTCATCCCGGAATGAGTCATCAATCGGGATGTCATCTCTCTCAATCTCCAACGGTGGGAGCCTACTAAGATGGTCCGCCACAGAATTTTCGGACCCTTTCTTATCCCGGATTTCCAAATCAAACTCTTGAAGGAGAAGGATCCACCGAATGAGGCGAGGCTTGGCATCTTTCTTTGTGAGGAGGTAACGGATCGCAGCATGATCCGTATACACAATGACCTTTGCTCCAACAAGATATGACCGGAACTTCTCAAAGGCATACACCACCGCTAACAACTCCTTCTCGGTTGTGGCATAGTTAAGTTGGGAATCATCTAGCGTCTTGCTAGCATAATAGATGGCATGTGTACGCCCATCTTTCTTTTGTCCTAAAACAGCCCCAACGGCCACATCACTTGCATGACACATCATTTCAAATGGTAAGCTCCAATCCGGAGGTTGCATGATGGGAGCGGTGATCAAAGCATCCTTCAACCTACAAAAAGCTTCAAGGCAATCCTTGGAGAAAACAAACTCAACATCTTTCATTAGTAGGTTAGTAAGAGGCTTAGAAATCTTAGAGAAATCTTTAATGAATCTCCGGTAAAAACCGGCATGCCCTAGAAAACTCCTTACCCCCTTCACCGAGGTAGGTCGTGGCAACTTCTCTATCGTCTCTATCGTAGCCCTATCAACCTCAATGCCACGGTTGGACACCAAGTGTCCCAATACAATGCCTTCACTTACCATGAAGTTGCATTTCTCCCAATTCAAGACAAGATTTGTCTCCTCACATCTCTTAAGCACCAAAGACAAGTTAGCTAAACAATCATCAAATAAAGATCCATAAACAGAGAAATCATCCATAAACACTTCCATGATGTTTTCAATATATTCAGAAAAGATAGCCATCATACACCTTTGAAAGGTGGCGGGTGCATTACACAACCCAAATGGCATTCTCCTATATGCAAATGTACCCCAAGGACATGTGAATGTAGTTTTCTCTTGGTCATCAGGGTGGATAGGGATTTGGAAGAATCCACTATAGCCATCTAAGTAACAAAAATGGGAATGTTGAGCTAATCTTTCTGGCATTTGGTCAATGAAAGGAAGAGGGAAGTGATCTTTCCTAGAGGCCACATTTAGTTTCCTATAGTCTATACACATCCTCCATCCCATAACCGTTCTAGTTGGGATTAGTTCATTACTCTCATTAGTTACTACGGTCATACCACCCTTCTTAGGAACCACATGTACGGGACTAACCCATTTACTTTCCGAAATCGGGTAGATGATTCCCGCATCTAGGAACTTAATGATCTCTTTCTTGACTACCTCTTTCATTATAGGATTCAATCTTCTTTGATGTTCAATAGAGGGTTTATGGTCATCTTCCATCAATATCTTATGCATGCACAAAGAGGGCTTAATGCCAACAAGGTCATCAATGGTGTATCCTATTGCCTTTCTATGCAGTTTCAATTCAGTCAACAATCTATTAAGCTCATCATCATTCAAAGATGCATTCACAATCACCGGATAAGTAGAATTTGAACCAAGGAAAGCATACTTTAAATGAGAAGGAAGAGGTCTTAGATCAAGTTTAGGAGGACCTTTATCGGTTGGAGATGATCCATACAATGTAGGTTGAGATGATTCCAAAGCCATGGAAACTTCACTTAAATCCCTTGATGATTGCTCACAAACACTTGGATGATGCTCAAAAGGCTCAGGAAAATCGACCCTCTGTGAAGAAAATCGGACGATCTGGGGGTCGATTTTAGCTACGGCATTTGCAAAATCGGATGAAAATTCAGGATTTATGCAAAACTCGGCCGATTTTTTTTTTCTCTGGTCCGATTTTTCTACAGGTATTTGTCCCTTCTTCTAGCACTTCAAATCCAACTCTTGGTAGCTCATCCAATGCATTCAAGGCCTTGATCACTTCATTTCTACTCTCTTCAACTCCTTCGTCCATCAAACTCATGCTAAGAACCTTCTCAAGTGGATCCTTGAGCAAGATTGAGCTCACAACTTCTCTAGACTCCTCTTCCTCAACAATGTTGAAGACATCTTCACCGAAGGCTGGCCCCTTCACCATCGTGGACAAATTAAACTTGATGTTCTCCTCTCCAATGTTGAAAAAGAGGGTTGCATTTTTACATTCCACCAAGCATCCCAAGGTGGCTAAGAAAGGTCTCCCCAAAATGATAGGAACCGGGTAGTCCGCCGGGATGTCCAAAACAACGAAATCGATTGGCACATAGAACTTCCCATGTTGAACCGGTATGTCTTCTAGGATCCCCACGGGGTGAGTAATGGATCGGTCCGCCATGTAAAGGGTCATTTTGACCGGCTTCGGTTCTCCTAGCCCAACCTTTTTGCAAAGTGCAAGTGGGATTATGCTTACACTAGCACCAAGGTCACAAAGGGTTTCATACTTCACTTCTCCCACTCCGATTGGCACACAAAAAGATCCCGGATCTCTTAGCTTAGGAGGCATCTCCTCCTTCATAGTTTGAATCAATTCCGAAGACCTCTTTGTCATCCTCACTTCCCCATACTCCTCCAACTTCCTTTTGTTGGAGAGTATTTCCTTCAAGAATTTGCCATATGCCCGCATACCTAGAATAGCATCCATAAACGGAATGTTAATATGTAATTTAGACATAAATTCAAGGAATTTACCGAAGTGTTTGTCTAAGTGAGCTCTTGCTCGTCATTGTGGGAATGGTAGTGGTGGCTTGTATGGAGGTGGTGCCGCATACGTTGGCTCATCATCCTTGCTCTTTCCTCCATCTTCTTGCAATGTCTCTTCTTCTATCACCACTTGCTTTCCCTTATCATTTCCCTTAGGTAAGGGATCCTTCATGCTCAGCCCACTCCTTGTTGTTATGGCCAACACTTGGCCTCTTGGGTTATCTTCGGTTCTTCCGGGAAGCTTTCCCGGATCTCTATGAGCTTCACCCGCCTTTTGGAACACTTGTGCTTCCAACACCTTTTGAGTTTAAGAAATGGAAGTCACCGTGCTCTCAAGACCACTCAACCTTCCAAGCAATTGCTCAAACATCATCTCGGTTCTATCCTTTGGAGGTTGAGTAAATCCGGGTGGAGGCTCTTGTGAAGCTTTAGGCAGTGGAGTCGCGCTTGTGAAAGTGGGATGGTTCAAGGCTCCATCCGGGTTAGAATAGGAAAACCCGGGATGATTGTGGTTAGGCCGGTAATTGTTGAATTGCCGGATGTTGTTGAAGTTCCTTGGGCCTTGATAGTTGTTGTAGTTTCCCTTTCCCATGTAGTTCACATCTTCCTCCTTGGAAGACAAGTTTTCTTGCACTTGCAGTTGAGGGCTTGCTTGACTCTTCAAAGTTGTAGCACATAACTCCCTCAAAGACTTAAGCTCATTGTTGATTGCATCAAGCTTGAAATTACTCATGGTGACTTCACTCACCTCATATGCTCCCGCTTTCCTCCCATCATTCTTCCTATGGGAATACTTTTCAATCACCAAAGCTTGTTTCTCTACAAATTCCCAAGCTTCATCCACATTCTTTTCCATGAAAGTCCCACCGGAAAGAGATTGAAGCTTGAATTGGCTATCTTCATCAAGTCCCTTGAAGTAGATCTCCAAAAGCTCTATTTTCGGTATACCATGGTGTGGACAATCTAGGAGAAGGTCCTTGAACCTCTCCCAATACTTTAATAGGCTTTCCCTATCCTTCATTACAAAGTCATTGATCTTCCCTCTTAGCTCGGTAGTCTTGGAAGGTGGGAAGAACTTAGTCAAAAACTCGGTTGTCATTTCCTCGCAAGTACTCACACGCCCTAGTGGAATCGATTGGTACCAAGCCAAGGCTTTATCCTTAAGAGAGAAGGAAAAAGCCCTAAACTTATGGTTGTTGCTCTCTAACCTAGGCGGCCTTAGAGTCTCCATCAATATCTCGTAGTTCATCAAATGTTGATGAGGGGACTCTCCTTCCATCCCTCCAAATTGATTATGCCGGATCATTTGTAGCACTTGAGGGCGGAGCTCATAACCATGGGTTGCGGGATCTCCTAAGTTCACACCGGACGGTGTAGTCTTTGAGCCGGATCCATATGTTGCCCTAACGTTTGTGGCTCCTCCATAGGAATGGGAATAACCCGAATATTAACCGCCGGCTGCGGTTGTGGTGGAGGTGGAGGTTGTTGACGATTAAGCTCTCTTTGCACAAGAGCTTGCCTAATCTCTTCAATCTCCCTCCTAGTTGCTTCTTGCCTCTCATTGGCAAGTCTCCTTTCATTCTCCAAGAGCTCATCTCTTAACCTAATTTGCTCTAAAGCCTCATCCAACTCAGCTTGAAGATCTCTTGCGGCCATCTCCTTTCCTTTTCTAATGCTCTTAGACCTAGCTTTAAGGGTTTTCTCCGGTTCGGGATCGAATGGAGCTAAATCCTTGCCACGAGATCTTCGCATGCAACTAAAGGATGAGAGATGTCATGAAAATGCAAAGACACAAACCAAACAAGATCAAAAGCAACAAGAAAGACCTACACTATAAATAATAACAAAAATGACTCAATCTAGACCTAGTCCCCGGCAACGGCGCCAAAAACTTGTTACGCTAAGATTGTGACACGCAAAAGTCTCACAATTTATAAATTCGATATAATTTCCTAACTCCTAGCGAACCCACAGTGTGTGGGTCGTTTTGTAGCAAGGATAGTATTCCGAGGTCGAACACGAAGACTAAGGTGAAATCAAATCAAACAAGTGATCATAGATAGTGTGAATCTAGTCTAAGAAAAGAGAAAGAAATAAAGAAATGAAAATCATGATATTTCTTTTGGTTGGGTTTTTGTGGTGATCAAGCAAAGATCACAAATCAAGCAAGATAATAAATCAAACTAACAACTCAAGCTAGCAAAACAAACAAGCAACACAAACACAAGATATGTGATCAAATAGAGAAAAGTGGATTCTAGAGGTCAAGATTTCCGGTTTTGGCATTGGACTCAAGCTTCTAAAGATTCTAAGGACAAAGCTGCAGTGTTGGGAAAGGGTGTTTCTCTAATGGAAGCAATTACCGGGTAAGTCTCATACTTCACTAATCCCACACCAAACTTCAATTACCGGGTAGTTCTCAAGGGGTTGAAGATGGGAATTCTACACAAACCGGACTCTACATAAGGGGCAAACCTCTCCTTACCGGGTAAGTCTCAGAAAAGGCAAGTCTCAAGCAACAATCTTAGCAAACTCAATCCAATAGCGGCTTATGAGGCTCACTACTACCTAGAGTTCATCATCTTAGTTATCTAAGATCGGAAATCACCGGGTAGGTCTCTCCCCTCACTTAGGTTGCTAGCTTTAGGTCTCCCTAAGCTATATTATGCTTAATAAACACTAGGATTTCAACAACCTAACATCCTAACATACATATTCATCAATTAAAGAACAATAGAGAGAAAAATCGGGTGGATCATAAAGAAAATCGGATGATCTGCCTGAAGATCAGGTCGATTTTTCCTCCTGGGTTAGGTTTTGTGCATACGAATCATCCTAAACTAACATACAAGTCCATTCTATCATCACCCAAGCCATAACCATCAATCCATCACTCCAGAATCACAATAAACTAGCCAATAACATGCATTTCAAGATCCAAAATCATCACACAAGCATACATAGTTTTCATTGATAGATGATGGAAGAAAAGCAAGTAAAAACAAGAAACCTCAACTGAATATAAGTTTATGCAAGACTTTCAACCCTTCAAAATAAGTTCCAAAATGTTCCTAACAATCCTTCCAAGAGTTCTTCAACCAAAATATCTAAAAATCACTCAAAAGCTCTCAAAAAAAACTCACTTTCACTCTAAGATTTGGTGTTCTTCTTCTTCCCCTAAAATGAGAGAGTTTTTCTTCTTCTCCAAGTCTATCCTTCAATAGAATGAGGTGTGTGTGAGAGAATGTGGGAGAGCTCCCTTAGCCACAGCCTGTAGGACCACTTATATTCTCCATCAAGAGCAAGGGCCGGAGAAAGAGATCGTGGGACACGTGGCACAAGTTGTCAAAAGCCGGAAAATCGACCCAGACAGAAAAATCGTCCGATTTTCCTGAGTGTTGGGTCGATTTTCTTCAACAGGGGCTTGTTATGATCGTCTAGCCATGAGTTGCTCCATTGCTTGCACAAATAAGGGTCCTTGTGTCTTTTATTGCACCAATTATGTTCCTTCAAAGCCTTGGATGTGTACCACCATGAGGCTTGGCCCTCGAATGTATCGATTAATGTCCAAAAGGTCTCCGAAATACCTACAAAACCGACAAAAGCTCGTGTAGACGACTTTTCTAGAAATATGCATGAATTAAGCGTAAACGTCATGAACTAATGCCAAACCGTGCATGAATAACGGGAAAAACTATCTAAATGAATGCCTAAACTAACATCATAAATCACGTTATCACTATTCCTACATCACATTGGCTTGATATTATTATGGATTTTGTTGTAGGATTGCCAAGGACTAAGAAGGGGAGATAATCTATATTTGTTGTTGTTGATCCCTTTTCTAAAATGGCTCACTTTATTGCATGCCATAAAACTGATGATGTATATAATATTGTTAACTTGTTTTCAAGGAAGTTGTTTGATTGCATGGAGTACCAAGAACTATTGTAAGCAATAGACAGAGCTTTTGATTGTTTGGTAGATTAGATTTGATATATTTCTACAGATTGTGAGACTTGCAACTTCACTTACGAAGTTTGTGTTTTATTCATTAAATTATTCAATCAATAAATAGAGCTTTTGATTGAATTGTTTGTGAAGTCCTTGCTAGATTGTGCTTGTGTGTGTTAATTTTATGGAAGGTTGGTGCTCCTGGTCAATACTAGTCTCTCCTTGTGCTTGTCTTAATTAGAAGACTTGTATATGGTTAAAGAAGTGTGGATTAAGGTAATCTTCTCATTTAAGGGTTTTGACACATCATTGATCAAGGTTCTTTTGCGGAACTATCTTAGTTCGTATCTTCCTATATCCCTTTCATTAATTATACCATAATCATCTTCTTCTCTTTCCATATCATTCACTAATCCGTATTCTGAGTTTGCCAAAAAATTGACCTATTCTGTAGGAAAATCGGCCGATTTTCTCTATAGAACAACCCAATTTTTATCCAAGTTAAGGACTTTCAATCTAGATCGAGAACTGTGGATTATCCCCGCATCACTCACGTGTATTGATTTAACCATCGGTGAGACTAATCATGAACTCTGTAGGTGATAGCATGAATTATAGTCTATATTTTGGGGCCTGTTTAGACGTTTTATCTTCAATAATCTGCATGTTTGAATGTATATTATGTGATTATATTGTCATTTCATCTACCTTTGCGGGAATCGAGGTCTACACCAAGTTTTGTTGTAATCGTAAGTAAAATGGCACATTTTGGACTAAAATGGACCTAAAGGAGCAAAGGAGTCATTGGAGCTACATTATGGAGCTTAAGGGAGAATCCAGGAAGCATGGAAATGGATTAAAGATTCACTTTGGACCAGATTTAAGACATTTCACATTCAGTTTAGAGTCACCTCGGTCAGCTACAGTACCATCTCGACCGAGGTGATCCCGAGGAGCGTCTTGACCGAGGCGAATACCCTGACGCGGCGTGATCGTTTATTCTTGGCTGAGATCTTTTATTTTTTGAAGGAGAGATCTTATATTTTTGGGCTGGATTTCTGGAAGGAAGATTATATATTTTGGAAATCTATTTTAGAGATTAAGATATATTTTATTAGGATAATATTTTTTCAAGATATTTTATCTTTGGAAGATAGTTTTCCTATATAAAGGGTTGGATTTTCCACAAGTTCAACCATGCTTATACATGCTTAGAGGGCTGATAGCATCCATCAATTGAGGGATTTTCTCCAGGGTTTTGAAGGAAGGAAGATTGAAGGAAGGATTGATAGCTTATTATAGCTTTTGTGAAGGGTTTTGTAAGACTCTCTTAGATTCCCTTCTAGTTGATTGTCTTGTTGGATTTGTAATCCAAGGAACGCTTATTTGTGATATTTGAATCAGTTATCGAAAACTTTTTCTTAAGGGTTTTGTGTTTAAATATTCACTTTCTTCCCATATATTTGATTATTGCTTTCATAATGATGAGTGGCTAATTTCGTTGTGTGATTCTAGGGTGATTGACTCAAGGTTGTGGGAAAAACAATGATAGAATAATCTTAAACCCCAATACGACCCTGAAAGCTCGAGTCCTTACCCTTAACCTTAGAACATCTCGTTTAATCAATGAACATCTCGGCCGGGGTGGAATTCGTTTGACCGAGGTGACTTATCTGATCCGTAACTGAGATTTAAGTGTTAGAGTTTGCCAAATCCTATTCTTATTACACCTTTCCTGGTTCAATGCAACCCTAGGATGAGACTTACCCGGTAATTCCTTTGTTTGTTTACCAATGATCATAAGTGTAGGTAATAAAGGTTTATCCTTTATTGGGGTTTGAGTGTGCCTTCATTCCATCTTTGTGAGTTATTCTGAGACTTACCCGGTAAAGGTTGATTCTATTCCCTTAGTTGGTGTGTTGGTTTGAGATTATAATTCCTTTCCTTAACACCTTGAGACTTACCCGGTAATTGGTTCTTTAGCTTGGGATTAGTGAGTAGTGAGACTTACCCGGTGATCTATTCCACTTTAGTAACACCTTCCCTTTGCAAAACCTCAAATGTGTCCGCTTATCTTTAGATCTTGAGTTGGAACCATAACTAGATGCTTTAATCCCTAGAATTGCATATCTTCTTAATTGACTTTTTATCATCTTTGATTGCTGTAATCGCTTTTGTGGTTATTAGTTGCATTGACTACCTATATTGGTTTTGTTTCATCTAAGTCCTTGAGATCGACACCCCGGAATTCTTGCTTTTACTACGATTGACCCGTACACTACGGGTTCGCATCCTTGTTTTAGGCATACATCTAGGGTTATAAAGTTAAAGCTTGCACACACCATTTGGAGCGAACAAGTTTTTGGCGCCGTTGCCGGGGACTTGGTCTATACCGAGCCGGTTGTGGTAGTCTTTTGGGGCACTTGCCCCTGTTTCTACTAACCACTCTACTTGAGTGACTTTCGCAGGTTCTTTCTTGTAGGTTTATGCGAAGAACCCGCGCTGGAAAGGAAATCGTTCCTTACGATCCCGAACCAGAAAAGACATACAAAAGACGCTTGAAAGAAGCTAAGATGGCCAATCAAGAGAATCGCGATCTTGAGGCTGAATTGAAGGAGGCATTGGAACAACTACACCTCAGTAAAGAAGAACTGCGATTGGAAAAGGAAGAAACTTGCGCAAGGACGGAAGCAATCGAAGCAGATATGGCGACTTTTCGGGACCAATATCTACCTCGACCAGTTCCAGATCCTCGACCGAGGCAGGACCCAGCTCCAGCTGCCCCGGCCGAGATACTTCCACCTCGGATGCCAGTCCGAGATGTCCTTTTTGCAGGTATTCCACAGACCCTAGGGCAGAGGATGGACCCCAACCAACAACTGAGGCGTCCAGGAGTCAACCTAGGGGATCCAACGGACCATGACTATGAACTTCGACCGCAAGTTCTTTCCATGATTCGCCAATGCCAGTTTGGAGGGCTAGAGAGGGAGTCTCCGCATCAACATCTGCAAAACTATGAGATCTTGATGGAGACCTTGAGACCTTCAAGGCTGGAAAACAACAATTACAAGCTAAGGCCTTTCTACTTCTCTTTGAAAGATAGGGCGCTTACTTGGTATCAATCTCTTCCTCCAGGAAAAATCAACACTTGGGAGGAGATGACGACGGAGTTCTTAAATAAATTATTTCCTCTCTCTAATACCGCTGAAATGAGAGGGAAAATCAATGCATTCATCATGAAGGACAAGGAGAGTTTGTCCAAGTCATGGGAGAGATTTAAAGACATCCTTTTGGATTGGCCACGTCATGGGATTCCAAAGATAGAGTTGTTAGAGATTTACTTTACGGGACTGGACGGAAATACCCAGTTCAACCTTCAACTACTATCCGCCGGCACATTCATGGATATGCCGATTGACGAAGGTTGGGAGTTCATAGAGAAGCAAGCTTTACACATGGAGAAATACTCCCACCAAGGAGCTGAAGGTGAAGTTAAAAGAGTCAACTTCCAAGAAGCTCCATCAAACAATGATCAACTCACCTCTTTGAAGAATGATGTGAAGCAACTGAAAGACCTTTTGGTTGCTCAAACCCAAAAGGAAGAGGGAGGATATCAAGGGTCAAGGAACAACAATCAAGGTTCCCGAAACAACAACTACAACAACAATAGAGGATCCAACAACAACAATTGGAGATCCAACAATCAAAAATCGGGTAACTCTTACTCTATCTCAAATTCAAACAATTCTTCTAATCCTTTCCTCTCTTCTTCTTCTTCTTCCACTCCATTGAAGAGCCAGGACAAGGATCAAGTTCGTCCCAGCCGGAAAAGAAAGATGCGGTGCTGGAGGCCATCTTGATTGATAACACGATTTATGACTTAGGTTTTGACACTCATTTAGATAGTTTTTCCGCTCATTCATGCATGGTATGCACTAGTTCGTGACGGTTTGCACTCAACTCATGTATTTGGTCGAGATAGACATCTACACGGACTTTTGCATGCTTTGTAGGTATTTTGGGAGATTTAGGAGCTTATTCGATACATTCGAGGATCGTTCCTCGACATGACACACCTTCGGACTCATTGGGATGCAAGCTAGGGGCTAAGGAGGACACATGGGACCTTGTTGGTGCATGCCTTGCACCAAATTGAGGCTTGATGATCCAAAACAAGCTGAGGCACCAAAACCACGGCCATAGGACTTCCACGGGCGTGGAAATGGGCCGTGGTTTTCCCCAGACAGTTGTGACAGCTGTCCCACGATCTTCATGGCTGACTCTTGCAATTTGTTGAGGATATAAGGTGGTCCTGCACGCTGTTAGGAGCATCTCCCTTCACTCCATTCTCTCCCACACTCTCAACAACACATATTCTCTCATTGGAAGATTTGATTGGAGCTTCACTTGGAGGAGAAGAAAAGGGTCCATTGGAGAAGAAGAGAAGAACACACCATTCTTAGTTTTTCATAGTTTTGAGTGAGTTTTGTGAAGACAATTTGCACGGTTTTGTAAGGAACGAGATTGAACCTTCTTTTGAAGGGTTGTAAGTCTTTCTTATCATACATTCGGCTTAGTTTTCTTTGTTCTTCTTGTTCATCTCTATTTCACTTCATCTACTTGCTATGGAAGCCATGAATGTATGCTTGTTGTTGTTGATTGTTGAGATGCTTGTTGTTGGCTAGATAGATGTGATTCTAGGGTAAGGAAATGATGGTTATGGCTTGGACTATGATAGAATGGACTTAGATGTACCTTTGGTTGATTTATTTGCTTCAACTGAGCTGCTGTTGGAAACCACGGTTCGTTCTTGCCTTTCCACGGCCGTGGACTGGGATGAACAACCCGTGGTTCTAATTAACTCACTTGTTTTGATGAATCTAAGTGATAGAATGTTAGATTGTTGAAATCCTAGTGTTTGTTGAGCTAAATCTATCCTAGGGTGACCTAGTGTTAGCAACTAAGTGTTAGAAGAGACCTACCCGGTGATTCTTTCTCTTAGATACCGAAGATGACCAACTCTAGGTAGTAGTGAGCCTCACAAGCCGCTATTGGACTGAATGTGCTAGGATAGATGTTTAGGACTTGCCTTCCCGAGACTTACCCGGTAAGGAGAGGTTAGATCCCTAGATAACCATCCGGTTTGTGTAGATATCCCTACCTTAGGCTCCTAGAGACTTACCCGGTGATAGGACCTTAGGTGCGGGATTAGTGGATCATGAGACCTACCCGGTAATTGACCCCACTTGAGAAACATTCCTTCCCAACATAGCATAGTTAATCCAAAGAATGATTAGAAGCTTGAGTCCAATGCCTTTACCGGAATTTCCAACCGCTAGAATCCGCTTTTCTCTATTTGATCTCATATCTCGTGTTTGTCTTGCTTGTTTGTGTTTATTTGTTAGATTGTTAGTTTGTTTTGCATTCTTATATCGTTGTGATTCTTGATTGATCACCACACAAAACCAAACCAAAAATTATTGAGATTTTCATTTATTTGTTTCTTTCTCTTTTCTTAGCCTAGATCAACACTATCCTTAGTCACTAACCGATTCAATTTCACCTCAGTCTTTGTGTTCGACCTCGGAATACTATCCCTACTACAAAACGTCCCGTACACTGCGGGTTCGCTAGGTGTTAGGAGAAATATATCGACTATAAATTTAAGACTTTTGCGTGTCACAATTCCTAGAGGTAACAAGTTTTTGGCGTCGTTGCCGGGGACTAGGTCAAGATTGTGTCATTGTTTGTGAGTGTTTATAGTGTAGGTCTTTCTTGTTTCTTTTGATATCCTTTGGTTTGTGTCTTTGCTTTTCAGGACATCTCCTACTCTTTAGGTGTATGCGAAGATCTCGTGGCAAGGATTTAGCTCCATTCGATCCCGAACCGGAGAAAACCCTTAGATCTAGATCGAAGAGCATTAGAAAGGGAAAAGAGATGGCCGGAAGAGATCTCCAAGCTGAGTTAG
Organism: Fagopyrum esculentum; assembly: GCA_033239045.1. Taxonomy (NCBI): domain Eukaryota; kingdom Viridiplantae; phylum Streptophyta; class Magnoliopsida; order Caryophyllales; family Polygonaceae; genus Fagopyrum; species Fagopyrum esculentum. Next base: position 101,532,719 of record BSUD01000002.1, on the reverse strand, counting down.
ATGAAGCTTTAGAGCAAGAAGCAACTAGGAGTGAGATTGAAGAGATTAGGCAAGCTCTTGTGCAAAGAGAGCTTAACCGTCAACAACCTCCACCTCCACCACAACCGCAGCCGGCGGTGAATATTCGGGTTGTGCCCATTGCTATTGAAGAGCCACAAACATTAGGGCAACGTATGGATCCGGCACAAAGAGCACACCGTCCGGGTGTGAACATAGGAGATCCCGCAGCCCATGATTACGAGCTCCGCCCTCAAGTTCTACAAATGATCCGGCATAATCAATTTGGAGGGATGGAAGGAGAGTCTCCTGATGAACTATGAGATCTTGATAGAGACTCTAAGGCCGCCTAGATTGGAGAGCAACAACCATAAGCTTAGGGCTTTCTCCTTCTCACTTAAGGATAAAGCCTTGGCTTGGTATCAATCTATTCCACAAGGGCGAGTGAGTACTTGGGAGGAGATGACAACCGAGTTTTTGACAAAGTTTTTCCCACCTTCCAAGACTACCGAGTTAAGAGGGAAGATCAATGCCTTCGTGATGAAGGATAGAGAAAGCCTATTCAAGTCTTGGGAGAGGGTCAAGGACCTTCTCCTAGATTGTCCACACCATGGTATACCGAAAATAGAGCTTTTGGAGATCTACTTCAAGGGACTTGATGAAGATACCCAATTCAAGCTTCAATCTCTTTCCGGTGGAACCTTTATGGAGAAGAATATGGATGAGGCTTGGGAGTTTGTAGAGAAACAAGCTTTGGTGATAGAGAAATACTCCCACAGGAAGAGTGATGGGAGGAAAGCGGGAGCATATGAGGTGAGTGAAGTCACCATGAGCAACTTCAAGCTTGATGCAATCAACAATGAGCTGAAATCTTTGAGGGAGTTGTGTGCTACAACTTTGAAGAATCAAGCAACCCCTCAAGTGCAAGTGCAAGCAAATTTGTCTTCCAAGGAGGAAGATGTGAACTATATGGGAAGGGGCAATTACAACAACTATCAAGGCCCAAGGAACTTCAACAACAACCGGCAATTCAACAGTTACCGGCCTAACCACAACCATCCCGGTTTTTCCTATTCTAACCCGGATGGTGCCTTGAACCCTCCCGCTTCCACAAGCGCAGCTCCACCACCAAAGGCTTCACAAGAACCTCCACCCGGATTCACTCAACCTCCAAAGGATAGAACCGAGATGATGTTTGAGCAATTGCTTGGAAGGTTGAGTGGTCTTGAGAGCACGGTGACTTCCATTTCTAAGGCTCAAAAAGTGTTGGAAGCACAAGTGTTCCAAAAGGCGGGTGAAGCTCATAAAGATCCGGGAAAGCTTCCCGGAAGAACCGAAGACAACCCAAGAGGCCAAGTGTTGGCCATCACAACAAGGAGCGGGTTGAGCATGAAGGATCCCTTACCTAAGGGAAGTGACAAGGGGAAGCAAGTAGTGGTAGAGGAAGAGCCATTGCAAGAAGATGGAGGCAAGTGCAAGGATGATGAGCCAATATATGTGGCACCACCTCCATACAAGCCACCACTACCATTCCCACAATCACGAGCAAGAGCTCACTTAGACAAACACTTTGGTAAATTCCTTGAACTTATGTCTAAAATGCATATTAACATTCCGTTCATGGATGCTATTCTAGGTATGCCGGCATATGGCAAGTTTTTGAAAGAAATTCTCTCCAACAAGAGGAAGTTCGAGGAGTATGGAGAAGTGAGGATGACGAAGAGATCCTCGGAATTGATTCAAACCATGAGGGAGGAAATGCCTCTCAAGCTAAGAGATCCGGGATCTTTTTGTGTGCCAATTGGAGTGGGAGAAGTGAAGTATGACGCCCTATGTGATTTTGGGGCAAGTGTAAGCATCATACCGCTTGCACTTTGTAACAAGGTTGGGCTAGGAGAGCCAAAGCCGATCAAGATGACCCTTTACATGGCGGACCGTTCGATCACTCACCCGTAGGAATCTTAGAAGACATACTGGTGCAACTAGGGAAGTTCTATGTGCCCATAGACTTCGTTGTTTTGTACATTCCGGCAGACTATCCGGTTCCCATCATCTTAGGGAGACCTTTCCTAGCCACTTCCGGATGTTTGGTGGATTGCAAAAATGGAATTCTCTCCTTCAACATTGGAGAAGAGAATATCAATTTCAAATTATCCACAATGATGAAAGGGCCAGCCCTTGGTGAAGATGTGTTCAACATTGTCGAGCAAGAGGAGTCTAGAGAAGTTGTGAGCTCGATCTTGATCAAGGATCCCTTGGAGAAGGTTCTTAGCTTAAGTTTGATGGAGGAAGGAGTTGAGGAGGCCTGTAATGAAGAAATCAAGGCTTTGGAAGCATTGGAAAAGGAGACAAGAGCTGAATTTGAAGCACACGAAGGTGTGCTGAATTCCTGTAGGAACCACGGCCTGGGGGGAAGAACCACGCCCGTGGTTTTACCCGTGGAACCTACTGGAGTGCTCCGAAGTGCTAGCTTTGCAAGTTCCACGGCCGTGGTTGTGCCAGAGCCCGTAATTTTGCCCGTGGTTTCTCCAGAAACTGCATTGGTTGTTGATCAAGCTTCAAGGAGCCTTGAGGAGTCTTCCATGGCTTTGGATTCATCTCAAACAACATTGTACGGATCGTATCCACTCGATAAAGGTCCTCCTAAACTTTAACTCAAACCCCTCCCCTCTCATTTGATGTATGCTTTTCTTGGTGAGAATTCTAGATATCTGGTTATTGTGAATGCATGCTTGAATGATGATGAACTTGCTAGATTGTTGCATGAATTGAGATTGCATAGGAAAGCTATAGGCTACACCATTGATGATTTAGTTGGCATTAAACCTTCTTTATGCATGCATAAAATCTTGATGGAAGATAATCATAAACCTTCAATTGAACCTCAAAGAAGACTAAACCCAATCATGAAAGAAGTAGTAAAGAAGGAGATTCTTAAATTACTAGATACGGGAATCATTTTCCCAATTTCGGATAGTAAGTGGGTTAGTCCCGTGCACGTGGTTCCTAAGAAGGGTGGGATGACCGTAGTAACCAACGAGAATAATGAACTAATCCCAACTAGAACGGTTACGGGGTGGAGGATGTGTATAGACTATAGGAAACTAAATGTGGCCTCTAGGAAAGATCACTTCCCTCTTCCCTTTATTGACCAAATGCTAGAGAGGTTAGCTCAACATTCCCATTTTTGCTACTTAGACGGCTATAGTGGATTCTTCTAAATCCCTATCCACCCCGATGACCAAGAGAAAACTACATTCACATGTCCTTGGGGTACTTTTGCATATAGGAGAATGCCATTTGGGTTGTGTAATGCACCCGCCACCTTTCAAAGGTGTATGATGGCTATCTTTTTTGAGTACATTGAAAACATCATGGAAGTGTTTATGGATGACTTTTCTTTTTATGGATTTTCTTTTGATGATTGCCTAGCTAACTTGTCTCTAGTGCTTAAGAGGTGTGAGGAGACGAACCTTGTTTTAAATTGGGAAAAATGCCACTTCATGGTAAGTGAAGGCATTGTGTTGGGACACTTGGTGTCCAACCGTGGCATTGAGGTTGATAGGGCTAAGATAGAAACCATAGAGAAGTTGCCACCACCTACCTCGGTGAAGGGGGTAAGGAGTTTTCTAGGGCATGCCGGTTTTTACCGGAGATTCATTAAAGATTTCTCTAATATTTCTAAGCCTCTTGCTAACCTACAAATGAAAGATGTTGAGTTTGTTTTCTCCAAGGATTGCCTTGAGGCTTTTTGTAGGTTGAAGAATTCTTTGATCTCCGCACCCATCATGCAACCTCCGGATTGGAGTTTACCGTTTGAGATCATGTGTGACGCGAGTGATGTAGCCGTTGGGGCTGTTTTGGGAGAAAGGAAAGATGGGCTAACACATGCCATCAATTATGCTAGCAAGACGCTAGATGAAGCCCAACTCAATTATGCTACCACCGAGAAAGAATTGCTAGCGGTTGTGTATGCATTTGAGAAGTTCTGCTCGTATCTTGTTGGAGCAAAGGTCATGGTGTATACGGATCATGTTGCGATCCGTTATCTCCTTAAAAAGAAGGATGCCAAGCCTCGGTTGATTCGGTGGATCCTTCTTCTTCAAGAGTTTGACTTGGAAATCCGGGATAAGAAAGGGTCCGAAAATTCTGTGGCGGATCACCTTAGTAGACTCCCACCATTGGAGCTTGAGAGAGATGACATCCCGATTGATGACTCATTCCAGGATGAGCAATTGCAAATGGTGGAGGAGTGCTTGTTTCAAGTGTCAAGGGGTAATGAGCCATGGTATGCCGACATTGTGAACGATCTTGTGTGCGAGGAAGTGCCTCCCGGTTTGTCATATGCCCAACGGAAAAAGTTCTTCAAGGATGTGAGGCATTACTATTTGAGTGAACCGCTTTTGTTCAAAAGAGGACCGGATGGAGTTTTTAGAAGATGCATACGGGAGGATGAGGTGGAGAGTATGATCCGACATTGTCACTCCTTGCCATGTGGAGGCCATACTAGCTCACACAAGACATGTGGTAAGATGTTGCAATCGGGTTTCTTTTGGCCAAGTTTGTTCAAGGATGTGTAGAATTTTGTGGTAGCTTGTAATGCCTGCCAAAGGACGGGAAACATCTCAAGGAGGAATGAGATGCCCTTGAACAACATACAAGAAGTGGAGATATTCGATGGTTGGGGTGTGGACTTCATGGGACCATTCCCCTCTTCATGTGGAAACCTCTACATCCTCTTGGCGGTGGACTATGTGTCGAGATGGGTGGAGGCAATGCCTCTCCTACAAATGATGCCAAGGTTGTGGTGCGGTTCTTCAACCGAGTGATCTTCCCTAGGTTTGGAACACCAAGGGTGATCATAAGTGATGGAGGGAAACACTTCACCAATAAGAACTTTGGGGCACTTTTGGCTAAGTATGAGGTGACTCATAAGGTGGCAACACCTTACCACCCCCAAACTAGTGGCCAAGTGGAGATCTTCAACCGGGAGATAAAGGGAATTCTTGAGAAGACGGTTTCTAGGACGAGAAAGGATTGGGTTATGAAGCTCGATGATGCCTTATGGGCATATAGAACCGCTTTCAAGACACCGATTGGAACCACTCCCTACAAGCTAGTCTATGGCAAGTCTTGCCACCTTCCGGTGGAGATGGAGCATAGAGCGTATTGGGCCATAAGGTGGCTGAATTTTGACCTCAAGGAGGCCGGAGAGAAGAGGTTGCTTGATATGAACGCTCTTGAAGAGATCCAGTTGGATGCCTATGAAAACGCCCGGATCTACAAGGAAAGGACCAAACGTTGGCATGACAAGCGTCTCATCCCGTAGGAGTTGAGTGAAGGCGACCTTGTCCTTCTTTTCAACTCAAGGTTGCGGCTCTTCCCCGGAAAGTTAAAGTCAAGATGGACGGGTCCTTATGTGGTGAAGAAGATCTTTCCCCATGGAGCGGTTGAGATAGGAGGGGAGCATTGTGGAGATTTTAAGGTGAATGGGCATCGGTTGAAGAAGTATATCCCGGGAGCTCCGGTAGATATGATTGACCCACTTCAACTAGAGTGAGACGCCCCCGAGTTTGGTCAAGCTAATGACCTTAAAGAAGCGCTTGATGGGAGGCAACCCATTGGTAGACATCTTTCCCTTTTTCGTTTTTGTTTTTGTTTTGATTTTTCTATTTTTGTGTGTTTGGTGTGTTTTGTGTGTGTGCTATAGTCTTGGTATCATGGAAGCCTTGCATAGCATGTGGATGATGATGATGAGTCCCTCATCAATTGTGGGTGGAGCGGACGCGGGACTTGGATGGCTAGCGGTGCCTAGCGCGGATCCCGACGCCATAACGAACACTTTGAGCTCTCTATCATCGTTGATAGGATCATCCGACATCACTCCATTTGAGTAACCCCAAATACCAAAGAAAACCATTTTTACATTGTGAGAACCCTCTTTCACTCTTCTTTACTTCATTTACACATTGGGGACAATGTGTTTCTAAGTATGGGGTGGGGTTTGCATGATCTTTTGCATGATTTGCACCTAGGATAGTTTCTTTTTGTCACATGTTTTATTAGCATTTTGCATTGTACATACATTTTTCAAAAAATCCAAAAAAAATCAGAACATTTAAAATTTTTTAGTGCTTCTAAGCTTGGGAATGACACTTATGATGAGATTGTCTTGTGAATTGGCTATGGATGGCCTTATGTGTTGAATTGATGAATGCATATATGGACTTGAAGTACTTATCTTGAATCCCATGTATGGATTGTGATTATGATGCTTGCCTCTATTGGATTGAGTATTGAAAGTCGAAATTATATGCTAGTTCTTGCACATCATCTAGGAGTGATTAAGGCAATTCATCTTTCTCTACTTCTCATCTTGATCATGTTGTTTGAGCACCTCAATTGATATAAATTTGACCTCTTTTGACCCATCCGGGAATAGGAGCATGTTAGTGTGTTGAGTGTGTGAAAAGCAAGTGTGGGGTGAAGTTGTTGATGGATGAATGTTATGAATGAAGTGCTGAATTTGTTGTGAAAAGTGTAGAAAAAATATAGGTTTGGGGACATTGGTATAAATGACGAGTAACTCGGCACCATTCACATAATCGTGTGTTTGTGCCTTGCCAAAGTCAAATAAATCGATAGTCCTAACGAGCTTTGGTATGTGTGCCCGGTGTGGATGCACCTCGAAAAATAAAAAAAGCCCGAGGACGGCTAATCACCAAGGTTTCGGCTTTTGTACACCAATGCCATTGTCTCAAAAATAAGTGAAAGAAAAAGAAAAGAAAAGAGAGAAAAGATGGAGAAAATATACACTTGTGGGAAGTTGATAAAAAATATGATGTTGTGAAGTTAGTTCCATTCCCGGATTAGCATCACATGACCTAGAAAAATTCCCACCTAATCACAACGTTTCTTAGCCTCTTATTTCCTAAGCCCTTGTGACCTATTTGCATGTGTGTAAGACTTAGTGATCTAGATTGGATATGCTAATGATCATTTTGACTTCTTCATTTTTACATTTCATGCATGCTTTCGAGTTAAGTATAATTGTTTTTCCGTGCCTTCATTTATTTGATGCATAATCGGTTGTCCATTGCCAGGAAACATGACTATGAAGATGATCCAATATTAGAAGCACGACTCCAAAAAGATTTTGTTGTTTTTCTGCATGCATAAATCATGTCATCTCTTAGTCTATAGTTGGGCACTTGCTCGGGGACGAGCAAACCTTAAGTATGGGGTATTTTTGATTGCACGATTTATGACTTAGGTTTAGGCACTCATTTAGATAGTTTTTCCGCTCATTCATGCATGGTTTGCACTAGTTCGTGACAGTTTGCACTCAATTCATGTATTTTGTTGAGATAGACGTCTACACAGACTTTTACATGCTTTGTAGGTATTTTGGGAGATTTAGGAGCTTATTCGATACATTCGAGGATCGTTCCTCGAGATGACACACCTTCGGACTCATTGGGATGCAAGCTAAGGCTAAGGAGGACACATGAGACCTTGTTGGTGCATTCCTTGCACCAAAGTGAGGCTTGATGATCCAAAACAAGCTGAGGCACCAAAACCACGGCCACTGGGACTTCCACGGGCGTGGAAATGGGACGTGGTTTACCCCAGACAGTTGTGACAGCTATCCCACCATCTTCATGGCTGACTCTTGCAATTTGTTGAGGATATAAGGTGGTCCTACAGGCTGTTAGGAGCATCTCCCATCACTCCATTCTCTCCCACACTCTCAACAACACATATTCTCTCATTGGAAGATTTGATTGGAGCTTCACTTGGAGGAGAAGAAAAGGGTCCATTGGAGAAAAAGAGAAGAACACACCATTCTTAGTTTTTCATAGTTTTGAGTGAGTTTTGTGAAGACGATTTGCATGGTTTTGTAAGGAACGAGATTGAACCTTCTTTTGAAGGGTTGTATGTCTTTCTTATCATACATTCGGCTTAGTTTTCTTTGTTCTACTTGTTCATCTCTATTTCACTTCATCTACTTGCTATGGAAGCCATAAATGTATGCTTGTTGTTGTTGATTGTTGAGATGCTTGTTGTTGGCTAGATAGATGTGATTCTAGGGTAAGGAAATGATGGTTATGGCTTGGACTATGATAGAATGGACTTAGATGTACCTTTGGTTGATTTATTTGCTTGAACTGAGCTGCTGTTGGAAACCACGGTTCGTTCTTCCCTTTCCACGGCCGTGGACTGGGATGAACAACCCGTGGTTCTAATTAACTCACTTGTTTTGATGAATCTAAGAGATAGAATGTTAGATTGTTGAAATCCTAGTGTTTGTTGAGCTAAATCTATCCTAGGGTGACCTAGTGTTAGCAACTAAGTGTTAGAAGAGACCTACCCGGTGATTCTTTCTCTTAGATACCGAAGATGACCAACTCTAGGTAGTAGTGAGCCTCACAAGCCGCTATTGGACTGAATGTGCTAGGATAGATGTTTAGGACTTGCCTTCCCGAGACTTACCCGGTAAGGAGAGGTTAGATCCCTAGATAACCATCCGGTTTGTGTAGATATCCCTACCTTAGGCTCCTAGAGACTTACCCGGTGATAGGACCTTAGGTGCGGGATTAGTGGATCATGAGACCTACCCGGTAATTGACCCCACTTGAGAAACATTCCTTCCCAACATAGCATAGTTAATCCAAAGAATGATTAGAAGCTTGAGTCCAATGCCTTTACCGGAGTTTCCAACCGCTAGAATCCGCTTTTCTCTCTTTGATCTCATATCTCGTGTTTGTCTTGCTTGTTTGTGTTTATTTGTTAGATTGTTAGTTTGTTTTGCATTCTTATATCGTTGTGATTCTTGATTGATCACCACACAAAACCAAACCAAAAATTATTGAGATTTTCATTTATTTGTTTCTTTCTCTTTTCTTAGCCTAGATCAACACTATCCTTAGTCACTAACCGATTCAATTTCACCTCAGTCTTTGTGTTCGACCTCGGAATACTATCCCTACTACAAAACGTCCCGTACACTGCGGGTTCGCTAGGTGTTAGGAGAAATATATCGACTATAAATTTAAGACTTTTGCGTGTCACAATTCCTAAACGTAACATTGATCAAGCTAAACTCTATGGAGACATCCATGACTTCATTTTCGAAGGCACAAAAAGCCTTGGAACGACAATTCTTTAATAAAGCGAATGAAGAGCCAAGAGATCCAGGGAAGCTTCCAGCAAGGACGGAAAGCAACCTTAAAGGACAGATCATGGCAATAACGACGAGAAGTGGACTGAAGACTGCAGATCCAGTGCCTCGGTCGATGCCAGTACAGACGAAGAACACCTCGGTCCAGGCACAGTCGAAGAACACTTCGGCCGAGGTGCCAACCGAGGTGGAGCCTCAGAGAGCGTCGGACAAAACTGAAGTTTATGTCCCACCTCCTACATATAAACCACCACTTCCATTCCCCCAGTCAAGGTCTAGAGCACATCTAGACAAGCATTTTGGTAAGTTCCTTGACTTGATGAATAAACTACATATTAACATCCCTTTCCTTGATGTCATTCTAGGGATGCCCGCCTATGGGAAGTTCTTAAAAGAAATTCCATTAAGGAAGAGGAAGTTGGAAGACTTTGGTGAAGTAAGGATGATATCTAAATCCTCGGAACTTATTCAAATCATGAAGGAGAAGATGCCACCCAAATTACGAGATCCCGGCTAGTTTTGCATTCCCATTCAAGTTGGGGATGTCACTTGTGAGGCCTTGTGAGATCTAGGAGCCAGCGTGAGCATCATCCCGCTGGAGCTATGTGTGAGGATCGGACTTGGAGAGCTCAAGCCGGTGAAGATACGGTTGTACATGGCGGACCGCTCCATTACCCATCCCGTGGGCATTTCGGAAGACGTTCCGGTTAAGTTAGGTAACTTCTATTTACCTATAGACTTTGTTGTGCTTGATATTCCCGCAGATTAACCCGTTCCTATCATTCTCGGGAGACCATTTCTAGCAACTTCGGGTTGCAATGTGGATTGTAAGAACGCCAAGTTGCAATTCAACATTGGCGGTGATCAAGTTGAGTTTGCATTGCTTGCGGCAATGAAGGGAGAGCAGCTAGGAGATGATATCTTCAACATCAATGATGAAGAAGAATCGAGAGAATTGGTGAGCTCTATCCTTATTAACTATCCACTTGAAAAAGTTATTAGCTTTAGCTTAATGGAGGAAGCTATAAATGCTTCTTGTGATGCAGATAGACGGAGCTTAAAGGCGCTAGAAGAAGATCCAGGAGCTAAATTTGAAAAACTAATCCAGGAGAAGAAGATCTCCAGTTTCGGTCCCAGTTACAGTACCTCGACCGAGGCACTTTCTGGACCAAACGAGGTGTTCTTGACTGAAGAGCATCTCGGTTACCCTCTCTGGACCTCGACCGAAGTCGAAAGCGAGATGATGTCAACTGAGACTTTTCAAAGTCCAGTTCTTCGATCTACTCCACTGGAAGGAGGAAGCAAAGACCCACCACAGAAAGCAACCCCAGTTGTGGAGCTTAAACAACTCCCAAGTCACTTGAGGTATGTCTTTCTTGGACCGGATTCTACTTATCCCGTCATCTTTAGTGCTTCCCTCTCCGAATCTGAATTATCTAGACTAATGCATGTCCTGAGAAAGCATCAAAAGGCTTTGGTTTATACTATTGATGATCTTATTGGCATTAAGCCTTCTTTCTACATGCATAGAATACTAATGGAGGACGATCATAAGAATTCACGGGAACCTCAAAGACGGTTAAATCCGATCATGAAAGAGGTTGTGAAGAAAGAAATTCTTAAGTTGTTGGATGCAGGTATCATATTTGCTATCTCGGATAGCAAGTGCGTGAGCCCGGTGCACGTGGTTCCGAAGAAAGGAGGGATGACAGTTGTGACGAATAAGAACAACGAGTTAATCCCAACTAGGAACGTCACGGGCTGGAGGATATGCATCGATTATAGGAAGCTGAACGTGGCCACTCGGAAGGACCATTTTCCACTTCCCTTCATCGATCAAATGCTCGAACGGTTGGCCTAGCATTCATACTTTTGCTATTTAGATGGCTATAGTGGCTTCTTTCGGATTCCTATCCATCTAGATGATCAAGAGAAGAACACTTTCACTTGTCCATGGGGGACATTCACTTATAGGAGGATGCCATTTGGATTATGTAATCCACCCGCTACCTTCTAGCGATGCATGATGGCTATCTTTTCCAAATACATAGAGGAGATCATGGACGTATTTATGGATGATTTTTCAGTATATGATTCCTCTTTTGATGATTGCTTATCTAACCTTTCTCTAGTGCTACAAAGATGTGAAGACACTAATCTCGTTTTGAATTTGGAGAAGTGTCACTTTATGGTTAATGAAGGCATTGTCCTAAGACACCTCGTTTCCAATCGAGGTATTGAAGTCGATCGAGCTAAGATCGAGACTATTGAGAAACTTCCTCCCCCTTGTTCTCTTAAGGGAGTGCGGAGTTTTCTCGGGCATGCAGGATTTTATAGGAGATTCATCAAGGACTTCTCGAAAATCTCTAAACCACTAACTAACCTCTTGAATAAAGATGTTGTTTTTGAGTTTTCGCAGGAGTTTTGTCGATGCATTCTACAGGATTAAGAAAGCGTTGATCTCCGCTCCCATTATCCAACCTCCGGATTGGACCTTGCCCTTTGAGATCATGTGCGATGCGAGTGATGTGGCGGTAGGAGCGGTGCTTGGACAAAAGAAGGATGGCCGGACCACCGCCATTTACTATGCTAGGAAGACGCTAGACGAAGCCCAGCGTAACTACGCCACCACCGAAAAGGAGCTATTTGCGGTTGTATATGCTTTTGACAAATTTCTTTCCTACTTAGTAGGGGCGAAAGTTATTGTTTACACTGACCATGCAGCTATTCGTTACTTGCTTGCTAAGAAGGATGTTAAGCCACGTCTTATTCGATGGATTCTCTTGCTTCAAGAGTTTGACCTAGAGATCCGCGATAAGAAGGGATCCGAAAATTCTGTTGCGGATCACCTCAGCCGGCTACCCCCATCCTCACGCGTGAAGGACGAACCACCCATAGATGATTCATTCCCCGATGAGCACTTGCACTTGTTCGAACGGTTGATAGACTTCCTTATCTCACCCCATGATGGAGGTGAAGTATGGGGTGAGGATACTTTCCACCTTGTTTGAAGACACCATACGGTCCAGCTAGCGACCTTAAATCAAGCACTTCTTGGGAGGCAACCAAAGGTATTGCTTTCTTTCCCTTTCCTAGTCTAGCTTTAGATAGCTTGCTTTTGCTTTTCTTTGCTTTTTTTTTGGCATCCTAGACAAACAACAGGTAATCTCTAAGGAAGGAATACATCCCAGGAGCCACACTGGAAGGACAGAAGTTCGAGAATTTGAGAAGACGGAGTTTGACTGAGACACATCTCGGTTGCTGTCACAGCACCTCGACCGAGATGATTCTTGAGCAACCGAGGCGACTAGGGTTACTGAAGACCCACCTCGGTTCGTACCACCTCGGTCCAGTCGAGACCATCTCGACCGAGGTGACAACAGTTCCAGAAAAGGGTATAAAAGGGAGATCGATTTCTCTCTCTTCCCTCGCTCACCTTCCCGACCGCGGCGCACCAATCCATCTCGTTCTCTGATTTTCGACCGTTTTCGACGATTCTTGCTTCCAAACTGCAAGGAAAGAGTAGAGGATCGGTTTGCAAGCGACAATCTGCAACAAAAACGCTCCGAATCAACCGAATTTGGGGTAAATCGAATAAAAACCCTAACTCACTTTTCTTCATTGTTTCGGTCAAATTGGGCTTTGGTTGCCCCTGCATTGTGTGGGAAAAGGCTTAAGTACCCCATAGGAACAATTTGTAGTGATATCGGGGGAAAATAACTGGATTGCTGAGAGTTTCGATCGAACAACCATCTACCTAGGTCCAATCGACATGCGTCTCGACTGAGGTGTTCTTGGGATCTGACAGCCGACCGAGGTGGTCTGACAGTGAGTAGAACATGAGTTCTGACAGACAGCTGGTTCTGAGGGATAGATCCTCCCCTTCTCCTTCCTCTTCTTCTCGTCGATCTATACGGGCGATCCATGTGCGTCACCAGGTCGATTATGACCGCATTGCTGCGCGTCCAGTGGTTGCACCACGATTTCGAGATATTTCTGCATTCGACTGCCTCTACGTGGATGATGATTTGAGGCGGATGATACCTATTATGGGGTTGGAGCAGTTTATTGAGATTAGAGCTCCGGCCTACCTTGAGCCGACTTTGGAGTTTGTTAGCTCCGTGACTTACTTGCCTACAGAGCGTGCCATCAAGTACCGGTTGCTGAACCGGAACTACTTAGTTCCGATGGATCATTGGAGGGATATCTTCGGCTTCCCGACCCCCACAGTTGCTGATTTTCCTTCTCGAGCCGTAGCTCGAGAGTTTTGGGGCCAGATAGCTCACGTGGTTGAGCATGCTGATAGGTGGAGACCTAGAGACTCCAGGGAGCGTATTATCTTCCACCTTGCCTTCAGATTAGCCCACCGGATCTTTAGCGAAACACTTCTGGCGCGTATTGAGACGCCCCAGAAGATTAGACAGGGGGAGTTGCTGAGTCTGTATTGTATGGTGACCGGAGGAGTTCCGGACTTTGGGGTGATGCTAGCAAAGGATTTGCACAAGATAAAAGCGAAGGGAGATATTTGCTGCGGAGGTCTAGTGACTCACATCGTGAGTTACATGGACCTTGATTTGAGTGCTTGTACTATGGTGGCGGCTGCCAAGTCGCTTAGGCTGTAGGAGATGATTACGAGGAGGATCTTGGTTCCTCGCTGACTCACTACACCGTATGTGGCGATGCCCTAGGAGCAGACTGCACCTCAGGGTATTAGATGGTCATCTCAGTTTTCAGTTTATGACCCGCAGTACTGGTACACGGCGTGGATTCCTCTTATTGAGGACGCTCGAGACACAGCAGCAGCAGCCCTGGAGCAGGATGATGAGGAGGCTAATGAGGATGAGGATGGCGGTGCTGCCATGGATACAGGGACCGATACAGCTGGGACCAGTATACCGGTTCTCGATTTGGACGACGAGGAGACTGAGGACGAGCCAGCTGCAGCACCAGCACGACCTGCGAGACGTAGAGTTCGGAGGCAGATGGATCCCATAGCTCACCACCGGATCGACGATTTGACAGATTAGATGATTGACTCCTACGCAGCCTTGATCGTCGATCTAGGAGGACGTTTGGATGACCTTCACAGAGAGTTGGACAACCGGACCCATCAGATACTAGAGAGTCAGCACTATCAGCGCCGGATGATGGAGATCCAATTCCAGCATATGATGGGACATCCATTCGACCCGTCTCAGCATCCGTACATACCATATCCTCCACCACCTCCAGCAGATCAGGACTAAAGCTTGCAGGATTTTCTTTATTTATTTATTATGCAGCTTAGCTGTATCCGGTGAGTACTTTGTTTCTTCAGACTTATTTTGACCCATTGGGATAATGTGTCCCAAGTATGGAGTATGTGGGTATGTATTTATATGACTTATGTGTATGCTTGGATGAGTCTACCGGATATTTATTGTTTATCTTGCTGTATGTGTTTATCTCAGATTACATGAATGCATACAGGTTATTTGATTAAGAAAAACGTCAAAAACTAGTTTGAAAAAAAATTTTATTGACCTCGACCGAAGTGACTCTGACCAATCGAGGTACAGCACCTCGGTTGACTTAGAACATCTCGACCGAGGTGGCTTAACTGGAACAATTTTCGAAACGATTTTTTGTGCTTCTTATCTTGATATGACCTCAGTGATGATTTTGTTTGCTGATTGGTTTTGAAATCTTTATATGTTTGAAAAGTTTTATAATATGTTTAAGTTGCTAAATGCTTTGTTTGAAATTTTGGCATGTTTAATACTTTGTTTTTATCAAAATTATGTTGAATTTGAAGGTTGAGACCACATGATGAGTTCTCTCACTTTCTTCCTGGGATGATTAAGGCAATTCATTCTCTTCTCTTCTTCTTCTTGATCATGCTTAGCCCCTTATATATATTTGCCTCCCTTACCTATCCGGGAATTTGGAAGCAAGCAAAAGTGAAAAGCAAGTGAAAGAAAAGATGAGATTGGCTGGAAGTTAGAAAGAAACAAATAGGTTTGGGGAAGTCAATCATGATGATTAGTAACTCGGCACCATTCACATAACCGGGTGTTTGTGTCTTGCCATAGTCGGATTGAGCGATATTCCTAACGGGTCATGGTATGTGCATCAAGGGTTTGAGGCATCTCGAGAAATTGATGATTGCTGATCTCCTAGGCTTCGGTTATTGTACACCTCTGTCCATGCATCCCAAAAAGTAAAAAAGTAAAAAAGTAAAACAAGCAAAGCTTATTGGTGGAAGATGTTGAAATTCAAGGGATGTGAAGTAAAGATCCTTTTTCCCGGATTCTAGCACCACATTCCCTGTATACATCCCACCCTCATACGTTTCTTGACCTTCTTTTGGAAGCCCATGAGACCTCGAGCTTGTTGATTGACTTAGTGGTTTAAACTTGATTATACATGATTAATTTCGATGATTATGATTTATTATGCATTCTATGATTTTATGCAAAGATGAACAACTTTCTTATATTTATAAAATGTTTTGATCATATTTATAAAATGTTTTTATCTTGTATCTAAGATTTGGAACTTCCTTGTGGACAAGCAAGGGCTAAGTATGGGGTATTTTGATAGCATGAATTATAGTCTATATTTTGGGACCTGTTTAGACGTTTTATCTTCAATAATCTGCATGTTTGGATGTATATTATGTGATTATATCGTTATTTCATCTACCTTTGCGGGAATCGAGGTCTACACCAAGTTTCGTTGTAATCGTAGTTAAAATGGCACTTTTTGCATCAAAATGGAGCTAAAGGAGCTAAGGAGTCATTGGAGCTACATTCAGGAGCTTAAGGAAGAATCCAGGAAGCATGGAATTAGATTAAAGATTTCCTTTGGACCAGATTTGAGAGATTTCACATTCAGTTTAGAGCCACCTCGGTCAGCTACAGTACCATCTCGACCGAGGTGATCCAGAGGAGCGTCCCGACCAAGGCGAATACCTTGGACGCGGCGAGATATATTTTATTCTTGGCTGAGATCTTTTATTTTTGGAAGGAGAGATCTTATATTTTTGGGCTGGATTTCTGGAAGGAAGATCATATATTTTAGGGATTTATTTATGAGAGATAGATATATTTTATTATTAAAATATCTTTTCAAGATATTTTATCTTTGGAGGGTAGTTTTCCTATATAAAGGGTTGGATTTTCCACAAGTTGAATGATGCTTATACATGCTTAGAGCATCCAGTAGTTAGGAAGGATTTTTGGAAGGTTGAAGGAAGATTGAAGGAAGGAAGTTGATAGCTTTTTATAGCTTTTGTGAAGGGTTTTGTAAGATTCTCTTAGATTCCCTTCTTGTTGATTGTCTTATTGGATTGTGATCCAAGGAACGCTTGTTTGTTTGATAATTGATTCAGTTATTGAAGCCTTGTTCTTAAGGTTTTTGTGTTCAATTATTCACTTTCTTCCCTTATATTTGATTATTGCTTTCAAGATGATGAGTGGCTAATTTCTTTGTGTGATTCTAGGGTGATTGGCTAAAGGTTTTGGGAAAAACAATGATAGAATAATCTTAAATTCCAGTAGGACCCTGAAAGCTCGAGTCTTTATCCTTAACCCTAGAACATCTCGTTCAGTCGATGAACATCTCGGCCGGGGTGGAATTCGTCTGACCGAGGTGACT
The DNA here is from genome assembly GCA_033239045.1 of Fagopyrum esculentum. Taxonomy (NCBI): domain Eukaryota; kingdom Viridiplantae; phylum Streptophyta; class Magnoliopsida; order Caryophyllales; family Polygonaceae; genus Fagopyrum; species Fagopyrum esculentum. The sequence continues at coordinate 101,515,903 of BSUD01000002.1, read as the reverse complement.
TATCTGATCCGAAACTGAGAGTTAAGTGTTAAAGTTTGCCAAATCCTATTCTTATTACACCTTTCCTGGTTCAATGCAAGCTTAGGATGAGACTTACCCGGTAATTGCTTTGTTTGTTTACCTAAGATCATAAGTATAGGTAATAAAGGTTTATCCTTTATTGGGGTTTGAGTGTGCTTTCATTCCATCTTTGTGAGTTTGCCAAATCCTATTCCCTTAGTTGTTGTGTTGGTTTGAGGTTATAGTTCTTTTCCTTAATTCCTTGAGACTTACCCGGTAATAGGAGTTACGGTTTGGGATTAGTGAGTAGTGAGACTTACCCGGTGATCTATTCCGCTTTAGTAACACCTTCCCTTTGCAAAATCTGAGCTTTGTCCGCTTATCTTGAGATCTTGAGTTGGAACCACAACTAGATGCTTTAATCCCTAGAATTGCATATTTCCTTTAATTGACTTTTTATCATCTTTGGTTGTTTTAATCGCTATTGTGGTTAGTAATTACATAGACTACCTATATTTGCTTAGGTTTCACCTAAATCCCTGAGATCGACACCCCAGAATTTCTTGCTTTTACTACGATTGACCCGTACACTGCGGGTTCGCATCCTTGTTTTTAGCATACATCTTGGGTTATAAATTTAAAGCTTGCACACACCATTTGGAGCGAACATTCGGTTATTGTGCACCTCTCTCCATGCATCCCAAAAAGTAAAAAAGTAAAAATAAGCAAAGATTATTGGTGGAAGATGTTGAAGTTCAAAAGGAAGTGAAGTAAAAGATCATTTTCCCGGATTCTAGCACCACATTCCCTATATACATCCACCCTCACACGTTTCTTTGACCTTTTCCTTGAAAAGCCCTTGAAACCTCGAGCTTGTTGATTGACTTGGTGGTTTAAACTGGATTATACATGATTAATTTCGATAATTATGATTTATTATGCATTCTATTAATTTATGAAAAGATGAACAACTTTCTTATATTTATAAAATGTTTTGATCATATTTTTATTTTTAAATTCCATGAAGCATTCTCTTAGAGTGATCTATGAGCGGAGCACAACATTAAAATATTTTGAAATAATTTTCATTGATCTTTATGACCTATAATCCATTATATCTTGTACTTAAGATTTGGAACTTGCTTGGAGACAAGCAAGGGACAAGTATGGGGTATTTTGATAACATGAATTATAGTCTATATTTTGGGGCCTGTTTAGACGTTTTATCTTCAATAATCTGCATGTTTGAATGTATATTATGTGATTATATTGTCATTTCATCTACTTTTGCGGGAATCGAGGTCTACATCAAGTTTTGTTGTAATCGTAGGTAAAATGACACATTTTTGACTAAAATGGAGCTAAAGGAGCTAAGGAGTCATTGAAGCTACATTCTGGAGCTTAAGGGAGAATCCAGGAAGCATGGAAATGGATTAAAGATTCACTTTGGACCAGATTTAAGAGATTTCACATTCAGTTTAGGGTCACCTCGGTCAGCTACAGTACCATCTCGACCGAGGTGATCCCGAGGAGCGTCTCGACCGAGGCGAATACCCTGACGCCGCGAGATCGTTTATTCTTGGCCGAGATCTTTTATTTTTGGATGGAGAGATCTTATAATTTTGTGCTGGATTTCTGGAAGGAAGATTATATATTTTGGAGATCTATTTTAGAGATTAGGATATATTTTATTAGGATAATATCTTTTCAAGATATTTTATCTTTGGAAGATAGTTTTCCTATATAAAGGGTTGGATTTTCCACAAGTTCAACCATGCTTATACATGCTTAGAGGGTTGATAGCATCCAGCAATTAAGGGATTTTTTCCAGGGTTTTGAAGGAAGGAAGGATTGATAGTTTATTATAGCTTTTGTGAAGGGTTTTGTAAGACTCTCTTAGATTCCCTTCTTGTTGATTGTCTTGTTGGATTTGTAATCCAAGGAACGCTTATTTGTGATATTTGAATCAGTTATTGAAGTCTTGTTCTTAAGGTTTTTGTGCTAAAATATTCACTTTCTTCCCATATATTTGATTATTGCTTTCATAATGATGAGTGGCTAATTTGTTTGTGTGATTCTAGGGTGATTGGCTAAAGGTTGTGGGAAAAACAATGATAGAATAATCTTAAACCCCAGTAGGACCCTGAAAGCTCGAGTCCTTACCCTTAACTTTAGAACATCTCGTTCACTCGATGAAGATCTCGGCCGGGGTGGAATTCGTTTGACCGAGGTGACTTATCTGATCCGTAACTGAGAGTTAAGTGTTAGAATTTGTCAAATCCTATTCTTATTACACCTTTCTTGGTTCAATGCAAGCCTAGGATGAGACTTACCCGATAATTCCTTTGTTTGTTTACCAATGATCATAAGTGTAGGTAATAAAGGTTTATCCTTTATTGGGGTTTGAGTGTGCCTTCATTCCAATTTTGTGAGTCAGCCTTATCTGGTAAAGGTTGATTCTATTCCCTTAGTTGGTGTGTTGGTTTGAGATTATAATTCCTTACCTTAGTACCTTGAGACTTACCCGGAAATAGGTTTTTTAGCTTGGGATTAGTGAGTAGTGAGACTTACCCAGTGTTCTATTCCGCTTTAGTAACACCTTCCCTTTGCAAAACCTCAACTTTGTCTGCTTATCTTTAGATCTTGAGTTGGAACCATAACTAGATGCTTTAATCCTTAGAATTGCATATCTCCTTAATTGACTTTTTATCATCTTTGTTTGCTTTAATCGCTTTTGTGGTTATTAGTTGCATTGACTACCTATATTGGTTTTGTTTCACCTAAGTCCCTGAGATCGACACCCCGGAATTCTTGTTTTTACTACGATTGACCCGTACACTGCGGGTTCGCAACTGTAACACCCCAAATTCTGAGAACTCGGGGAGCTACTGGTTAGGACCTCACAATGGGTCCCGACCATAGTTTGACAACAATTTTTACTTGGATCTTACAACAAGGCACAAAAGTATTTAAAACATTTGAAAACTATAAACAATATATACATGGAGAATATGTATCAGCCTTAGAAGAAAAGCTACTAAAAAGATGCATATAAAGAACAAAAGACATCCCCGTCCCTAACTAAATGAGTACGTGGACCCGGCTGACCATTTCCTCCGGATCTCTCTACAACTGTCTTAATCTGCAAGGCATCAACAAGCGGTATAAAACCGTTAGCTAACAATCTATGCGTAAGTATAAAAGGTAAAAGCACAAACATACAACATACACAATCAACATGCAACACTCAATCCTTTTATTATCTTTAATTAGGTGATAGGTTATTACTAATGATACTTATTTTGTGACACGAGGGATTCCCAAACCTCGCCCATGTCCCCGTTTACCAACGCGGAATGGTACTAATGCATCTGACCGTCTACCGGACTGGGCTGGTCGCAGGGAAGCTCCTAGACTCTCGCAAGAGCTAGGCAGATGATGTCACGACCCGTTATTATACACTTGGGTCAATTATGTAAATAATAAAGTCGGTCTAATCCGGTTTCGTTGTTTATCATAACTAACAAACACCACTCATACACATTACACTCATACAAGAAGGCAGCTAAGTAAGTCCGTGGACTTACCGAATTAAATCTCGTCTCTCTTAACAACACTCAATCAGTAGTTGCAGGAACTCAGTTGCCTGTCAAAGGAGGCACGTGGGTCAACACTTATCCTTGGATACTTAGAACTCTAAAACTCCTAAGATGTACGATTCTTTGTGCAGAAGTTATTACAGTGTTTATTTAAGGTAAATTGACTATTTTACCCTTGGTCCCGAGACTTCCAAAAACCCATAATATGTATTTAAATTCTTACTTGAGACTAACTAATCATATTTTACTCCCTAGGATGATTTTAGGTAACAACTAGAAAACTACCCATTTTCTATTTCCCGAAAAGTCACTAAGGTCCAACTACAGCTTCAAATATGAAATTAAAATAAACTTGTAAAAATTCTAAAATAAATTTCTAAATTATCTTTGATATCTAATCTACTCGTAGGAGAAAGAATTTCTAAAAATTGTTCAATCGTTAATCCTACAAAAATCTTTAAAGTTGGCTATAACACTAAAACGTTCCTATACTTAGTCAAAATTCGATGCTGTAGAAATCAGCTCAACTCCTCCACTTTGAGACCCTATAACTTTCAATCCGACCGTTCGTTTCTTCGCAAATATTAACACAGTAAACTACGTATATCCATCTATGATCTATCAAAAATTCAACGGTGGATCTTCAACCAATCTTTTTAAAATTGATACACAACGGTGACCATTTCCAACCTACAAACTGAAATTAAAACAAAGGTTTTTCACTTCTCTTTCTACAACTCAATTTAACCGCAATCATAACATGCCTATCTGTCTCTAGTTCAATTTTTATTGAGTGCAATGTCATACTTAATACCGTGGACCCCTCTTGATAAGATCCAAGGCTTTCAAGAGGTCCTTACACTCAGTTTGGACTATTTGTTCCCCTGCTGGTGTGTTGGCTATCAACACGCTCTCTACTGCACTTGCTCTATGGCTTTTCGACAGGGCAAACGTTGTAGAACTAAGCTGTACATATGTATCTCGTTACTCAGGGGTTATTGGTTCAGAAGTTAGCAAGAGGGTGGCAATGACTCACCTATACTTCACCGATTGGCAACGCTTCTGCAGTGGGTAGCCCAGCGTCCTTTCGAGGCTTCCGATGGCTGTGTAACAAGTGTGTTCAGGCAAGAAGACTCACAAGAGAAGGTAAGTGGGAGCAGGTTGGGACTCACCTTGTTCTATCGTCTAGGTCTCCTCGCCAGCCTCCGGTTGAAGATGCAAGTCGTCCGTGGTGCAGTGGTGATCGAGTTCGAGGCTGTTTCTGTACAGCAACGTGAGAGGAAGTAGATCTGTGTTGATCTGAAGAGAGCGTCAGAAGAGGAATCTGGACAGATTGTAGGGTAAGTGTTTCGAAAGGTTAGAGGGAGGGATAAACGCAGATAAGGAGAGAGTCGACGGTTACACGAGAAGGGAGGAAATCTATAACAGTAGCCTCACTGGCCTTCTCATGTAGTTGGGCCGAAGAATGGCTGGGAGTTGCTGCATTACTGGGCTAAAAATGAGGGTAACGAGTGGGCTGAAGTTGAGTGTGGGCTGGAAACAGTGGCTAGAAACTAGGCTGAATAGTTTGTCAAAAATCTGTCAAAACTCGTCATGGTCTTGTCAGGCCCATGAATGAGTTTGTCACAGATTTGTCGGGCTTTGTCATGGCCTCGTCTCAGCTTAGTCATGGTCTCGTCACAGCTTGTCATGATCTCGTCTAAAGTCATCGATAAGAATGAATTATAATACTAGGGTTTGATATCAATCTATCATTTTATGTGAATTAAATTCTACATAAAATAATAAATAATTATAAGAATTAGAGCTTGATAAAATTTTATCATTTTATGTGAATAAATTTCTACATAAAATGATAAAATTCGTGAAGAAAAAAATACTAGATAGATTGGAAAACCGTCAACGGCTCGAAGTCCGATTTGCTTCGGAATTAAACTGAATAAAAAAAATTCCGGATATTATATCAGTACCCCCTTAAAATAAGTTTCGTCCCGAAACTTAAAAGAAGACAACATAATGTCGGAATCCATACTACAGAACTAAAGCGCCAAAAACGTCATAATCGGTCAAGTTCTTATTGTTTCGGGACTAGTCGGAAGAAAATTTCCGGGTATTACATCAATTCCGCCTTAACAATAAGTTTCGTCCCGAAACTTAGGATAAGACAATCCTGATCGGCCTTTAAGGCACTAACCGGGTATATCTGATCACTACTCAAAAGTCTCATCGTTTCCACATCTAAGTATCCCGCACATCAAGTGTTACCAAAAGAACGCATCACTGACTAAACACTCAATCATGAAATAAATAAGTAGTCAAACGATATCACACATACAAGGTCAAGCCCTAACTCGTCACTCCCGAGGTTACAACTATCGCTACATAAGTCTTTGAAATGTTACGTCTCTTACTATCCCCAATATCTTAGGTAGCCTTATCGGCTTCTCATAAAACCACTAAATCTTAAATCTTTTCAGGTACTTAGATCACAAGCGCCTGTTACCACGTTCTAGAGTGGTTACCGGATATCTCACTGGTATTATCCGGCTCAACTGTTTGACCCTCTAATCTGATGACCTAACTCGTGTCTGGTAGGTATCTCTCCAACTGAAATTTTCAAACTCAGTTCCCAAACTTAGTCTCCGTGGAAAACCGAAGCTACACTCCCCAATAGGGTGAGGAAAACTAGTTCATCAGTCACTTTTAAACCTCTTTAAAACTTCTAATGGTTTTCCTTACACAAATCACTTCTAGATCCTTTGATGACCCTACGGAAAAATAATCTATTCAACTTACTTCCCTTCGTTATGACTACTTACTTCCGGCCTTTTGAAAAGGTTCTGACTACACAATCAGGTCCAAGGTCTTGGACATCCACCAACACTTACCAAGTGCTCAAGGCTCTTAGTATCATGACCCACTTGGTCTTGTCTTTTAATATTACTCGGTCATCTTATTCCTCATGTAAGGAATCATCACCTTTACCCTTTTCAGGTCTAACACTCGAGACAACTAAAATAAAATCTAGTGGTCAACCTCTTCGTTCATTTGGAATTGTTATATTATTATAGATCGCTAATATATCGTTAGCTCTAACCCAGGCTTCTCACGCATTACCCAAGATCTTAAGTGACATAGAATATGTCCGGGATGACGGTATTAGACACAAAGTGATCTTATATAACAGTTATTTGATCATAAATACTCGATAAATGCTAACACACCGTCAATATTGAACTCTTGTATCCTCCACTTTTATCGGACTAGTAATATACCTCCACTTTTGTGCAAAATATGGTATTTCACACAACTTTTCAGCTCCCAAAACTCCTCAATAAAACGGGGTTGTGGAATGTAAGAACCGCACCCTAGAGGACATGTCTAGGACCATGCTTTTAGAAAATAGTTTGCCAAAACGTTTTTGGGCTAAAGCAGTTAACACCACTAACTACATCTTGAATAGATGTTTAATCCTCCCTATTTTAATAAAGACTCCTTATGAACTCTTTAAGGGAAGAAAACCTAATATTTCCTATTTTAAACCCTTTGGATGTGCGTGCTTTGCCCATAACAATGGAAAAAACAACCTTGGTAAATTTGATACACGTAGTGACGAAGCAATATTCATTGGATATGCTTCAAATAGCAAAGCTTATCTTATATATAATAGACGTACCAAAATCGTTGAGGAAATATTCATGTTATATTTGATGAAAGCAATGATGGTACTTTGAGTGAAAGTTTTGCAAATCTTAATCCGAATCAAGATGGAGATCATAATTCTGATGGAGAAGAAGATCCTAAATCTCACGAAAAGAATATGCAAGAAAAGATTCAAGATACCTAGAATAATCGCAAGACCTTGAAACGCATCTTCAGGACCTTGAAACAGAAAACTACGATGTCAGAACTCAGTTTCATGGCCTTGAAACTCAACTTCAAGGCCTTGATATAGGTTCCAAGGGCAATACTCCAGCGGTACTTGAATCTAGTCAAGCAAATGAGCCCCAATCTTCAAGATCAGTTCCATCTTACAAAAGGAGGAAGTTTCAACATTCTTCATACCATCCACTAGAAAATGTGATCTCATATCCAAAACCAAGAGTTCAGACTCAATCTAGGGTTAACAACCTATGTGCATTCCCAACGTTCGTGTCTCTAATTGAGCCCAAGAACTATGTTCAAGCTCTTCAAGAACCCGATTTGATCATGGCCATGCAAAATCAACTTAATGAGTTTGAGAGAAACAAAGTTTGGACCCTCACGTCTAGACAGAAGCACCAATCCGTCATTGGCACAAAATGGTTTTTTTAGAAACAAGTTGGATGAAAGTGGAAAGGTCATTCGAAACAAAGCACGACTTGTATCTCAAGGCTATAACCAAGAAGAAGGCATTGATTATGAGGAGACCATTGCTCCGGTTGCTAGGTTAGATGCCATACGTATGCTACTTGATTTTGCATCCTTCATGAACATAAAGTTATTTCAAAAGGATGTAAAATGTGTTTTTCTAAATGGCTTCTTAGAAGAAGTCTACGTTGCTCAACCTCCTTCTTTTGAGAATGATGAAATTATGGATTATGTTTTTAAATTGGACAAAGCTCTTTATGGTCTTAAGCAAGCTCCTCGAGCTTGGTATGAAAGATTGTCCAAGTATCTCCTTGAAAATAATTTCAAAAGCAGTTTGATTGATAAAACATTATTTATCGAAACCAGAGGCAACGATATATTAGTATTACAAATCTATGTTGATGATATATTATTTGGTGCTACAAACGATTCTATATGCAAGGAATTTTTAGATATTATGTGTAGGGAAATCGAAATGAGCTTAATGGGAGAGTTAAATTTCTTTTTGGGACTTCAAGTTACACAAGCAAAAAAAAGGAATATTTTTCAATCAAAGCAAGTATACCAAGGACTTGCTTAAGAAGTATAAAATGGATCAATCCAAGGTAGCAAAAACTCCTATAAGTTCCACACTTTCACTTGATCACGACAAGGACGGTAAAGTGTTGTATAAAATGAGTATCGAGGTATGATCGGTTCTTTGTTATCTAACCGCTAGTCGACCAGATATTATGTTTAGTGTGTGCATGTGTGCAAGATTTCAAACTGATCCTAAAGAGTCACACTTGATAGCCGTGAAAAGGATATTTCGGTATCTCAATGGCAGTAAGGATTTAGGGTTGTGGTGCCCACGTCAAAGCTCGTTTCACCTCGTTGGCTATTCAGATGCTGACTTTCCAGGCTATAAGATTGATACAAAGAGTACTTTTGGATGTTGCCAATTCTTAGGGTAATCCCTAATCAGTTGGCACTCCAAGAAGCAAAACTCGGTCGCCCTATCCACAGTTGAGGCGAAATACATAATTGCAGGAGCTTGTTGTGCACAAATTCTATGGATATCTCACAACTTTGTGATCTTGGCTTTGATCTAAAAGGTATCCTGATTAAACGTGACAATAATAGTCTTATTTCGATTAATAAAAATCTTGTGTAACATTCAAGGAGAAAGCATATCGATGTTAGGCATTACTTCATACGTGATCATGTTGAAAAAGGTGATGTTTCGATGTTTTTTATATCAACTAACTTGCATCTTGCAGATATATTTACTAAGCCTCTACCTGAAGATTAATTCAATTTTATTAGATTAGAGCTTGTTATGTTCAACAAGGAAGCATTAACTTACGGGGAGTAAATCGTTTTATTTCCTCCTTAGAATGCAACACATTTTTCAATTTCAATGGCCTTGAAATGCAGTTCAAGGGCCTTGAAACGGAATTCAAGGGCCACATTGAAAATCACGGATCTATTTAGGGGTTAATATCTTTTAGATATCTGATCTCTAAATTATTTTAAACAAGGATTTGTTAAATGATTTCAAACGTCCTTGTTTTCAAATTCAAATAATTTTTTGAAAAGTGGTTACAAAATTAATGGAAAAGAATTCTAATCAAAATCGGTTTTCAAAGATCTTGATTTCTTTAAGATCTCATTAAACCGTAAGTGATGTGACTTCTTTCTTTAAATATCACTTATCTCCCTTCTTTAACTTTTTCCGCTTCAATTCTCTTGCAAACCCATCTCTTTACTCTTTTTTTTTCCAACACCCTTTCATCATCTCTCACAAACAAAACTCCATGCTTTCACGAGACAATCAACTAATGAAGCATCATCGTCGGCCACCAAACGCCACAAGGTCGTTCACATCTCCTTCGACTCTGAATCTTCTACTCCCATTGATGATGTGGAGATTTGTGCTCAGACTGGTTCGCTCTCAGACGTGTGGGTATGATGAACGATATAGCTTTAAATTTATAACCTAAAATATAAGCCTGAAGCAATATGCGAACCCGCAGTGTACGGATCAATTTTAATAACGGCAAATACTCTAGGGTCGAACACAAGGACTATGGTGAAACAAAGATTGGTAATTCAGGTTGTCAATAAAAAACAAGCAACAAAGCAAAGGTATCAAAGATGATGTAATAATGAGGTAAAGAAAATACAGATTTTAGAGATTAAAGCATCTAGTTGTGGTTCCGACTCAAGATCTCAAAGGATAATGTGGACAAGGTACTAAGGAAAGGAACTATAATCTCAAACCAACACACCACCCAAGGGGATAGAATCAACCTTTACCGGGTAAGTCTCAGGCTAATTCTCAAAGATGGGATGAAGGCACACTCAAACCCCAATAAAGGATAAACCTTTAATATCTAACACTCATGATCTTGGGTATACAAACAAAGGAATCACCGAGTAAGTCTCATCCTAGGCTTGCGTTGAACAAGGAAAGGAATAAGAAGGATAGGATTTGGCTAACTGGAACCTCAACTCAGATAACGATCAAGAAAGGTCTCGCCTCGCTCCATCAGTGTCCCATCTCGGTCGAGATGTTCTACAACTGATCGAGGAGTTCGTCGGTTAATGTAAAGGCTCGAGCTTTCAAGGTCCACTGGGGTAAAGGCTCATTCTTTCATCGCCTTTCCCACAACCTTCAGCCAATCACCCTCTAATCGCATAAAGAACTTAGCCAACAATCATCATGATAACAATAATCAAATTTATAAGAAAGGAATCAATATTCTATCAAGAAAACCTTAACACAAAGACCTCAATAATTCAATCAAACAATCAATCAAACAATCAAACTGCGTTCCTCAATCACAACCAGATAGACAACAACTCAAAACAATCTAAGAAAACCTTACAACTTCCTTCAAAGCCTTCAATCTTCCTTCAAAGCCAACTTCCTTCCTTCCTTGGATCTTCCAAACTGTCTAAATTCCTTTAACTTCCAGCTCTCAGACATCCTTTACATCCTTAAAATCCATCTTAATATATAGGAGAATCACATGCCAAAAATAAAAGATCTCTGCCAAGAATAAAAGATATATTGGGTTGTGGGCCCTTCGCCTCGGTCCAGCCCATCACAAAGATCACCTCGGTCGTGGTGGTACTCTAGCCATCCGAGGTGTATCTCAGATGTGTGTAAATCTCCCTAATCTGGTCCAAAATCAATCTTCTGTCCAACTTCCTTGGTTCCTAAATCTTTCTTGTAGCTTCTCAATGCTCCATAATGTAGCTCCAATGACTCCTTAGCTTCCTTAGCTCCATATCGTTCCAAAACGTGCTATATTCCCTACATTCACAATGAAACTAGGTGTAGACCTCGATTCTTGTAAAGGTAAATAAAACAACATAATGATAAAATAATATACATCCATACATGCAGATTTATGAAGATAAAACGTCTAAACCAATCCCAAAATATAGACTATAATAAATGCAATCAAAATACGCCATACTTGTCTCTTGCTTGTCCCCAAGCAAGATCCAAATATTAGATACAAGATAGAATGGGTTATAAGTCATCAAAAAGATCATTGAAAAACATTTCAAAACGTTTTTGTGGTGCGCTTCATTCATAGATCACCCTAAGAGAATGCTTCATGGCAAATAAAATCAAGACATGATCAAAAAATTTTATAAATATAAGAAAGTTGTTCATCTTTGCATAAAATCATAAAATGCATAAAAAATCAAATTTATCGAAATCAATCATGTATAATCCAGTTTACACCACCAAGTCAATCAACATACTCGAGGTCTCAAGGGCTTCCAAAAGAGGTCAAGAAACGTGTCAGAGTGAGATGTATATAGGGTAATGTGCTGCTATACTCCGGGAATAGGATCTTTCTTCACATTCTTTGAATCACAACATCTTCCACCAATAAGCTTTGCTTATTTTTCACTTTTTACTTTACTTTTTGGGAACATGGACAGAGGTGCACAATAACCGAAGCCTAGGAGCTCAGCAATCATCAATTTCTCGAGATGCCTCAAACCCTTGATGCACATACCATGACCCGTTAGGACTATCGATCAATCTGACTTTGGCAAGACACAAACACCTGGCTATGTGAATGGTGCCGAGTTATTCATCATCAAGATCAACGTCTCCAAACCTATATTGTTACTTTCGAACACTTTCAGCCTAAATCTCAACTTCACTTCACACGCTTTTCGTCAACTGCATCAAAATTCCCGGATAGATAAAGGGAGGCAAATACGTATATGAGGGGCTAAAGCATGATAAAGAAGAAGAAGAGAATGAAGTGCCTTAATTATCCTAGGAAGAATGTGAGAGAACTCATAATGTGGTGTCAACCTTCAAATCCAACATAATTTTGATAAAAAAAATTATTAAACATGCTAGAGTTTCAAACAAAGCATTTAGCAACTTAAACATATCATAAAACCTTTTGAGCATATAAAGATTTCAAAACCAATTTGTAGACAAATATCTTCATCGAGGTCATATCCAAAATAGAAGTACAAAACGTTTCGAAATCTTTCAGTTAAAAACCCATCTCGGTCGAGGTGTTCTGACGGTGTCCGAGGTGTTCAACCGAGATATACCTCAGTTTTCACGACCTCGTTTCGTCAAGAACGTCTCGGTCGAGCTAAAAAAAATTTTATTTATTTTTTCAAACTGGTTTTTGACGTTTTTCTCAAACAAAAACCTATATGTATGCATGAAATGACAAATAAGCATATAGAGCCAAATAACGATAATAACCACAAGAGTCATACAAACCATATCAAGTAAGTAAAATAATACATCAATACCCCATACTTGGGACACATTGTCCCAATTGGTCAAATATAAGTCATGAGAAAATAAGATACTCACCGGACATAGTTGAACTGCATAATAAATAGAAAATAAATCTATGAAGCGCTCAATCCTCGTCAGCTGGCGGTGGTGGTAGTGGAATGTATGGGAATTGGGACGAATCGAATGGATAGCCCATAATTTGTTGATACTGTACCTCCATCATCCGCCGTGTGAGGTGTTTGCTCTCCTACATCCGGTGCGTCCACCCATCAATAGATCTACGTTGGGCATCGAAATGTTGGGTCACATCTAGTCTCGGAGCGGCGTAAGACTCAGTTATATATCTCATCAGTTCATCGATCCACTGATGTGCCTCAGGATCTCTACGGCGGTGGGCTTGCTGCTGCGGTGGTGGTGGCATGTCAGCTAGAGGTTCAAGTGCCTCTCTCTCATCCTTCGTGGCCTCATCGTCAAGGTCAACGGTGGAAATACTAGGCCCGCTGGTATTAGTACCGGTATCCATGACGGCATCTCCTCCATATCCATAATCATCATCATCATCTCCCTCAGCTTCCTCTCTAGCAGCAGCATCCTGCATGTACGGGAACCACGTAGTTGCCCAGTACTGACGATCATATACAGAGAATTGGGACGACTAGAGAATGTCTTGAGGGAACTTCGTTTCCCATGGCACGGCAACATAAGGTGTGCCAAGACCACGGGGAAAAAGAATGTGTCGTGTAATCATCTCCTGCAATCCCAGGGGCTTCGAAGCCAAGATCAGTGTACAACCAGACAAGTCCAAGCCCATAGAAGTGGCGATGTGGGTCACCAGCCCACCACAACAAATATAGCCCTTCGCCTTCCCCTTGATCCGGTGAAGATCCTCTACCATCATGGCAACAAAATCTGGCACTCCCCCTGTAACCATGCAAAACAAACTCAACAGCTCACCCTGTTTGATCTTCTAGGGCGTTTCAGTATGCGCCAGAAGTAGCTCGCTGAAAATCCTATGAGTTAGGCGGAATGCAAGGTTAAAGATGATCCGCTCCCTGGAATCTCCGGGTTGCCATCGGTCACGATGATCTATCACATGAGCAATCTCTCTCCAAAAGCTCTAAGCATGTGCTCTAGAAGGAAAATTTGTCACTGTTGGGGTCGGGAATCCAAAGATCTCCCCAAATTTATCAAGAGGAACCACGTGGTTCCTGTTCAGCAACCTATACTTGATCCCTCTACGCTCCGGCACGTAGGTAACTGAACTTAGGAACTCAAAGGTCGGGTATAGATAAGTCGGTGCTCTAATGGCCCTAAAGTCCTCGAGGCCAACCATCGATATCATCTTCTTCAAGTCCTCCACCACGTGAAGGCACACGAAGTGATCAACATGTACGAATCATGGGGCAATGATAGGATGCCCACAAATCCAATCGAAATCCCTCTGGTGTCTCGTGGATCACCGGGATGGTTAACTGAGATGTAGAATAAGGGGAGGAGTGGTGTGAACTGCTTGGCCTATCCCTCGCCCGAGACGCAGACGAGTCAACCGAGGCGAAGTACTATGCGAGGTGAAATTTGAAATCTGCAAGATTTTCCCCCCAATAACACTACCAATTGCCTCCTATGCAGAATCGAGAAAATAGAAACCGAGTTAGGGTTTTGGTGAAATACCCTTAAATCTGCAGATGCGTAGCGTTCTTTGTGTTGTTTGTTGCTTGGGAACTGAATCTCTCACTTCTTCTGATGATTTGGAGCCAAAAATCGTTGAAAATAATCGAGAATAGAGAATCTGAGTGGGGAGCAGTCGCCACGGTCGAGGAGAGCGAAGAGAGGGAAAAGGTGAGAGGAGAGAGAAATGTTGAACCCTTTTATACCCCTCGCTGAATTTTAATACACCTCGGTCGAGATGTTCCTGTGCGGACCGAGGTGTCAGAGCGAGGTGGATGTCAGACCTAAGCACCTCGGTTGACGGAGAACAATTCGGTCGAGGTACTGTGACAGCAACCGAGATGTGTCTCAGTCAAACTCCGTCTTCACAATTTCTCGAACGTCTTTCCTTCCATGTAGCTCATGAGTTGTAATTTCTTCTTAGAGAGTACCTGATTCTATCTAGGAGGACGCAAAAACACGAAGCAAACTATCTAAACTAAGCTAGAAAAGGGAAAAGAAAAGCAATACCTTGGGTCGTCTCCCAAGAAGCGCTTGGTTTAAGGTTGCTAGCTGGACCGTACGTCATCCTCAAACAAGGTGTAAGGCGTCCTCACACAATACTTCAACTACACCATGGGGAGAAACAAAGGTTTCCATACAATGCTCCATAATATGTAAGTGGTCATCGGGGAACGAGTCATCAATGGGTAGGTCATCCTTCTCGAGTGAGATAGGTGGTAGCCAACTGAGGTGATCCGGTACGGAGTTCTCGGATCCCTTCTTATCGCGAATCTCTAGGTCAAATTCTTGAAGCAAATGAGATTCTAACGAATGAGGCGCGCCTTTGCATCTTTCTTAGCCAACAAGTATCGAATAGTTGCATGGTCAGTGTAAACAATAACCTTCACTCCCACTAAGTAAGAACGAAACTTCTCAAATGCATAAACAACTGCCAATAGCTCCTTCTCGGTCGTGGCGTAGCTCAATTGAGTTTCATCGAGCGTCTTGCTAGAATAGTAAATGGCGTTGGTCCGGCCATCCTTTTTTTTTCCAAGTACATCTCCTACCACCACATCACTAGCATCACACATAATCTCAAAGGGCAAGGTCCATTCTGGAGGTTAAATGAAGGGAGCGGTAATCAACGCTTCCTTTATCCTGTGAAAAGCATTAAGGCATTCTTGCGAAAACTCAAAAGCAGCATCCTTATTCAAATGATTAGTGAGCGGTTTAGAGATTTTAGAGAAATCCTTGATGAACCTCCTGTAGAAACCTGCATGCCCGAGAAAACTCTGCACACCCTTAACAGAACAAGGGGGAGGAAGTTTCTCAATAGTCTCGATCTTAGCTTGATTGACCTCGATACCTCGGTTGGAAATGAGGTGTCCTAGAACAATTCCTTCGCTAACCATGAAGTGACACTTCTCCCAATTCAAAACAAGACTAGTGTCTTCACAACGTTGTAACACTAGAGAAAGGTTAGCCAAACAGTTATCAAAAGAGGGACCATATACCGAAAAATCATCCATAAATATCTCCATGATCTCTTCAATGTACTCGGAAAAGATAGCCATCATACAACGCTGAAAAGTAGCAGGTGTGTTGCACAATCCGAATGGCATCCTCCGATAAGAAAATGTCCCTCATGGACAAGTGAAAGTTGTCTTATCTTGATCATCCGGATGGATAGGAATCTGAAAGAAACCACTATAACCATCTAAATAACAAAAATGGGAGTGTTGTGCTAACCGTTCGAGCATTTGGTCGATGAATGGAATAGGGAAATGGTCCTTTTGAGTGGCCAAATTCACATTCCTATAGTTAATGCACATCCTCCAGCCCGTAACGGTCCTAGTAGGAATCAACTCGTTATTCTTTTTTGTCA
Organism: Fagopyrum esculentum; assembly: GCA_033239045.1. NCBI lineage: Eukaryota > Viridiplantae > Streptophyta > Magnoliopsida > Caryophyllales > Polygonaceae > Fagopyrum > Fagopyrum esculentum. Next base: position 101,499,639 of record BSUD01000002.1, on the reverse strand, counting down.
CAGTGGTCATCCCTCCTTTCTTTGGAATTACATGCACCGGACTCACCCATTTGCTATCAGATATGGGAAATATGATACCTGCATCAAGAAACTTAAGAATTTCCTTCTTCACAACCTCTTTCATGATCGGATTTAACCGTGTTTGAGGATCCCGTGAAGTCTTGTGATCATCTGCCATTAGTATCTTATGCATACAAAGAGAAGGCTTAATACCAACAAGATCATCAATAATGTAACCCAAAGCCTTTCTATGTTTCCTTAGCACATGCATCAACTTAGGCAATTCATCTTCAGAAAGAGAAGCGCTAACAATGACGGGATGAGTAGAATCCGGACCAAGGAAAGCATACCTCAAGTGAGTTGGGAGCGGTTTATGTTCTAAGACAGGAGGTGCTTTCAGTGGTGGATATGTACCTTCTCTTTCCAGGGAAGAGAATTTAGATCGAAGTACTGGACTGATATGAGTCTCAATTGACTTCATCTCGCTCGTTGTCTCGGTCGTGGTCCGAGATGGGTGACCGAGGTGTTCTTCAGATAAATCACCTCGCTTGCTCCGGAAACTGTCTCGTTCGAGGTACTAGAACTAGGACCGAAACCAAATGTGCTTTTCTTCACATGAATTAGTTTATCTAATCTAGCTCCTGGATCTGCTTCGAATGTTTCCAAGCTTCGCACATCTACATCACACAAAACATCTACACCTTCCTCCAACATACTAAAACTCAAAACTTTCTCAAGAGGATCTTTAATAAGGATAGAGCTCACCAATTCTCGAGAATCTTCTTCATTATAGATGTTGAAGATGTCATCTTCCAAAGGCTCTCCTTTCATTGCAGCCAATAGTGCAAACTCCACATGATCACCACCAATTTTGAACTTTAACTTGGCGTTCTTACAATCAACGTTGCAACCCGATGTTGCTAGAAATGGTCTTCCGAGAATGATAGGGATTGGACAATGTACGGGAATGTCCAACACAAAAAAGTCTATAGGTATATAGAAATTACCTAACTTGACGGGAACGTCCTCCAAGATACCAACGGGACGGGTAATGGAACGATCCGCCATGTATAACGTCATCTTCACGGGCTTGGGATCTCCAAGGGCGATCTGTTGGATTTTCGGTGTCCGGTTTTAGACCAAAGGGCCGTAGTCTCACTTATGTGAGTAGACGGTTCTCCCAATTGCCAAACAAATTAATATAATTATCTTAAACTAAAAACTAGTTATTAACCAAGGGATTGTAATCTCCACAAAGGAGTAGACAAAACCCAACCAAGAGTTTGTAATCTCCGCAAAGGAGTAGACAAAACTCAATCAAGAGTTTGTAGTCTCCAAAGGAGTAGACAAAACTCAACCAAGAGTTTGTAATCTCCACAAAGGAGTAGACAAAACTCAATCAAGAGTTTGTAGTCTCCAAAGGAGTAGACAAAACTCAAGCAAGAGTTTGTAATCTCCAAAAAGGAGTAGACAAAATACTAATAGAAGTTAAGTTCAATTACACGTCTTATAAACCGGTTGTTATATGTTAAAACCATTGACTTGGATAATGTAATGAGTCATTCATAAATGAATTTTCCTTCTAAGTGTATTCTCCCCTACACCGGGAATATCCAAATACCTTAGTGGGATAAAACGTTACACGTTACAAAGACTAAGTAAGAGACTTACTTGTCTTACTTTGTAGAAAGGGTATTCCTAGGTTTTGTCAATATAAAACCAAACTAAGATGGATGCCTATCCTTTGTCAATACAAAGGAACTATACTGGTCTTTCGAGTTTTGCAAACAAGCTTATAAGAAGGCCTATCCAATGTCAATACAATGGAACTAGAAGCTCTATTGTTGCAAAAACGAATGTCCAATCAATTGCAAATGGCTCTCCCGTTTATAGGTATAGGGGGCCACGGTTTTGGGGAGTTAAAAGCGGTTAAAAGCGGTTAAAAACGGTTATGGAAGTTACTTGGAAGATGGGCCTTGAAGCCCTAGAAAGCCGAGGCCCGAGGCCCACATAGGGAGCCCAAAACCGCTCCCCGGAGCTAGCTTAGAGCTATCTTATTTTTCTTGGTCCAAACACTTCCAATGAGCTTCATTCACTTTAATATAGCTAGGGTAAGCTCCAAGATCCTCAAATACTCAATATCTTAGCTCAAGCTAGTGTAGCTCCTTAAGAAGCTCACTAGCTGCTTCATTGACATTCACTAAGTATTTGAGCTTGGATTGCTCCCCGTTTTTAACCACATATTCTTTAGCCAATATAAGGCCTAAGAACCAAAGGTGTGCCGATAAAATGTGGCTAAAAATCCCCAAACATCGGCCTTCTAAAAGCTAGCACAAGTTGACCTTGTCGTGAATCACCTTACTTTGATTCGACTCCCCTTATAATACTAGTTGTTCTTAGTGCCGGTCACTTGGCTTGCCTCCCGCAACCCGGACCATAGTGACACACATGTGAACAACTCATTGCACCTTGTCTCAAGACAAGCTCAACGGTTACAATGAAGACTTAGCCCAAATCTCCAACATTCCTCCCCCATTTGAGCAAAGTCAAGAAACTTTTAATAGACATACACCCAAACAAAATATTCGCATAATCATAAATATCTTTCGATTGAATTTATTGAATTAGTATAATTACACATTCTGCACTAAAGAATTGTGGTGTCCTAATGGATTGAACCACTTAACTTGTTTAAGTACATGAAGGCAACATACACGAAATTTGCATTTCCTTTACAAAAAAATGACACATTTAAAGGCTATTGTGTCCTAATCCTTTAATGAACATATAGGCGAGTCGACCATCTACTCCCTTGAAGAAGCCTTGACACTTCACGTTCACGTAGCCAACTGTCTTTTGATCTTGCACCTATAATTACAATTTTTCAAAAGAGTTGTTAAGAAATCACATATTTCAAACTATACATATTATATAGGCATAGAGCATTACCTTGTATGGACATATTATGCTCACAACTTCTTGGAATGGGCTTTCCTCATTGAATTCGGCTAAGGCATCAAGCCATAGGCGAATTGGGTGTCCCACGACAAGTCGTTATCAATTTAGGTTGTTAACCCCATCCCCTTGGCTGACTTTTGAACTAAGTCCCTAGCCAAGCTCTTGGTTAAGTGATCGGCTAGATTATTGTGTGTTCTCACAAAATCGACCGATATTATACCGTGAGTTACGAGCTCTCTAACCGAGCTATGTCTCACACCAAGATGTCTTGATTTCCCATTGTACGTTTGGCTATAAGCTTTAGCCAACGTAGCTGCACTATAACAATGAATCGAGATAGGAGAAACCGGTTTTGGCCATAGAGGAATTTCTAGAACCAAATTTCTTAGCCATTCAGCTTCCTTGCCGGCAGCGGCAAGTGCCACAAACTCGGACTCCATGGTTGAGGTTGTAATGCACGTTTGCTTCTTTGAAGCCCATGAAATGGCACCACCACCTAACAAGAAAACCCATCCTGTAGTGGATGAGTGATCATCTAGATTAGTGATCCATGACGCATCCGAGTAGCCTTCTATCACTGAAGGATACTTACTGTACAAGATGCCAAAACCCATGGTCCCCTTGAGGTACCTAAGCACACGCCTTATTGCCTTCCAATGTTGTGAGCTAGGACAACTTGTGTATCTACTCAATTTACTAATAGCAAAAGCAATATCTGGCCTAGTGCTAGTCATTGCATACATGCAACATCCTATTACTTGTGCATACTCAAGTTGAGAGACAGCTGATCCTTGGTTGGGCATCAACTTCTCACTTGAGTCCATAGGAGTACTAACAATTGTACTTTTATCACATTGAAAGCGTTTGACAATCTTCTCAATGTAGTGTGATTGAGTGAGGCTTAAGCCTTTGGAATCATGTTTGATTCTTGTGCCCAGAATCACATCCGCCTCACCTAAGTCTTCCTTAGAAAACTTAGTGGACAAGAAATCCTTAGTGAGATCTACTTGTCTTTGGTTTGTTCCAAAGATCAACATGTCATCAACATATAAGCATATGATCACACCTTGACCGGTATGATCAAACTTACTATACACACACTTGTCAGCTTGATTTATCTTAAATCCATTTGACACGACATCATCAAACTTTTGATGCCATTGCTTTGGAGCTTGCTTTAGTCCATACAAGGATTTGACCAAGCGACATACTTTGTGATCTTGTCCTTTTAAAACAAACCCTTCAGGTTGTCTCATATACACTTCCTCATCTAGATCACCATTAAGGAATGTTGTCTTGACATCCATTTGATGAATCACTAGATTATGTATAGCCGCCATAGCTATTAATAACCTAATGGTTGTAATCCTAGCCACCAGAGCATATGTGTCAAAGTAATCGACACCTTCCCTTTGTCTAAAGCCTTGGATGACCAAGCGTGCTTTAAACTTGTCAATGGAACCGTAAACTTTCATCTTCCTCTTGGAGATCCATTTGCATCCCAAAGGTTTGCAACCGGAAGGAAGGTTGGCTAACTCCCATGTATGATTGCCCATAATGGAGTCCATCTCCTCTTGGATTGCTTCCTTCCAAAAGGCAACATCTTGAAACTTCATGGCCTCATCAAATGTCTTTGGATCCTCATCCATATGAAAGTAAGAGTGACGATCCATTTCATTATACCTTGACCCTTCAACCAAGAATACTTGGAAAATTGATTTTTGGGACAAATTATTGCTCATAGGAGCAATCTCTAGCAAGTCAAGCCCGTGGGACGCTTCCCAAGATTCATCTTGAATCCTACGATGCTTGTTTGGGTGTTCCTCATCTAAAGTCATATTGATCACTTCCCTAGGCCTAGGAGCCGAGGTGAAGCGATCTTCATCAAAGATGGCATCCCTAGACTCTATTACGGTATTAACCGAGATGAAGTCATTTGGTTCTATCACATAGAACCTTTAAGCTTTGGAGTGTTCTGCATAGCCAATGAACACACACTCAACACCTTTTTCACCTAAAGTTTTACGTTTGTTGTCATTGAGCCTTACTATGGCTCGACATCCCCAAACTCGTAAGTAATGTAGGTTTGGCTTCCTTTTGAACCATAGTTCATAAGGAGTCTTCTTGCTTCTTTTGTTTGGAACACGATTAAGCAAGTAGTTTGCCGTGAGCATAGCTTCACCCCAAAACGAATGCTTAAGACCCAAGTAAGATAACATGGCATTGACCATCTGTTTAAGCACTCGGTTCTTTCGTTCGGCCACATCATTTGATTGTGGTGTGTAAGGTGCCGTGGTCTCATGTATGATCCCGACACTCTCGAAATATTCCTTATCCATAAATTCACCACCATGATCCGTGCATAGTCTTTTTATTAAGGTACCTTGTTGTAACTCAGATTCATTCTTGAATACATAGAATTTGTCTAAGGCATCACTCTTTGCAAAGAGTAGATATACGTAAGAATACCTAGAGTAATCATCTATGAATGTTACGTAATACTTCTTCTTTCCTAATGAAGGAATAGAGTGCAAATCACCTAGATCCGAGTGGACTAAGCCGAGCATTGATTGTTCTCTTTCAACTCTAGGAAATGGAAGTCTTGTTATCTTGGTCAACATGCACGTTTTACACTTGTCTTTTGGCAACTCAAGTTTAGGTAATATACCATCCTTAGTCATTTCATTCATACGCTTAAAATGTACGTGTCCAAGTCGTGCATGCCATTTAACAAAATCACAATTGGAAGAAGAAGAAGAAGAAGAAGAAGAAGAAGAAGAAGAAGAAGAAGAAGAAGAAGACAATGTAAACAAACTGTTCTTGTTTATATTACTATTAGAAAGTTTATTACATAAAGAGAGAAGAAACATATTATTGTTCCAATGGCCAAAGCCTACAAATATTCCTCTCCTAGATAATACATAGCGGTCGGCTTCTATGACTTGTTTGAAGCCAAGCCTATTGAGTACACCACCAGAAACCACATTCTTTCTAATGGCCGGTGCATGTAGTACATTTGACAAGACTAGAGTCTTGCCACTTGTGAAGTACAGATCAACCCGTCATCTTCCTAGAACGGGGGTGGTAGACTCGTTTCCCATATGTATGAGTGCTCCATCGTTTGCAACAGCGTATGTCTTGAACCAACGCCGATCTTTGCAAACATGAGTTGTGGCACCCGAGTCCACCCACCATCCAAGGTCATCATCCTGCGTGGACAAACATTCAAAAGTCAATGACACATAATTCAAATCAGAATTTATATCAAAGTTAGAATCAAGACTCATAAGTGAGTCACCTTGGTTTAATGGGTTTTGGCCACTTTGGCCTCTACCCTTGGATCGATCGTCCTTAACCTTGCAATCCCGCTTGAAGTGGCCAGTCTTGCCACACTTCCAACAAGGACCTTTTGATTTCTTGTCAACATTATCCTTTTTGGACTTCTTGGACTTATTTCCCTTGTCCTTGCCTTTGTCCTTTCCTTTGAACCTCTTCCTTTTGCCCTTGCTATCCATCATGTTGGCCTCGTGGGAAGTAGAAGTTTTATCTTCCTTCTTGAGTCCCCCTTCTTGTGCCCTAAGGCCTTGTTCAATTTGAAGGTGAGAGCCAAGTTCCACCAACGTGAGTTCTTCCTTCTTGTGCTTTAGCACATGGCGGATGTCCTTCCACGAAAGGGGAGCTTATCCATTATAGACGAAACCGCAATGGCCTCATCCATATGCATGGCATGTTGAGTGAACCTCCCAAGAATCCGTAGCAATTCATTGTATTGTTCCATTACCGGGCTTGAGTCCACCATTTTATATGAGTAAAAATCCGAGACTAAGAATTTGCGAGATGAAGCATCCTCCGCCATGTACTTAGACTCCAGTTGATCCCACATTGATGTTGATGACTCTACTTGGTAGACATCAAACAATGCATCACTCATGCCATTGAGAATATGACCACGACATATGTAGTCATCATTATCCCATTTGCTCATTCGTCGGACAGCCTCTATCTCCTCCACCATATCATCAACCGGCTTGGCCGGTCTAGGTGTAGTGAGTACATAAGCGACTTTTAGTGTAGTCAAAAGGAAGTGAATTTTCTTTTGCCACCTCCTAAAGTCTACACCCTCAAACTTATCCAACTTCCCAAAACGAGAAGTCATTTCTGTCATTAACGTCTTACTCATTATTGATCAATCCAATCCTACAAAACAATTAACAATAATTACACTTAGAAGATTGTTGTATTTTCGGTGTCCGGTTTTAGACCAAAGGGCCGTAGTCTCACTTATGTGAGTAGACGGTTCTCCCACTTGCCAAACAAATTAATATAATTATCTTGAACTAAAAACTAGTTATTAACCAAGGGTTTGTAATCTCCACAAAGGAGTAGACAAAACCCAACCAAGAGTTTGTAATCTCCGCAAAGGAGTAGACAAAACCCAATCAAGAGTTTGTACTCTCCAAAGGAGTAGACAAAACTCAACCAAGAGTTTGTAATCTCCACAAAGGAGTAGACAAAACTCAATCAAGAGTTTGTAGTCTCCAAAGGAGTAGACAAAACTCAAGCAAGAGTTTGTAATCTCCAAAAAGGAGTAGACAAAACTCTAATAGAAGTTAAGTTTAATTACACGTCTTATAAACCGGTTGTTATATGTTAAAACCATTGACTTGGATAATGTAATGAGTCATTCATAAATGAATTTTCCTTCTAAGTGTATTCTCCCCTACACCGGGAATATCCAAATACCTTAGTGGGATAAAACGTTACACGTTACAAAGACTAAGTAAGAGACTTACTTGTCTTACTTTGTAGAAATGGTATTCCTAGGTTTTGTCAATACAAAACCAATCTAAGATGGATGCCTATCCTTTGTCAATACAAAGGAACTATACTGGTCTTTCGAGTTTTGCAAACAAGCTTATAAGAAGGTCTATCCAATGTCAATACAATGGAACTAGAAGCTTTATTGTTGCAAAAACGAATGTCCAATCAAGTGCAAATGGCTCTCCCTTTTATAGGCATAGGGGGCCACGGTTTTGGGGAGTTAAAAGCGGTTAAAAGCTGTTAAAAACGGTTATGGAAGTTACTTGGAAGTTACTTGGAAGATGGGCCTTGAAGCCCTAGAAAGCCCGAGGCCCGAGCCCTAAAACGGTTATGAACTGCTTGGCCTATTCCTCGGCCGAGACGCAGACGAGTCAACTGAGGCGAAGTACTATGCGAGGTGAAATTTGAAATCTGAAAGATTCTCCCCTCAATAACACTACCAATTGCCTCCTATGCAGAATCGAGAAAATAGAAATCGAGTTAGGGTTTTGGTGAAATACCCTTAAATCTGCAGATGCGTAGCATTCTTTGTGTTGTTTGTTGCTTGGGAACTGAATCTCTCACTTCTTCTGATGATTTGGAGCTAAAAATCGTTGAAAATAATCGAGAATAGAGAATCTGAGTGGGGAGCAGTCGCCACGGTCGAGGAGAGCGAAGAGAGGGAAAAGGTGAGAGGAGAGAGAAATGTTGAACCCTTTTAAACCCCTCGCTGAATTTTAATACACCTCGGTCGAGATGTTCCTGTGCGGACCGAGGTGTTAGAGCGAGGTGGATGTCAGACCTAAGCACCTCGGTTGACGGAGAACAATTCGGTCGAGGTACTGTGACAGCAACCGAGATGTGTCTTAGTCAAACTCCGTCTTCACAATTTCTCGAACGTCTTTCCTTCCATGTAGCTCATGAGTTGTAATTTCTTCTTAGAGAGTACATGATTCCTGTCTCGGAGGGCGCAAAAACACGAAGCAAACTATCTAAACTAAGCTAGAAAAGGGAAAAGAAAAGCAAATGAGATAGGTGGTAGCCAAGAAGCGCTTGGTTTAAGGTCGCTAGCTGGACCGTACGCCATCCTCAAACAAGGTGTAAGGCGTCCTCACACAATACTTCAACTGCACCATGGGGAGAAACAAAGGTTTCCATACAATGCTCCATAACATGTAAGTGCTCATCGGGGAACGAGTCATCAATGGGTAGGTCATCCTTCTCGAGTGAGATAGGTGGTAGCCAACTGAGGTGATCCGCTACGGAGTTCTCGGATCCCTTCTTATCGCGAATCTCTAGGTCAAACTCTTGAAGCAAATGAGATTCTAACGAATGAGGCGCGCCTTTGCATCTTTCTTAGCCAACAAGTATCGAATAGTTGCATGGTCAGTGTAAACAATAACCTTCACTCCCACTAAGTAAGAACGAAACTTCTCAAATGCATAAACAACTGCCAATAGCTCCTTCTCGGTCGTGGCGTAGCTCAATTGAGTTTCATCGAGCGTCTTGCTAGAATTGTAAATGGCGTTGGTCCGGCCATCCTTTTTTTGTCCAAGTACATCTCCTACCACCACATCACTAGCATCACACCTAATCTCAAATGGCAAGGTCCATTCAGGAGGTTAAATGATGGGAGCGGTAATCAACGCTTCCTTTATCCTGTGAAAAGCATTAAGGCATTCTTGCGAGAACTCAAAAGCAGCATCTTTATTCAAATGATTAGTGAGCGGTTTAGAGATTTTAGAGAAATCCTTCATGAACCTCCTGTAGAAACCTTCATGCCCGAGAAAACTCCGCACACCCTTAACAGAACAAGGGGGAGGAAGTTTCTCAATAGTCTCGATCTTAGCTTGATTGACCTCGATACCTCGGTTGGAATTGAGGTGTCCTAGAACAATTCCTTCGCTAACCATGAAGTGACACTTCTCCCAATTCAAAACAAGACTAGTGTCTTCACAACGTTGTAACACTAGAGAAAGGTTAGCCAAACAGTTATCAAAAGAGGGACCATATACCGAAAAATCATCCATAAATATCTCCATGATCTCCTCAATGTGCTCGGCAAAGATAGCCATCATACAACGCTGAAAAGTAGCAGGTGCGTTGCAAAATCCGAATGGCATCCTCCGATAAGAAAATGTCCCTCATGGACAAGTGAAAGTGGTCTTCTCTTGATCATCCGGATGTATAGGAATCTGAAAGAAACCACTATAACCATCTAAATAACAAAAATGGGAGTGTTGTGCTAACCGTTTGAGCATTTGGTCGATGAATGGAATAGGGAAATGGTCCTTTTGAGTGGCCAAATTCAGATTCCTATAGTTAATGCACATCCTCCAGCCCGTAACGGTCCTAGTAGGAATCAACTCGTAATTCTTTTTTGTCACAGTGGTCATCCTTCCTTTCTTTGGAATTACATGCACCGGACTCACCCATTTGCTATCAGATATGGGAAATATGATACCTGCATCAAGAAACTTAAGAATTTCCTTCTTCACAACCTCTTTCATGATCGGATTTAACCGTGTTTGAGGATCCCGTGAAGTCTTGTGATCATCTTCCATTAGTATCTTATGCATACAAAGAGAAGGCTTAATACCAACAAGATCATCAATAATGTAACCCAAAGCCTTTCTATGTTTCCTTAGCACATGCATCAACTTAGACAATTCATCTTCAGAAAGAGAAGCGCTAACAATGACGGGATGAGTAGAATCCGGACCAAGGAAAGCATACCTCAAGTGAGTTGGGAGCGGTTTATGTTCTAAGACAGGAGGTGCTTTTAGTGGTGGATATGTACCTTCTCTTTCCAGGGAAGAGAATTTAAATCGAAGTACTGGACTGATATGAGTCTCAATTGACTTCATCTCGCTCGTTGTCTCGGTCGTGGTCCGAGATGGGTGACCGAGGTGTTCTTCAGATAAATCACCTCGCTTGCACCGGAAACTGTCTCGGTCGAGGTACTAGAACTGGGACCGAAACCAAATGTGCTTTTCTTCACCTGAATTAGTTTATCAAATCTAGCTCCTGGATCTGCTTCCAATGTTTCCAAGCTTCGCACATCTACATCACACAAAACATCTACACCTTCCTCCAACATACTAAAACTCAAAACTTTCTCAAGAGGATCTTTAATAAGGATAGAGCTCACCAATTCTCGAGAATCTTCTTCATCATAGATGTTGAAGATGTCATCTTCCAAAGGCTCTCCTTTCATTGCAGCCAATAGTGCAAACTCCACATGATCACCACCAATTTTAAACTTTAACTTGGCGTTCTTACAATCAACGTTGCAACCCGGGTAACTAGAAATGGTCTTCCGGGAATGATAGGGATTGGACAATGTACGGGAATGTCCAACACAACAAAGTCTATAGGTATATAGAAATTACCTAACTTAATGGGAACGTCCTCCAAGATACCAACGGGACGGGTAATGGAACGATCCGCCATGTATAACGTCATCTTCACGGGCTTGGGATCTCCAAGGGCGATCTGTTGGATTTTCGGTGTCCGGTTTTAGACCAAAGGGCCGTAGTCTCACTTATGTGAGTAGACGGTTCTCCCAATTGCCAAACAAATTAATATAATTATATTAAACTAAAAACTAGTTATTAACCAAGGGATTGTAATCTCCACAAAGGAGTAGACAAAACCCAACCAAGAGTTTGTAATCTCCGCAAAGGAGTAGACAAAACCCAATCAAGAGTTTGTAGTCTCCAAAGGAGTAGACAAAACTCAAACAAGAGTTTGTAATCTCCACAAAGGAGTAGACAAAACTCAATCAAGAGTTTGTAGTCTCCAAAGGAGTACACAAAACTCAAGCAAGAGTTTGTAACCTCCAAAAAGGAGTAGACAAAACACTAATAGAAATTAAGTTCAATTACACGTCTTATAAACCGGTTGTTATATGTTAAAACCATTGAGTTGGATAATGTAATGAGTCATTCATAAATGAATTTTCTTCTAAGTGTATTCTCCCCTACACCGGGAATATCCAAATACCTTAGTGGGATAAAACTTTACACGTTACAAAGACTAAGTAAGAGACTTACTTGTCTTACTTTGTAGAAAGGGTATTCCTAGGTTTTGTCAATACAAAATCAAACTAAGATGGATGCCTATCCTTTGTCAATATAAAGGAACTATACTGGTCTTTCGAGTTTTGCAAACAAGCTTATAAGAAAGCATATCCAATGTCAATACAATGGAACTAGAAGCTTTATTGTTGCAAAAACGAATGTCCAATCAAGTGCAAATGGCTCTCCCTTTTATATGCATAGGGGGCCACGGTTTTGGGGATTTAAAAGCGGTTAAAAGCGGTTAAAAACGGTTATGGAAGTTACTTGGAAGTTACTTGGAAGATGGGCCTTGAAGCCCTAGAAAGCCCGAGGCTCGAGGCCCACATAGGGAGCCCAAAACCGCTCCCCGGAGCTAGCTTAGAGCTAGCTTATTTTTCTTGGTCCAAATACTTCCAATGAGCTTCATTCACTTTAATATAGCTAGGGTAAGCTCCAAGATCCTCAAATACTCAATATCTTAGCTAAAGCTAGTGTAGCTCCTTAAGAAGCTCACTAGCTGCTTCATTGACATTCACTAAGCATTTGAGCTTGGATTGCTCCCAGTTTTTAACCACATATTCTTTAGCCAATATAAGGCCTAAGAACCAAAGGTGTGCCGATAAAATGTGGCTAAAAAGCCCCAAACGTCGGCCTTCTTAAAGCTAGCACAAGTTGACCTTGTCGTGAATCACCTTACTTTGATTCGACTCCCCTTATAATACTAGTTGTTCTTAGTGCCGGTCACTTGGCTTGCCTCCCGCAACCCGGACCATAGTGACACACATGTGAAAAACTCATTGCACCTTCTCTCAAGACAAGCTCAACGGTTTAAATGAAGACTTAGCCCAAATCTCCAACACAATCTTCTCACAAAGTGCTAGGAATGATGCTCACACTAGCTCCTAGATCACAAAGCGTATCATAAGTCACATCCCCAACTTGGATGAGAATGCAAAACGAACCGGCATCTCTCAACTTAGGTGGCATATTCTCCTTCATGATTTGAATGAGCTCCGAAGATCTAGAGATCATCCGTACCTCTCCAAATTCTTTCAATTTTCTCTTCCTTGACAAGATCTCTTTCAAAAACTTTCCATAGGCGGGCATTCCTAAGATAGAATCAATGAAAGGGATGTTAATATGTAGCTTATTCATAAGGTCAAGAAACTTACCAAAGTGCTTGTCTAGATGTGCCCGCGCCCTAGACTGAGAGAATGGGAGTGGTGGTTTATAAGCAGGTGGTGGAACATAAACTTCAGCTTTTTCTTTCGCTTTCTGGGGCTCCATCTCGGTTGGCACCTCGACCGAGGAGTTCCTCGTCTGATCGTGGTTCGACCGAGGTATTGGATCTGCAATCTTCAATCCACAGCGTGTTGTGATTGCCATGACTTGTCCTTTTGGGTTGTTCTCTGTCCTTCTTGGAAGTTTTCCAAGATCTCTTGGTTCCTCATTAGCCTTGTTGAAATCTGTTGTTCTAAGGCTTTTTGTCCTTTTGAGAACGAGTTCATAGAAGTCTCCATAGCGTTGAGCTTGATCAATGTAGCCTCCAGCAGAGCGTCCGGATTTTTGGGTGGCTGTGACAAGCTTGATGTCGGCTCCTGACTTCTCAAGGGTGTAGAAGAAGAAGAAGAAGAAGAAGAAGAAGAAGAAGGGGGGTTAAGAGCATTTTCAGTATTAGAATAAGGGTTACCTGGATTTTGTTGATTCGATCTCCAATTGGTGTTGTTGTAGTTGTTGTTGTTCCGCGGCCATTGATAGTTTCCTCTTCCTACATATCCAGCATCTTTCTCCTTTTTAGCTTGAGCTACCAATAGCTCCTTCAATGCCTTGACTTCATTGTTGAGCGTGGTGAGCTGAGCAGCATTTGAATTTGTGTTCGGAAAGCTAACTCGCCTTGCTCCATCTTCAACCCTTTGATGGGAATATTTCTCCATATGTAAGGCTTGCTTTTCTATTAATTCCCAAGCTTCGTCTACCGGCATATCCATGAAAGTGCCGGCAAAAAGTAGCTGGAGTTTGAATTGAGTGTCTCCATCCAAACCCTTGAAGTAGATTTCTAGCAACTCGATCTTTGGAATCCCATAAAGAGGGCAATCCAACAAAAGGTCCTTAAACCTTTCCCATGACTTGGACAAACTTTCTTTTTCATTTATGATAAAAGCATTGATCTTATCCCTCAATTCAGCGGTCTTTGATGGGGGAAAGAACTTAGTAAGAATCTCCTTAGACATCTCTTCCTATGTGTTGATTTTTCCAGCTAGAAGAGATTGATACCAAGCAAGCGCCTTGTCTTTCAATGGGAAGTAGAAAGGCCTTAACTTGTAGTTGTTGTTCTCCACTCTTGATGGTCTCAAAGTCTCCATAAGAATCTCATAATTTTGTAAATGTTGATGTGGAGATTCTCTTTCCAAACCTCGAAACTGACATTGTCGAATCATGGTTAGAACTTGAGGTCGAAGTTCATAATCATGCTCTGCTGGATCTCCTAGATTAACTCCTAGACGCTGCACTTGCTGATTCGGGTCCATCCTTTGACCTAGGGTTTGCGGAATTCTAGCAAAGAGGTCACCTCGGTGTACCATAGCCGGCATCCGAGGTGGTGGGTGTATCTCGGCCGGTGCAACTAGGGTTGGATCCTGCCTCAGTCGAGCAACTGGGACAGGTCGAGGTTGAATCTGAGCTCTTAGAGCGGCCATATCAGCTTGAATTTCTTCACTTCTTGCACGACTCTCGTCTCTTTCCCTCTGCAGTTCTTCTTTACTGAGGCGAATTTGCTCCAACACCTCCTTCAATTCGGCTTCAAGATCTTGATTATCTTGATCGGCCATCTTAGCTTCTTTCAATCTTTTTTGTATGTCTTTTCTGGTTCGGGATCGAAAGGAACAATTTCCTTTCCACCACGAGTTCTTCACATAAACCTAAGAAAAGATCCTGCGAAATCACTCAAGTAAAGCAATCAATAGCAAAAAGGGCAGCAACCCCAAAAGACAACCGAAATCGAACTTGGTCTTGACCAAGTCTCCGGTAACGGTACCAAAAACTTGTTCGCTCTCACACGTGTGTGTATAGTGAACGATATAGATTTAAATTTATAACCTAAAATATAAGCCTGAAACAATATGCGAACCCGCAATGTACGGATTAATTGTAATAACGGCAAACACTCCAAGGTCGAACACAAGGAGTATGGTGAAACAAAGATAGGTAATTCAGATTGTCAATCAAAAACAAGCAACAAAGCAAAGGTATCAAAGATGATGTAATAATCAGGTAAAGAAAATGCGGATTCTAGATATTAAAGCATCCAAATGTGGTTCCGACTCAAGATCTCAAAGGATAACGTGGACAAAGCTGAGGTTTGCAAAGGGAAGGTGTTTCTAAGGTGGGAATAGATCACCGGGTAAGTCTCACTACTCACTATCCAAAACCATAGATCCTCTCACCGGGTAAGTCTCAAGGTACTAAGGAAAGGAACTAGAATCTCAAACAAACACACTACCCAAGGGGATAAAATCAACCTTCACTGGGTAAGTCTCTGGGTAACTCTCAAAGATGGGATGAAGGCACACTCAAACCCCAATAAAGGATAAACCTTTATTACCTAACACTCATGATCTTGGGTATACAAACAAAGGAATCACCGGGTAAGTCTCATCCTAGGCTTGCGTTGAACCAGGAAAGAAGTAACAAGGATAGGATTTGGCAAACATGAACTTCAACTCAGATAAGGATCAGGAAAGGTATCGCCTCGCTCAGTTAGTGTCCCATCTCGGCCGGGATGTTCTACGACTTACCGAGGTGTTCGTCGGTTAAGGTAAAGGCTCGAGCGTTCAGGGTCCACTGGGATAAAGGCTCATTCTTTCATCGTCTTTCCCACAACCTTCATCCAATCACCCTAGAATCACATAAAGAACTTAGCCAACAAACATCATGATAACAATAATCAAATATATAAGAAAGGAATCAATATTCAAACAAGAAAACCTTAACACAAAGGTCTCAATAACTCAATCAAACAATCTATCAAACAATCAAATTGCGTTCCTCAATCACAACCAGAAAGACAACAACTCAAAACAATCTAAGAAAACCTTACAACTTCCTTCAAAGCCTTCAACCTTCCTTCAAAGCCAACTTCCTTCCTTGGATCTTCCAAACTCTCTAACTTCCTTTAACTTCCAGCTCTCAGACATCCTTTACATCCAGAAAATCCATCCTAATATATAGGAGAATCACTTGCAAAAAATAAAAGATCTCATGGGTTTTGGGCCGTTAGCGTGGGTCCTGCCCACCACAAAGATCACCTCGATCGAGGTGGTACCGTAGCCATCCGATGTGTATCTCAGTTGCATGTGAATCTCTCTAATCTAGTCCAAAATCAGTCTTCTGTCCAACTTCCTTGGTTCCTAAACCTTTCTTGTAGCTCCTCAATGCTACATAATGTAGCTACAATGACTCCTTAGCTTCCTTAGCTCCATATCGTTCCAAAACGTGCTATTTTCCCTACAATCACAACAAAACTAGGTGTAGACATCGATTCTTGTAAAGGTAAACAAAACAACATAATGATCAAAGAATATACATCCATACATGCAAATTTATGAAGATAAAACGCCTAAACCAATCCCAAAATATAGACTATAATACATACTATCAAGCATCATCGTCGGCCACCAAAAGCCACAAGGTCGTTCAGATCTCCTCCGACTCTGAATCTTCTACTCCCTTGGACGATGTGGAGATTTGTGCTCAAACTGGTTTTCCCTCTACCTGGTTCAGTAGTCACACAGCCGTTGGAGAATGGCTTGTTGTGTTCAAGGATCGCAATCTCTGCATGTGCGAGTTGGTGGACTTGGAGCTCTTTCTTTCTCTCGGTCTCCCCTGCATCACAATGCTACGAGGATGCTCCATTTGGAAGATCATCAATCCAGGGGAAGTTGCATATCCAAGGTTGACCACGCTTTTCTTCGTCAATCTTATTGCCAGAAGAGAATGGGGAGAGCTAATCATTGAGTTTGTGGTCAAAGGTAAAACTATCGCCTTTTCTTCCATAGTAATTGCTCAGATTTTAGGGCTTCCTACCTACTTGTTTCTCGACCATCCCCATAAAGCCAAGACTATCATTTTGGCCAAAGAACAATTTATCCTTCCCAACTCTCCTCCACAACACACCTTGACATCTCTCACTCTAGAGGCCGGGATTATTTACGCCATTCTTATTAGATGTGTTGTTCCACGTGTTAAATATAGGGATGTGCTGACCAATCAACTTTTTTCTTTTTTGTATCACGTGTTAAATTGGTTTAGAAGTTGATATCCCTAGTATTATCCTTAACCATATATTGCACATGATAAACGCCCTCTGTGATACCCCTCTTCCTTATGCCAATTTGCTTCCAAAATTCTTTCGATACTTCTTTGTTGATTTTGCTGATGAGGAAAAACACTATTGTAACACACCGAATCCGCGGGACTCGGAGTGCCACATTGGGCTAGGATCACACAATGGATCCTGACCCTAGCCTGACAACAAGTTCACTAGACCTTACAACATGGCATTGACAGATATAAAAAAAACAAATACATAAAATGTAAAAAAAACTGTACAACCCAAAAGATAAGACACCATAGCCGAGTAAGAAACATAACACCCTCACACAGGAGGTAACAAAAGACCATCCTCATGCAGGAAGGAAAGATAAAAGACTCGAAAAGCCAACACATCCTAATGTACGAGACGTCCTCGGCCTGCCACTCTGCTAGATCACCCAACAACATGCCTATCTTGTAGGGCATCTACAACATGGTAATAAACAAATAGCTAACCATACACATATATAGAGTAATTCATAAGCACAATCACACATAAGGAAAGATAAACATATCAGCATGCTTTCACTCATTTACCCATTTATTCATCTCAATATAATGGCCATTCACTCAAACCGTATAGATGTAATATATATAAAATTATGTGACACGAGGACCGATACATCCTCGCCTCTGAGCCTGCTAGCCAGCCGTACTAGTATCTGTCATACAATCCGTGTACCCTATGGGAGTGGATTGCGCCCTTCTTGTAAACCGGTCTGGCCTGACATCAGAGAACCTCCTACACTCCACGGCGGGATGAAAGGGAAAGGTTATCACAGCCACGCAGTGGGGCAATCAATAAAACATAGGTTGGTAAATACGACATCACATGCTATCATAGCAACATACAAAGCACACGCCACTCATGCAAACACCCAATATAAGGATGGCAGCTAAGTAAGTCCTACGGACTTACCTCAACCTCCATCACAACTCAACCAATATCACCTCTACACTGGAGGGATGGCACAACCTATAAACAAGGCATAAGGAGATATATCAGACTCCTAACCATATAAGGGTCACACCCAGACCCAAAGGGATCCAAAGGATCAACCTCAACCTCACTCACAACCTAACGAACCTCAAAAGTCGTACAAGGCATAAACCAACCATAAACATCAACAAAACTCAACCTCGCATATCTAGCATGATGCTAAGCACTCATACTAGGAAATGAGGAACAAAGGCACCCTAAGGAAGGCCTAGAAGCGACACACACCTGGAAAACCAAAGGAAACACCAAGTTGGTGCAGGCAAGCGCAGGGGCGGCACTCTAGGGGCGCAGGGGTGGTGCACAGGCCGGCGCAGGGGCGGCTACAAGGCAGGCGTAGGGGCGGCTGGTGTGCAGAGGACACCACTTCAGCTCCTTCTTTACTTCTACTCTCGATTCTTTACTTCTCTTCACTCCCACAACAACATACAAACATAACATACACATATATAAATCATCATAAGCCAAACCATGGCTAAACAAGAACCAATCCTAAGGAAAGCTAAACTAAGCTAAGGAAATGAAGAAAAGAAGAAGAAAAGAAGAAAGAAGGTAAAGAAGCCATGGAAGCTTACCCAAGCTCTCGAGGAAGTCAGACAGCAACAACAACACCCTTAAGCTGGCTCCATAAGGCACAACATCATCAACAACATCCAAACCAACCAAAGCTATCAAGATCTCTTACCAAAAGCTCACAAACCTTACAAGATCAACCAAGGATCCAAGGGAGAAGAAGAAGAGAGGAGAGGTACGTAAGGAGAGAGAGAGATTTGAAAGTAAACCCTCATCAAAGAGGAGAAAAAGAAGTATAAATAGGACGGTAAAAGGGTAAAGCACGAGTCAAAACAATCAAAGAAGACGGCTGCAGCACACAGAGCCGCAGGGGCATGCTCTGTGAGCCGCAGGGGCGGAGCAGGTAAGGCGCAGGGGCACCCCCCTGGGTCATGCAAGGGCGGCTCAAGCATAAACCTGGCCCCTCTGCTCCCTCTCTCAACTCTCAGCAACTAGGCTCTTACATCTCACCCCCTAAAAACAAGTTTCATCCCGAAACTTGCAAGATTCCAAGTCCTCCCAGTCCCATAAGCCAAGCTATAACTCACTCTCTCTATCGGAGGTATCACATCTCCGCTCAGAAGGTCATAACCTATAACAAATCTATAACCATAAACATCAACATGGAGGAATAATCCACCCCAAAAACAGGGCCATAACGCTACCCAAGGTAGAGAGGAATCACATCTCTCGCTATATCACATCATAGGGCATAGAGGAAGCAGATCTCTAGCCACAAATAACACAAGCATAGAGGAAATAAATCTCTAGCCGATCCATAAGTATATACATCGTATGGAGGAATCACATCTCCATTGAAACTATGTCTCTCAAGGTAGCATGAAGGAAAGAACCATCTCCAGTTGAATCCTAATCCGCTCAGACAGCATGGAGGAAAGAACCATATCCCGCTATAAACATAAATTGTACTCAAATGGCATGGAGGGAATAATCATCTCCAGCTATATATACATCACGCTAGTATAGCAAGATCTAATAAGATCATAAGGCATAACATCACTAGCATGGAATAAACACATCAAGGCATGAAAGCACATAAGCACATACTCACCAAGATAGCACTCAGATCTACTCGTCGACCCTAGGTGTATCTATCTCGACATAGAACTCTGGATAGTTCGTCTGGATACTATCCTCAGTCTCCCATGTAGCCTCCTCAGGTCCACGTCTCGACCACTATATCCTCATCATAGGTATGTCCTTCGAATGCACGTGTCTCACACCTCGTTCTAGGACTGCAATAGGATGCTCAGCAAAGGTGTGGTCTAGCTCTACCACCAAATCATCATAACTCACGATGTGCCTCGGATTTGGTATATACTCTCTCAGCTGAGACACATGGAACACAATGTGAACACCCTCTAATCTCGGAGGCAAAGCTAATCTGTAGGCTGCCCTCCCAACTCTATCTAGTATCTCAAAAGGGCCGACATATCGGGGACTCAACTTCCCCTTTATGCCAAAACTTCTGACGCCACGCGTCGGGGATACTCTCAACTAGACATGAGCTCCTACACTGAACTCTAGAGGCCGACGCCTCTTATCTGTATATGACTTCTGGCAACTCTGTGCAGCCAGCATCCTCTCTCTAATCAGCGCTACTCGAGCCATATATCACAAATCTGCTCTGGCGCTATCCCACTAATACTGCTAGGCTCATCCCAGCATAAAGGTGTACAGCACCTACGTCCATACAGTGCCTCATAGGGAGCCATCCCAATAGATGCATGCCAGCTGTTGTTGTATGAGAACTCAACAAGTGGGAGGTAATCAGACCATCAATGTCCCCAATCTAACACACAAGCTCGCAGCATATCCTCCAAAGTTTGAATGGTCCTCTCTAACTGTCCGTCAGTCTGGGGTGAAACGCAGTCGTAAAGTGTATACTCGTCCCCAACGCAGTCTGTATCTGCTGCCAAAAACTCGAGGTGAATCGTCCATCTCGATAAGAGACGATTGTCCTCGGTAAACCATGGAGTCTCACTATCTGTCTAGTGTACTCCTCAGCTAATCTACTCACCGACCACGTCTCTTTAATAAGAATGAAACGTGCCGTCTTCGTCACTCTATCAATAACAACCCAAATGGCATCAATCCGGGAGAAAACTGTAGCTCCCTGAAGCTAATCAAGTAGATCGTCAATACGAGGCAATGGATACATGTTCTTGACGGTCACCTTGTTCAACTCTCTGTAATCTATGCATAACCTCAAAGATCCGTCCTTCTTCCGCACGAAGTGGACAGGTACACCCCATGGTGAAACACTAGGGCGTATGAAGCCCTTCTCATCCAACTCCTCGAGTTGCTTCTTCAGCTCTAACATCTCGACATGTTGCATACGGTATGGGGCCTTCGAGATGGGTCGCGTGCCAGGCTCTAACTCTATGATGAAGTCCACACTCCGCTGAGGCGGAAAACTCGACGGCTCAGCAAACACATCTGTAAAGCAGACTACTAGAATATCCTCCAAAGCTGGACTCTCTCCATCCTTCATGGCGTAGCACTAGAAGGCATCACAACCGTGTTGATAGGTGATGAAATCACTATCTTATTAAGGTAGTTTAAGTATGTTTTTAGAGTCAAATGGTTGTATTTTTTTGCCAACTGTGTAAATCCAGCTAAAGAACTAAGCAATGAAGAAATCCAAAGATTTAGCAACAGTTGGAAGAAGAACATAAGCAAATATAAGTTCAGAGGAACCCTGTCATGGCACCCGCGGCGACATTGTCCCGCCCCCACGACGAAACTGATTCCAGAGGAACCGTGTCACGGCACCCGCGGCGACACTGTCCCGCCCCCGTGGCGACACTGACTCCATAGGAACCCTGTCACCGCCCCCGCGGCGACACTGTCCCGCCCCCGCGGCGACACTGTCCCGCCCCCGCGGCGACACTGGCTCCACAAGAACCTTGTCACCGCCCCTGCGACGACCTTGTCCCCCCCCC
>BSUD01000002.1:101425660-101477637 GCA_033239045.1 Fagopyrum esculentum | reverse complement strand
CCCGCGGCGACACTGTCCCGCACCGCGGCGACACTGTCCCGCACCGCGGCGACACTGTCCCGCCCCTGCGGCGACAGTGTCCCGCCCCCGCGGTGACACTGACTCCATAGGAACCCTGTCACCGGCCCCGCGGCGACACTGTCCCACCCCCGCGGCGACACTGTGCCGCCCCGCGGTAATAATGACCCACCCCCACGGTTTGATACCAGAAAGGTCAAGAAGATCAACAGTCAGGCATTCCAAAGCATTAATGACCCTCCCCGCGGCCCTGCCATGCCGCCCCCACGGCTCAGTTGAAGATGAATAGTTTTGCACTAAACTGCCCCCGCGGCTCTCAGATCTGCGCCCGCGGTTATGCAACAGTCGTAATAAGTTTGGCTGTTTAGACTCTCACTTTATGGCATTTAAAGTGACGGTTTGGGCTGCCTATTTACTGCAATTTAGTGTCCCAATTAGTATAAATAGAGATGCTAGGTTAGTGTTAGGATATCTCATTTTTCACCTCATCACATCAAAAACACTTTTATTTTCTTTGTTTTGTTTTGTTCTCTATGAAGGGCTAAGCACCTTTAGTTGTGCTTTACATTGGAAGCTCTCGACATAGATCTGGTTGTAAATTTTATAATTGAAGTTGTTATTCCATAATGATTTGTTTTATGTTCTTGTGCTTAACTTCTTGATTGTATCTCACCCTCTATCTAGCTTGATCATCTAGGTACTTGGGTCTTATTCAATGTGCAAGGAATTGTGGTTCCGGGTTTGGGTCATCCTTCTAGTAGCAAACATGTTTACATAAGCGGGTTGCAAGTGTAATTCGTGAGTGGAACATAACCACATGATTTTAATTAATAACGGGTTGTTTCTAAATCTCATGTGTCTCTTTATCTTTATTTGAATGCTATTGTTAAAATCTGATTCTGTAGGTTTACGAGTTAGGATTAACAATAAGTAGTATCGGGGCTGGTTGAATCGGTATTTAAATACGACCGAGATGAGAACAAACTTTGGAATAAATTTCATGAAAACAATGATCAACCATATCTTATGTTGAAGCGGATAATTGTCAAGTGCAACGTTTTCTTAAAATCATTGAAATCAACTTCTTGTTTGCTTTGCCTATTTGTCACTTATTCAATGTTCTAGGAATTGTGGTTCCGGGTTCGGGTCATCCTTCTAGTAGCAAACATGTTTACATAAGCGGGTTGCAAGTGTAATTTGTGAGTGGAACATAACCACATGATTTTAATTAATAACGGGTTGTTTCTAAATCTCATGTGTCTCTTTATCTTTATTTGAATGCTATTTTTAAAATCTGATTCTGTAGGTTTACGAGTTAGGATTAACAATAAGTAATATCGGGGCTGGTTGAACCGGTATTTAAATACGATCGAGATGAGAACAAACTTTGTAATAAACTTCATGAAAACAATGATCAACCATATCTTATGTTGAAGCGGATAATTTTCAAGTGCAACGATTTCTTAAAATCATTGAAATCAACTTCTTGTTTGCTTTGCCTATTTGTCACTTATTCAATGTGCTAGGAATTGTGGTTCCGGGTTCGGGTCATCCTTCTAGTAGCAAACATGTTTACATAAGCGGGTTGCAAGTGTAATTCGTGAGTGGAACATAACCACATGATTTTAATTAATAACGGGTTGTTTCTAAATCTCATGTGTCTCTTTATCTTTATTTGAATGTTATTGTTAAAATCTGATTCTGTAGGTTTACGAGTTAGGATTAACAATAAGTAATATCGGGGCTGGTTGAACCGGTATTTAAATACGATCGAGATGAGAACAAACTTTGGAATAAACTTCATGAAAACAATGATCAACCATATCTTATGTTGAAGCGGATAATTGTCAAGTGCAACGTTTTCTTAAAATCATTGAAATCAACTTCCTGTTTGCTTTGCCTTATTGTCACTTATTCAATGTGCTAGGAATTGTGTTTCCGGGTTCGGGTCATCCTTCTAGTAGCAAACATGTTTACATAAGCGGGTTGCAAGTGTAATTCGTGAGTGGAACATAACCACATGATTTTAATTAATAACGGGTTGTTTCTAAATCTCATGTGTCTCTTTATCTTTATTTGAATGCTACTGTTAAAATCTGATTCTGTAGGTTTACGAGTTAGGATTAACAATAAGTAATATCGGGGCTGGTTGAACCGGTATTTAAATACGATCGAGATGAGAACAAACTTTGGAATAAACTTCATGAAAACAATGATCAACCATATCTTATGTTGAAGCGGATAATTGTCAAGTGCAACGTTTTCTTAAAATCATTGAAATCAACTTCATGTTTGCTTTGCCTATTTGTCACTTTAACAATCACAAACCCCCCTTGGTTACATATAGTTGATAGTTTAATCACATTTGTGCTTTAATTACTCTCTATCTCTCTTGGGTTCGACCATTACTTCATCACTATATTTGCTTTCGTATTGAGTTCGGAAATTACTTTGATAGGATATAAACGATCTAAAGAAATATCTTGTCAAATTTGGCGCCGTTGCCGGGGAAATTAGAGTTTTTAAGTACTTTGTTATTTTTATTATCAATTATTGGTTTGAACCATTTGTATGGTTCAAACTCATGCTAGTAATCTCTCTTTTGCACTAGAAAAGAGTGAGAAAACAAGTGGTTGGATCATGGATGACATCAACGGGATAAGACCTCAACATCAACGAATTGATCTTGGAGGAGTCATACAAGCATGATCAAGGACTTACGTCGAGCCAACGACGTAAAACAAAGGCGCTGCTCGGGAGGCAACCCGAGGAAGGAGGAATAAAAGCCTTTTTGTCGTCTATCCGCCCCCGCGGCTAGGAACGTCCGCGACCGCGGCTAACCCAACAGTGGCCGCACCCGCGGCATAGAAGAACCGCGACCGCGGTGGCCATGACGACAGGTATGAAAAAAAAATAAAGTAAAAGAAAGACAAAAAAAAAAAGAAAAAAAGATTCACCTCCACTCAAATCTCCGACCAGCATCCCCTCTTTCCCTCACCACTTACATTCACCATTCTTCTCCACTCAAAACCTATCTTCCACACTCACATCAACTTATCCACCATGCCACCACCAGATCTCCACTAGTGGCAGCAGCTCTTCTTCTCATACTTCCCGTACCGACAAGAGTACCCCGATAGCCCACCATCTCATCAGTAAGCTTGTTCTTCATCCTTCTCCCTTTTTAGTTTTTTCCTTCATTTTCAACTTTGAGGGCAAAGTGATCTATAAGCATGGGGGAGGGATCTATCTTTGTTATGTGTGATTATTGAATTGTAATGTTTTATATTCAATAAAAAAAATAAAAAAAAACAGAAAAAAGCCAACAAAATTGAAAAAAAGGCATGAAAAATCCTTGGATAAACCGAAAACCCGAAAGGGCGGTTTAGGCAAAAAGAAGGTAGTCCGACCAACATTAGGTTGGTGCAAAAATGGACTTGAGGGATGTGAGACTGTGGTGAGACTATCATAGAAAAAAAGAAGAGTGGCAAGGTGAAAAACCCGAAAGGGCTCCTTGGCAAAATAAGCGTAATCCGAGTTATAGGTAACCTTTTTTACGTTGGCGACATAAGAAGAGGAGATATAAGGAGGAACGGGTAGGCCACTCTTGGAGCAGTAAGGATGGTAGTTTTTTCTCTTTTAACATCACTTTGATAGATGTTTGAATTTTGCTCTTTTGCATGCTTTGTTTCATTGACTTTCAATATTCATCATGCTTCCTGAGGCTTTTTGTATCACATTAGGTAGATTTTTAGTTTACTCGGGACGAGTAAGAGTGTAAGCATGGGGGAATTTGATAGGTGATGAAATCACTATGTTATTAAGGTAGTTTAAGTATGTTTTTAGAGTCAAATGATTGTATTTTGTTGCCAACTTTGTAAATCCAGCTGAAGACCTAAGCAATGAAGAAATCCAAAGATTTAGCAACAGTTGGAAGAAGAACGGAAGCAAAGAGAAGTCCAGAGGAACCCTGTCACGGCACTCGCTGCGACACTGTCCCGCCCCCGCGGCGACACTGATTCCAGATGAACCCTGTCACGGCACCCGTGGCGACACTGTCCCGCCCCCGCGGCGACACTAACTCCATAGGAACCCTGTCACCGCCCCCGCGGCGACACTGACTCCATAGGAACCCTGTCACCGCCCCCGCGGCGACACTGTCCCACCCCCGTGGCGACACTGTGCCGCCCCGCGGTGATAATGACCCGCCCCCGCGGTTTGATAAAACAAAGGTCAAGAAGATCAACAGTTAGCCGTTCCAAAGCATTAATGACCCGCCCCCGCGGCTCAGTTGAAGATGAACCGTTTTGCACTAAACCGCCCCCGCGGCTCTCAGATCCGCGCCCGCAGTTATGCAACAGTCGTAATAAGTTTGGCTGTTTAGACTCTCACTTTATGGCATTTAAAGTGACAGTTTGGGCTGCCTATTTACTGTAATTTAGTGTCCTAATTAGTATAAATAGAGATGCTAGGTTAGTGTTAGGATATATCATTTTTCACGTCATCACATCAAAAACACTTTTATTTTCTTTGTTTCGTTTTGTTTTCTATGGAGGGCTAAGCACCTTTAGTTGTGCTTGACATTGGAAGCTCTCGACATAGATCTGGTTGTAAGTTTTATAATTGAAGTTGTTATTCCATATTGATTTGTGTTATGTTCTTGTGCTTAACTTCTTGATTGTATCTCACCCTCTATCTAGCTTGATCATCTAGGTACTTGGGTCTTATTCAATGTGCTAGGAATTGTTGTTCCGGGTTCGGGTCATCTTTCTAGTAGTAAACACGTTTACATAAGCGGGTTGCAAGTGTAATTCGTGAGTGGAACATAACCACATGATTTTAATTAGTAACGGGTTGTTTCTAAATCTCATGTGTCTCTTTATCTTTATTTGAATGATATTGTTAAAATCTGATTCTGTAGGTTTACGAGTTAGGATTAACAATAAGTAATATCGGTGCTGGTTGAACCGGTTTTTTTAAATACGATCGAGATGAGAACAAACTTTGGAATAAACTTCATGAAAATAATGATCAACCATATCTTATGTTGAAGCGGATAATTGTCAAGTGCAACGTGTTCTTAAAATCATTGAAATCAACTTCTTGTTTGCTTTGCCTATTTGTCACTTTAACAATCACCAACCCCCCTTGGTTACATATAGTTGATAGTGTAATCACATTTGTGCTTTAATTACTCTCTATCTCTCTTGGGTTCGACCCTTACTTAATCACTATATTTGCTTTATTATTGAGTTCGGAATTTACTTTGATAAGATATAAACGACCTAAGGAAATATCTTGTCAAATTTGGCGCCGTTTCCGGGGAGATTAGAGTTTTTAAGTACTTTGTTATTTTTATTGTCAATTATTGGTTTGAACCATTTGTATGGTTCAAACTCATGCTACTAATCTCTCTTTTGCACTAGTAGAGAGTGAGAAAACAAGTGGTTGGATCGTGGATGACATCAACGGGATAAGACCTCAACATCAACGAATTGATCCTGGAGGAGTCATACAAGCATGATCAAGGACTTACGTCGAGCCAACGACGTAAAGCAAGGGCGCTGCTCGGGAGGCAACCCGATGAAGGACGAATAAAAGTCAGAAAGAAAAAGAAAGACAAAAAAAAAGAAAAAAAAAATTCACCTCCACTCAAATCTCCGACCACCATCCCCTCTTTCCCTCACCACTTACATTCACTATTCTTATCCACTCAAAACCTATCTTCCACAGTCACATCAACTTATACACCATGTCATCATCTGATCTCCACTAGTGGCAGGAGCTCTTATTCTCATACTTCCCGTACCGACAAGAGTAACCCGATTGGCTACCATCTCATCAGTAAGTTTGTTCTTCATCCTTCTCCCTTTTTAGTTTTTTCCTTCATTTTCACACTTTGAGGGCAAAGTGATCTTCAAGCTTGGGGGAGGGATCTATCTTTGTTATGTTTGATTACTGAATTGTAATGTTTTATATTCAGTCAAAAAAAAATTAAAAAAAAAAGAGAAAAAGTCAACAAAATTGAAAAAAAAGGCAAGAAAAATCCTTGGATAAACCGAAAATCCGAAAGGGCGGTTTAGGCAAAAAGAAGGTAGTCCGACCAACATTAGGTTCGTGCAAAAATGGACTTGAGGGATGTGAGACTGTGGTGAGACTATCATAGAAAAAAGAAGAGTGGCAAGGTGAAAAACCCGAAAGGGCTCCTTGGCAAAATGAGCGTAATCCGAGTGATAGGTTCCCTTTTTTTACGATGGCGACATAAGAAGAGGAGATATAAGGAGGAACGGGTAGGTCACTCTTGGAGCAGTAAGGATGGTAGTTTTTTCTCTTTTAACATCACTTTGACAGATGTTTGAATTTTGCTCTTTTGCATGCTTTGTTTCATTGACTTTCAATATTCATTGTGCTTCCTGAGGCTTTTTGTATCACATTAGGTAGATTTTTAGTTTAGTCGGGACGAGTAAGAGTCTAAGCATGGGGGAATTTGATAGGTGATGAAATCACTATC
The DNA here is from genome assembly GCA_033239045.1 of Fagopyrum esculentum. NCBI lineage: Eukaryota > Viridiplantae > Streptophyta > Magnoliopsida > Caryophyllales > Polygonaceae > Fagopyrum > Fagopyrum esculentum. The sequence goes on along the minus strand of BSUD01000002.1, from coordinate 101,471,108 downwards.
TTATTAAGGTAGTTTAAGTAAGTTTTTAGAGTCAAATGGTTGTATTTTGTTGCCAACTGTGTAAATCCAGCTGGTGAATTAAGCAATGAAGAAATCCAAAGATTTAGCAACAGTTGGAAGAAGAACGGAAGCAAAGAGAAGTCCAGAGGAACCTTGTCACGGCACCCGCGGCGACATTGTCCCGCTCCGCGGCGACACTTATTCCAGAGGAACCCTGTCACGGCACCCGCGGAGACACTGTCCCACCCCCGCGGCGACACTGTCCCGCCCCCGCGGCGACATTGTGCCGCCCCCGCGGTAATAATGACCCGTCCCCACGGTTTGACACCAGAAAGGTCAAGAAAATCAACAATCAGCCGTTCCAAAGCAATAATGACCCTCCCCGCGGCCCTGCCATGCCGCCCCCTTGGCTCAGTTGAAGAAGAATAGTTTTGCACTAAACCGCCCCCACGGCTCTCAGATCCGCGCCCTCGGTTATGCAAAAGTCGTAATAAGTTTGGCTGTTTAGACTTTCACTTTATGGCATTTAAAGTGATGGTTGGGGCTGCCTATTTACTGCAATTTAGTGTCCTAATTAGTATAAATAGAGATGCTAGGTTAGTGTTACAATATCTCATTTTTCACCTCATCACATCAAAAACACTTTTATTTTCTTTGTTTCGTTTTGTTCTCTATGGAGGGCTAAGCACCTTTAGTTGTGCTTGACATTGGAAGCTCTCGACATAGATCTGGTTGTAAGTTTTATAATTGAAGCTGTTATTCCATATTGATTTGTGTTATGTTCTTGTGCTTAACTTCTTGATTGTATCTCACCCTCTATCTAGCTTGATCATCTAGGTACTTGGGTCTTATTCAATGTGCTAGGAATTGTTGTTCCGGGTTCGGGTCATCTTTCTAGTAGTAAACACGTTTACATAAGCGGGTTGCAAGTGTAATTCGTGAGTGGAACATAACCACATGATTTTAATTAGTAACGGGTTGTTTCTAAATCTCATGTGTCTCTTTATCTTTATTTGAATGATATTGTTAAAATCTGATTCTGTAGGTTTACGAGTTAGGATTAACAATAAGTAATATCGGTGCTGGTTGAACCGGTTTTTTTAAATACGATCGAGATGAGAACAAACTTTGGAATAAACTTCATGAAAACAATGATCAACCATATCTTATGTTGAAGCGGATAATTGTCAAGTGCAACGTGTTCTTAAAATCATTGAAATCAACTTCTTGTTTGCTTTGCCTATTTGTCACTTTAACAATCACCAACCCCCCTTGGTTACATATAGTTGATAGTGTAATCACATTTGTGCTTTAATTACTCTCTATCTCTCTTGGGTTCGACCCTTACTTAATCACTATATTTGCTTTATTATTGAGTTCGGAATTTACTTTGATAAGATATAAACGACCTAAGGAAATATCTTGTCAAATTTGGCGCCGTTGCCGGGGAGATTAGAGTTTTTAAGTACTTTGTTATTTTTATTGTCAATTATTGGTTTGAACCATTTGTATGGTTCAAACTCATGCTACTAATCTCTCTTTTGCACTAGTAGAGAGTGAGAAAACAAGTGGTTGGATCGTGGATGACATCAACGGGATAAGACCTCAACATCAACGAATTGATCCTGGAGGAGTCATACAAGCATGATCAAGGACTTACGTCGAGCCAACGACGTAAAGCAAGGGCGCTGCTCGGGAGGCAACCCGATGAAGGACGAATAAAAGTCAAAAAGAAAAAGAAAGACAAAAAAAAAGAAAAAAAAATTCACCTCCGCTCAAATCTCCGACCACCATCCCCTCTTTCCCTCACCACTTACATTCACTATTCTTATCCACTCAAAACCTATCTTCCACAGTCACATCAACTTATACACCATGCCATCATCTGATCTCCACTAGTGGCAGGAGCTCTTATTCTCATACTTCCCGTACCGACAAGAGTAACCCGATTGGCTACCATCTCATCAGTAAGTTTGTTCTTCATCCTTCTCCCTTTTTAGTTTTTTCCTTCATTTTCACACTTTGAGGGCAAAGTGATCTTCAAGCTTGGGGGAGGGATCTATCTTTGTTATGTTTGATTACTGAATTGTAATGTTTTATATTCAGTCAAAAAAAAATAAAAAAAAAAAGAGAAAAAGTCAACAAAATTGAAAAAAAAGGCAAGAAAAATCCTTGGATAAACCGAAAATCCGAAAGGGCGGTTTAGGCAAAAAGAAGGTAGTCCGACCAACATTAGGTTCGTGCAAAAATGGACTTGAGGGATGTGAGACTGTGGTGAGACTATCATAGAAAAAAGAAGAGTGGCAAGGTGAAAAACCCGAAAGGGCTCCTTGGCAAAATGAGCGTAATCCGAGTGATAGGTTCCCTTTTTTTACGATGGCGACATAAGAAGAGGAGATATAAGGAGGAACGGGTAGGTCACTCTTGGAGCAGTAAGGATGGTAGTTTTTTCTCTTTTAACATCACTTTGACAGATGTTTGAATTTTGCTCTTTTGCATGCTTTGTTTCATTGACTTTCAATATTCATTGTGCTTCCTGAGGCTTTTTGTATCACATTAGGTAGATTTTTAGTTTAGTCGGGACGAGTAAGAGTCTAAGCATGGGGGAATTTGATAGGTGATGAAATCACTATCTTATTAAGGTAGTTTAAGTATGTTTTTAGAGTCAAATGGTTGTATTTTGTTGCCAACTGTGTAAATCCTGCTGGTGAATTAAGCAATGAAGAAATCCAAAGATTTAGCAACAGTTGGAAGAAGAACGGAAGCAAAGAGAAGTCCAGAGGAACCTTGTCACGGCACCCGCGGCGACACTGTCCCGCTCCGCGGCGACACTTATTCCAGAGGAACCCTGTCACGGCACCCGCGGAGACAGTGTCCCACCCCCGCGGCGACACTGTCCCGCCCCCGCGGCGACATTGTGCCGCCCCCGCGGTAATAATGACCCGTCCCCACGGTTTGACACCAGAAAGGTCAAGAAAATCAACAATCAGCCGTTCCAAAGCATTAATGACCCTCCCCGCGGCCCTGCCATGCCGCCCCCTTGGCTCAGTTGAAGATGAATAGTTTTGCACTAAACCGCCCCCGCGGCTCTCAGATTCGCGCCCTCGGTTATGCAAAAGTCGTAATAAGTTTGGTTGTTTAGACTTTCACTTTATGGCATTTAAAGTGATGGTTGGGGCTGCCTATTTACTGCAATTTAGTGTCCTAATTAGTATAAATAGAGATGCTAGGTTAGTGTTACAATATCTCATTTTTCACCTCATCACATCAAAAACACTTTTATTTTCTTTGTTTTGTTTTGTTCTCTATGAAGGGCTAAGCACCTTTAGTTGTGCTTTACATTGGAAGCTCTCGACATAGATCTGGTTGTAAGTTTTATAATTGAAGTTGTTATTCCATAATGATTTGTGTTATGTTCTTGTGCTTAACTTCTTGATTGTATCTCACCCTCTATCTAGCTTGATCATCTAGGTACTTGGGTCTTATTCAATGTGCTAGGATTGTTGTTCCGTGTTCGGGTCATCCTTCTAGTAGCAAACATGTTTACATAAGCGGGTTGCAAGTGTAATTCGTGAGTGGAACATAACCACATGATTTTAATTAATAACGGGTTGATTCTAAATCTCATGTGTCTCTTTATCCTTATTTGAATGCTATTGTTAAAATCTGATTCTGTAGGTTTACGAGTTAGGATTAACAATAAGTAATATCGGGGCTGGTTGAACCGCTATTTAAATACGATCGAGATGAGAACAAACTTTGGAATAAACTTCATGAAAACAATGATCAACCATATCTTATGTTGAAGCGGATAATTGTCAAGTGCAACGTTTTCTTAAAATCATTGAAATCAACTTCTTGTTTGCTTTGCCTATTTGTCACTTTAACAATCACAAACCCCCCTTGGTTACATATAGTTGATAGTTTAATCACATTTGTGCTTTAATTACTCTCTATCTCTCTTGGGTTCGACCCTTACTTAATCACTATATTTGCTTTCGTATTGAGTTCGAAAATTACTTTGATAGGATATAAACGACCTAAGGAAATATCTTGTCAAATTTGGCGTCGTTGCCGGGGAGATTAGAGTTTTTAAGTACTTTGTTATTTTTATTGTCAATTATTGGTTTGAACCATTTGTATGGTTCAAACTCATGCTAGTAATCTCTCTTTTGCACTAGAAGAGAGTGAGAAAACAAGTGGTTGGATCATGGATGACATCAACGGGATAAGACCTCAACATTAACGAATTGATCCTGGAGGAGTCATACAAGCATGATCAAGGACTTACGTCGAGCCAACGACATAAAACAAAGGCGCTGCTCGGGAGGCAACCCGAGGAAGGTAGAATAAAAGTCTTTTTGTCGTCTATCTGCCCCCGCGGCTAGGAACGTCCGCGACCGCGGCTAACCCAACAGTGGCCGCACCCGCGGCATAGAAGAACCGCGACCGCGGTGGCCATGACGACAGGTATGAAAAAAAAAGAAAGTAAAAGAAAGACAAAAGAAAAGAAAAAAATATTCACCTCCACTTAAATCTCCGACCAGCATCCCCTTTTTCCCTCACCACTTACATTCACCATTCTTCTCCACTCAAAACCTATCTTCCACACTCACATCAACTTATCCACCACGCCACCACCTGATCTCCACTAGTGGTAGCAGCTCTTCTTCTCATACTTCCCGTACCGACAAGAGTACCCCGATTGCCCACCATCTCATCAGTAAGCTTGTTCTTCATCCTTCTCCCTTTTTAGTTTTTTCCTTCATTTTCACACTTTGAGGGCAAAGTGATCTTCAAACATGGGGGAGGGATCTATCTTTGTTATGTGTGATTATTGAATTGTAATGTTTTATATTCAGTAAAAAAGATAAAAAAAAAAACAGAGAAAAAGCCAACAAAATTGAAAAAAAAGGCATGAAAAATCCTTGGATAAACCGAAAACCCGAAAGGGCGGTTTAGGCAAAAAGAAGGTAGTCCGACCAACATTAGGTTGGTGCAAAAATGGACTTGAGGGATGTGAGACTGTGGTGAGACTATCATAGAAAAAAAGAAGAGGAGATATAAGGAGGAACGGGTAGGCCACTCTTGGAGCAGTAAGGATGGTAGTTTTTTCTCTTTTAACATCACTTTGATAGATGTTTGAATTTTGCTCTTTTGCATGCTTTGTTTCATTGACTTTCAATATTCATCATGCTTCCTGAGGCTTTTTGTATCACATTAGGTAGATTTTTAGTTTACTCGGGACGAGTAAGAGTCTAAGCATGGGGGAATTGGATAGGTGATGAAATCACTATCTTATTATGGTAGTTTAAGTATGTTTTTAGAGTCAAATGGTTGTATTTTGTTGCCAACTTTGTAAATCCAGCTGAAGAACTAAGCAATGAAGAAATCCAAAGATTTAGCAACAGTTGGAAGAAGAACGGAAGCAAAGAGAAGTCCAGAGGAACCCTATCACGGCACCCGCGGCGACATTGTCCCGCCCCCGCGGCGACACTGATTCCAGAGGAACCCTGTCACGGCACCCGCGGCGACACTGTCCCGCCCTCGCGGCGACAGTAACTCCATAGGAACCCTGTCAACGCCCCCGCGGCGACACTGACTCCATACGAACCCTGTCCTCGCCCCCGCGGCGACACTGTCCCACCCCCATGGCGACACTGTGTCGCCCCGCGGTGATAATGACCCGCCCCCGCGGTTTGACAACAGAAAGGTCAAGAAGATCAACAGTTAGCTGTTCCAAAGCATTAATGACCCGCCCCCGCGGCTCAGTTGAAGATGAACCGTTTTGCACTAAACCGCCCCCGCGGCTCTCAGATCCGCGCCCGCAGTTATGCAACAGTCGTAATAAGTTTGGTTGTTTAGACTCTCACTTTATGGCATTTAAAGTGACGGTTTGGGCTGCCTATTTACTGCAATTTAGTGTCCTAATTAATATAAATAAAGATGTTAGGTTAGTGTTAGGATATATCATTTTTCACCTCATCACATCGAAAACACTTTTATTTTCTTTGTTTTGTTTTGTTCTTTATGGAAGGCTAAGCACCTTTAGTTGTGCTTGACATTGGAAGCTCTCGACATAGATCTGGTTGTAAGTTTTATAATTGAAGTTGTTATTCCATATTGATTTGTGTTATGTTCTTGTGCTTAACTTCTTGATTGTATCTCACCCTCTATCTAGCTTGATCATCTAGGTACTTGGGTCTTATTCAATGTGCTAGGAATTGTTGTTCCGTGTTCGGGTCATCTTTCTAGTAGCAAACACGTTTACATAAGCGGGTTGCAAGTGTAATTCGTGAGTGGAACATAACCACATGATTTTAATTAGTAACGGGTTGTTTCTAAATCTCATGTGTCTCTTTATCTTTATTTGAATGATATTGTTAAAATCTGAATCTGTAGGTTTACGAGTTAGGATTAACAATAAGTAATATCGGGGCTGGTTGAACCGGTATTTAAATACGATCGAGATGAGAACAAACTTTGGAATAAACTTCATGAAAACAATGATCAACCATATCTTATGTTGAAGCGGATAATTGTCAAGTGCAACGTGTTCTTAAAATCATTGATATCAACTTCTTGTTTGCTTTGCCTATTTGTCACTTTAACAATCACAAACCCCTCTTGGTTACATATAGTTGATAGTGTAATCACATTTGTGCTTTAATTACTCTCTATCTCTCTTGGGTTCGACCCTTACTTAATCACTATATTTGCTTTAGTATTAAGTTCGGAATTTACTTTGATAGGATATAAACGACCTAAGGAAATATCTTGTCAAATTTGGCGCCGTTGCCGGGGAGATTAGAATTTTTAAGTACTTTGTTATTTTTATTGTCAATTATTGGTTTGAACCATTTGTATGGTTCAAACTCATGCTACTAATCTCTCTTTTGCACTAGAAGAGAGTGAGAAAACAAGTGGTTGGATCGTGGATCACATCAACGGGATAAGACCTCAACATCAACGAATTGATCTTGGAGGAGTCATACAAGCATGATCAAGGACTTACGTCGAGCCAACGTTGTAAAACAAAGGCGCTGCTCGGGAGGCAACCCGAGGAAGGAGGAATAAAAGTCAGAAAGAAAAAGAAAGACAAAAAAAAAGAAAAAAAAATTCACCTCCACTCAAATCTCCGACCATCATCCCCTCTTTCCCTCACCACTTACATTCACCATTCTTCTCCACTCAAAAGCTATCTTCCACACTCACATCAACTTATCCACCACGCCACCATCTGATTTCCACTAGTGGCAGGAGCTTTTCTTCTCATACTTCCCGTACCGAAAAGAGTACCCCGATTGGCCACCATCTCATCAGTAAGTTTGTTCTTCATCCTTCTCCCTTTTTAGTTTTTTCCTTCATTTTCACACTTTGAGGGCAAAGTGATCTTCAAGCTTGGGGGAGGGATCTATCTTTGTTATGTTTGATTATTGAATTGTAATGTTTTATATTCAGTCAAAAAAAAAAGAGAAAAAGTCAACAAAATTGAAAAAAAAGGCATGAAAAATCCTTGGATAAACCGAAAACCCGAAAGGGCGGTTTAGGCAAAAAGAAGGTAGTCCGACCAACATTAGGTTGGTGCAAAAATGGACTTGACGGATGTGAGACTGTGGTGAGACTATCATAGAAAAAAGAAGAGTGGCAAGGTGAAAAACCCGAAAGGGCTCCTTGGCAAAATGAGCGTAATCCGAGTGATAGGTTCCCTTTTTTTACGATGGCGACATAAGAAGAGGAGATATAAGGAGGAACGGGTAGGCCACTGTTGGAGCAGTAAGGATGGTAGTTTTTTCTCTTTTAACATTACTTTGATAGATGTTTGAATTTTGCTCTTTTGCAAGCTTTGTTTCATTGACTTTCTATATTCATCGTGCTTCTTTAGGCTTTTTGTTTCACATTAGGTAGATTTTTAGTTTACTCGGGACGAGTAAGTGTCTAAGCATGGGGGAATTTGATAGGTGATGAAATCACTATCTTATTAAGGTAGTTTAAGTATGTTTTTAGAGTCAAATTGTTGTATTTTGTTGCCAACTGTGTAAATCCAGCTGAAGAGACTAAGCAATGAAGAAATCCAAAGATTTAGCAACAGTTGGAAGAAGAACGAAAGCAAAGAGAAGTCCAGAGCAACCTTGTCACAGAACCCGCGGCGACACTGTCCCGCCCCCGCGGTGACACTTATTCCAGAGGAACCTTGTCACGGAACCCGCGGTGACACTGTCCCGCCCCCGCGGCGACACTGATTCCAGAGGAACCTTGTCACGGCACCCGCGGCGACACTGTCCCGCCTCCGCGGCGACACTAACTCCATAGGAACCCTGTCACTGCCCCCGCGGCGACACTGTCCCACCCCCACAGCGACACTGTGCCTCCCCGCGGTGATAATGATCCGCCCCGGCGGTTTGACAACAGAAAGGTCAAGAAGATCAACAGTCAGCCGTTGCAAAGCATTAATGACCCGCCCCCGCGGCCCTGCCATGCCGCCCCCGCGGCTCAGTTGAAGATGAAGCGTTTTGCACTAAACCGCCCCCGCGGCTCTCACATCCGCGCCCGCGGTTATGCAACAGTCGTAATACGTTTGGCTGTTTAGACTCTCACTTTATGGCATTTAAAGTGACGGTTTGGGCTGCCTATTTACTGCAATATAGTGTCCTAATTAGTATAAATAGAGATGCTAGATTAGTGTTAGGATATCTCATTTTTCACCTCATCACATCAAAAACACTTTTCTTTTCTTTGATTTGTTTTGTTCTCTATGGAGTGCTAAGCACCTTTAGTTGTGCTTAACATTGGAAGCTCTAGACATAGATCTGGTTGTAAGTTTTATAATTGAAGTTGTTATTCCATAATAATTTGTGTTATGTTCTTGTGCTTAACTTCTTGATTGTATCTCACCCTCTATCTAGCTTGATCATCTAGGTACTTGGGTCTTATTCAATGTCCTAGGAATAGTGGTTCCGGGTTAGGGTCATCTTTCTAGTAGAAAACACGTTTACATAAGCGGGTTGCAGGTGTAATTCGCGAGTGGAACATAACCACATGATTTTAAATAGTAACGGGTTGTTTCTAAATCTCATGTGTCTCTTTATCTTTATTTGAATGCTATTGTTAAAATCTGATTTTGTAGGTTTACGAGTTAGGATTAACAATAAGTAATATCGGGGCTGGTTGAACCGGAATTTAAATACGATCGAGATGAGAACATACTTTGGAATAAACTTCATGAAAACAATGATCAACCATATCTTATGTTGAAGCGGATAATTGTCAAGTGCAACGTTTCCTTAAAATCATTGAAATCAACTTATTGTTTGCTTTGCCTATTTGTCACTTTAACAATCACAAACCCCCCTTGGTTACATATAGTTGATAGTTTAATCACATTTGTGCTTTAATTACTCTCTATCTCTTCTGGGTTCGACCTTACTTAATCACTATATTTGCTTTAGTATTGAGTTCGAAATTACTTTGATAGGATATAAACGACCTAAGGAAATATATTGTCAAATTTGGCACCGTTGCCGGGGAGATCAGAGTTTTTAAGTACTTTGTCATTTTTATTGTCAATTATTGGTTTGAACCATTTGTATGGTTCAAACTCATGCTACTAAGAATGGAAGAATTTGATAGGTGATGTAAGAGTCTAAGAATGGAAGAATTTGATAGGTGATGTAATCACTATCTTATTAAGGTAGTTTAAGTATGTTTTTAGAGTCAAATGGTTTTATTTTGTTGCCAACTGTGTAAATCCAGCTGAAGAACTAAGCAATGAATAAATCCAAAGATTTAGCAACAGTTGGAAGAAGAACGGAAGGAAAGAGAAGTCCAGAGGAACCCTGTCACGGCACCCGCGGCGACAGTGTCCCGCCCCCGCGGCGACACTGATTCCAGAGGAACCCTGTCAAGGCACCCGCGGCGACACTGTCCCGCCCCCGCGGCGACACTGACTCCATAGGAACCATGTCCCCGCCCCCGCGGCGACACTGTCCCGCCCCCGCGGCGACACTGTCCCGCCCCCGCGGCGACACTGACTCCATAGGAACGCTGTCCCGCCCCCGCGGCGACACTATCCCACCCCCGCGGCGGCACTGTGCCGCCCCCGCGGTGATAATGACCCGCCCCCGCGGTTTGACACCAGAAAGGTCAAGACGATCAACAGTCAGCCGTTCCAAAGCATTAATGACCCGCCCCCGCGGCCCTGCCATGCCGCCCCCGCGAATCAGTTGAAGATGAATAGTTTTGCACTAAACCGCCCCCGCGGCTCTCAGATCCGCGACCGCGGTTATGCAACAGTCGTAATAAGTTTGGCTGTTTAGACTCTCGCTTTATGGCATTTAAAGTGATGGTTTGGGCTGCCTATTTACTGCAATTTAGTGTCCTAATTAGTATAAATAGAGATGCTAGGTTAGTGTTAGGATATCTCATTTTTCACCTCATAACATCAAAAACACTTTTATTTTCTTTGTTTTGTTTTGTTCTCTATGGAGGGCTAAGCACCTTTAGTTGTGCTTGACATTGGAAGCTCTCGACATAGATCTGGTTGTAAGTTTTATAATTGAAGTTGTTATTCCATAATGATTTGTGTTATGTTCTTATGCTTAACTTCATGATTGTATCTCACCCTCTATCTAGCTTGATCATCTAGGTACTTGGGTCTTATTCAATGTGCTAGGAATTGTGGTTCCGGGTTCGGGTCATCTTTGTAGTAGCAAACACGTTTACATAAGCGAGTTGCAAGTGTAATTTGTGAGTGGAACATAACCACATGATTTTAATTAGTAACGGGTTTTTTCTAAATCTCATGTGTCTCTTTATCTTTATTTGAATGCTATTGTTAAAATCTGATTCTGTAGGTTTACGAGTTAGGATTAATAATAAGTAATATCGGGGCTGGTTGAACCGGTATTTAAATACGATCGAGATGAGAACAAACTTTGGAATAAACTTCATGAAAACAATTATCAACCATATCTTATGTTGAAGCGGATAATTGTCAAGTGCAACGTTTTCTTAAAATCATTGAAATCAACTTATTGTTTGCTTTGCCTATTTGTCACTTTAACAATCACAAACCCCCCTTGGTTACATATAGTTGATAGTTTAATCACATTTGTGCTTTAATTACTCTCTATCTCTCTTGGGTTCGACCCTTACTTAATCACTATACTTGCTTTAGTATTGAGTTCGGAAATTACTTTGATAGGATATAAACGACCTAAGGAAATATCTTGTCAACCTAGCTGCTCGTACGGAGCTAATAATCAAACCTGTCTTCCCAAGGTCCCAACCCCGGAAGACCTCAATCTGACCAACCTCAGTAGAGACTGTAACAGTCCGTCTACCAACATCTAAAACTGTATGGTGTCTATGCATCTAGTCCATACCTAATATGACTTCTTCATGCATCAATGGCATGACTAAGAAGTCAACAAGTAAAACACGAGTCCCTAAACGAAGGGGACAACTACGTATCTCACGGGTACCTCTAACCCGACTACCATCAAGTAACCCTATCGTAAAGGGTATCCCCTCTATGGTAGCTAAACTCAAACGCTCAACACAAGTTTCAGAAATAAAGGAATATGTAGCACCAATATCAAACAAAACTCTAACAGGTAAACCATGAAGTAAAATGGTACTTGTAGCAGCTGGTGCAGGTGGATCCTCTGCACTCCTCAACTCAAAAGCTCACCCTCGGGCTCCTCTGGCATCACTGGTGCCAACATCTCTCCCTCTACCTCTACTCGGTCCTGGAGCAGAACCCTGAGTAGATAAATGCTCTGGGATCCTCTGTTGTCCCTGTGTCTACTGTTGAGGTGTCCTCTGACCACCTCCTGCTACACTAGTAGGGGAAGAACCCTGCTGAGATGCTACTCTTCCCTGCCTATAATAGGCAGCTCGATGTCCTTGTCGGCGACATGTAAAACAAGTCACAACTGGTCTGGGACAAGCTGGCCTCAGATGACTACGGTCATCACAGTTGTAACACTGACGTCCCTTATCTACAGTCTGTGCAGATGAGAGGTAACTCTGACGCCTCTGGTCTCGTCTAAATCTAGAGGACCCTCCAACTCCACTGGTCTGTCCAGTGCGCTGCCTCTTCTCAGACCGTCCCGTCTAAGAAGCTCTCCTCTCACTAGCTCGCTCTCTCTCAAAAGTAGAAGCCCGATCCTGGTAATCAGCTAGGGACTCACAAAGGAATTCCGCCATGTATGAACGGATGCTCTCTCTCAGACGACAAGAGAACAGATACACATGCTGGTCCTCAGATGGTGCAGCTGGACCCAACAAAGCTAACTCGGTCTGGAAACGGCGGATGGCATAAGTTTTAGGCACATTCTCAAAGACAGCCTCCACAAAGTCCTGCAGCTTCTCTCTCCTTAGTGAGGCAAGGCAGAACTACTCTCTAATCATGCGCCTCATGTGGTCATAACTGGTAGCTCTGGACCGAACAGTCCTCCACCACTGGTGTGCGAGGTCACGGAATAGAGACTGAACTAGCTCTATCCGTCTGTCCTCGGGACATCTGATAGACTCCAAAGCTGAGTCTACATGCCCAATCCACACCTCAGTCTCTAAACCAATCTCCCCTGAGAAGTGTGGTACTCCCTACTGATGAAATGCCTTGAACCAGGCATCTAGTGAGGCCCTTTGGTCTCTATTGGGACTCGAACTGGATCAGCAACACGTGCAGGTGCGGCTGGCACCCGGGTCGCTCCCTGAGATCTCTCAGAAGATCCCTCAGGTACTGGTAAATCTAGGTTTGTCCTGCCATCCCTGATATCCTCCTCAAAACGTCGGAGGTACTTTCTGAACTCCGGTCCTCCCATCGAGACACGGTCAACGTCATCAGACTGAGCTCGATGTGAATGATGTCTCACAGATACACTGCTCCTCGTCTCTAGGACGACGCTCTCTTCAACCTCCTTATGTATCTCCTCTACCCCTGGTGGATCAGCAGCGGGAACTGGTCCCTCACCTACCACACCCGGAGGACGGGGTGGTCTACCTCTACCTCTGCCTACAGCGGCAGTAGCTCTAGTCCGAGCCATCTGCGGGGTATGCACACCTAACTTAGAAGGCTCTATATAGGCCATAGGTATAGATATATATTCCAACTCAACACAAACACATATTTAATCCAACATACTTATCTACATATCATATCTACACTGTAAAGATCTATAGCAGGAGTGGCGACTTCTCGTATATCTAACCCAAAACCACATTTAAAACTAAAAACCTTTAAAACGTCAGATCCCATGTAGGTTCTGTTTATTTTACCTATCAAACCTCATTGCAGGTAGCAAGTGCCATTGTTGTTAACCTAGGCTCTGATACCAACTCTGTAACACCCCGAATCTGCGGGACTCGGAGTGCCACATTGGGCTAGGATCACACAATGGATCCTGACCCTAGCCTGACAACAAGTTCACTGAGCCTTACGACATGGCACTGACAGATATAAAAAAAAAAACAAATACATAAACTGTAAAAAAACCTGTACAACCCAAAAGATAAGACATCATAGCCGAGTAAGAAACATAACACCCTTACACAGGAGGTAACAAAAGACCATCCTCACGCAAGAGGGAAAGATAACAGACTCCAAAAGCCCACACATCCTAATGTATGAGTTGTCCTCGGCCTGCCACTCTGCTAGATCACCCAGCAGCATGCGTATCCTGTAGGGCATCTACAACATGGTAATAAACCATTAGCTAACCATACACATATATAGAGTAATGCATAAGCACAATCACACATAAGGAAAGATAAACATATCAGCATGCTTTCACTCATTTACCCATTTATTCATCTCAATATAATAGTCATTCAATCAAATCGTATAGATGTAATATATATGAAACTATGTGACACGAGGACCGATACATCCTTGCCTCTGAGCCTTTAGCTAGCCGTACTAGTATCGGTCACACAATCCGTGTACCCTATGGGAGTGGATTGCGCCCTTCCTGTAAACCGGTCTGGCCTGACATCAGAGAACCTCCTAGACTCTACAGCGGTATGAAAGGGAAAGGTTATCACGGCCACGCAGTTGGGCAATCAATAGAACATAGGTCGGTAAATACGACGTCACATCCTATCATAGCAACATACAAAGCACACACCACTCATGCAAACACCCAATATAAGGATGGCAATTAAGTAAGTCCTACAGACTTACCTCAACCTCGATCACAACTCAACCAAGATCACCTCTACACTAGAGGGATGGAACAACCTATAAACAAGGTATAAGGAGATATATCAGACTCCTAACCATATAAGGGTCACACGTAGACCCAAAGGGATCCAAAGGATCAACCTTAACCTCACTCACAACCTAATGAACCTCAAAAGCCGTACAAGGCATAAACCAACCATAAACATCAATAAAACTCAACCTTGCATATCTAGCATGATGCTAAGCACTCATACTAGTATAGGAGGAACAAAGGCACACTAAGGAAGGCCTAGAAGCGACACACACCTGCAAAACCAAAGGAAACACCAAGCTGGTGCAGGCAGGCGCAGGGGCGGCACTTTGGTGGCGCAGGGGCGGTGCACAGGCCGGCGCAAGGGCGGCTACAAGGCAGGCGCAGGGGCGGCTGGTGTGCAGAGGACACCACTTCAGCTCCTTTTTTACTTCTACTCTTGATTCTTTACTTCTCTTCACTCCTACAACAGCATACAAACATAACATACACATATATACATCATCATAAGCCAAACCATGGCTAAACAAGAACCAATCCTAAGGAAAGCTAAACTAATCTAAGGAAAGGAAGAAAAGAAGAAGAAAAGAAGAAAGAAGGTAAAGAAGAAATGGAAGCTTACCAAATCTCTCCAAGAAGTCACACAGCAACAACAACACCCTTAAGCTGGCTCCATAAGGCACAACATCATCAACAACATCCAAACCAACCAAAGCTATAAAGATCTCTTACCAAAAGCTCACAAACCTTACATGATCAACCAAGGATCCAAGGGAGAAGAAGAAGAGAGGAGAAGTACGTAAGGAGAGAGAGAGAGAGATCTGAAAGTAAACCCTCATCAAAGAGGAGAAGAAGAAGTATAAATAGGGCGGTAAAAGGGTAAAGCACGAGTAAAAACAGTCAAAGAAGACGATTGCAACACACAGAGCCGCAGGGGCGGACAAGGTAAGGCGCAGGGGTGCCCCCTGGATCACGCAGGGGCGGCTCAAGCATAAACCTGGCCCCTCTGCTCTCTCTCTCAGCTCCTAGCAACTAGGCTCTTACAACTTTGTTGTTGGAGAACTCGATGAGGATTTTTTTACAACATAGGGATTGAGAAAACATTGTCTAGAGAATGGATTCCGGAAGACCAATGCGCTACTACGCTTTTGGCAGCACAAAGACTCGACACTTTAGAGTTTGATCTGGATTCACTTAGAAGGGATATGCTGGAATTCAGATCTGAGATCACAGACAAGTTAGACGAATCACAAGATCTGCTGGCAACAATGAACCAGAAAATCAATCAATTGTTCCATGTGAATGCCCTCTCATTGGCTTCTGCGAGCAGTCTTAAGCCCTTAACTGAGGACGACGCCAAAGCAACCACGAAACAGGCTGAAGAGGTCATGAACCAGTGCAACAAAATTGTGAAGGATTGTCCTATTCGTCACCCTGCTCCTGAGGATCCAAATGTTCTACAAATTGAGGAGTTTTGCATAGCGAAGAAATACAAGAACCAAAAGGATCAAAGGCGTGTGGATCAGTACTTCAAAACCATCGACCTGAACAACGCTCATGCTCGTTGGAAAAAGAAGTGCTACGATGAACTCCGTGCAAAAGGATGTCTGAATCCTAATTGGTACTAGGAGTAGCGCTTCACAGCCTTGAAATGGATGTCAAGGCCTTGACATCGATTTCAAAACCCCTTGGTTTTGATTTCAAGGCCTTATCTTGTTTTTATGGGGCTTGTGTTTTAACGTCTTTTTGTTGTTTTTGGAAATACTTTTTATGGGTTTGTAACCATTTAAACTCCCGTGCTTTAACTATTTTTCTCCCCTGTTGAAAGACAAAGGGGGAGAAATTATGTGATCCGATATTTCGATATTTCTACATTCTATATTTCAGTGTTTGATATAATTACATATGCATCGCCAACTTGAAATGCAGGTTTGATATTTGTGTTGTCTTTCATCAAGGGGGAGATTAGTAACTCCGCCTTGGTTGTATGTTTGCATGTGTGATGATAGAAGACTTAACACAAATGAACGGTTTTTATACTAACAAATAATTATTATATTTCTAGATTGCATGGTTTGGTTTTGTGTTTGTCAAATGTGTGCAGGCCTTGAAAAGCATTTCAAAGGATGAAAAGAGGCCTTGAAAACCGGTACAAGGGACAAGCGTAGAGATTGAGAACCATTTCAAAGGTTCAACGCAGAGGCCTGGAAAACCATTCCAAGGGATCAAAGCCGAAGTCTTGAAACAGGATTCAAAGGACATACCGGTTTAAAGGAGTTCAAAATTGAAGATTCCATCTCAAGAACCAAATCTACCAAGGATCAAGAGAAGATCTTCCAAGGAGATATCAAGTTCGGCCAACAAGAAGATATTTGACCAACAAGAAGATTCGGCCCAACAATAACATCTTGTAAAGATCTCAACGAATTGACGCAAGATTGAAGATCTTTTTCAAACAGATCTCACAAAGATATCGAAGACCTTCAACCAAAGATTCTCAACAAATTTGAAGATCTCGGAGCTTGAAACAAGAACTTCAACCACAAGATCTTCAACAAGCCTTTCTAAGAGAAGATCTCGGATAAAAGGAATCAAAATATTCGTCAAGGAGATGAAGAAGATTAGAAGGTCTATAACGGCTATTTCATCTCAACACACACCGTTTTCTATGGAGAACAAGGAACATCAACAACGGTCATCTTCACAACGGCTAGAAGACTTCTCCATCGCAGACTATAAATGAAGATCACGATTGAAGAGAACGACAACAAGCTTACACTGAAACATCTAAGTCTTCAAGCGATCCAAAGCATCTTCATTCGTTCCAAGAGTGTTTCTTCCTCTTAGATTATAAAAGCTTTATTCCTTTTAGAGAGAAAAATAAAACAGCTTCAATGGAATATCTAGAGAGTGCTATACTCGAGTGTGTGTTATTGTGCGAAGTAACTAGGCTATTATAGCTAAGTTAAGACTTGGAACTAGATCGTAGCATTGACTACTATGGGAGAAGAAGGAGATTTCTTCTAGGTTGTATCTAGGAATCTTTAACGTTGATAATAGATAGTTAGATCCAACGGGTAAAGAAATCCTAGGACGCAGACGTAGGCCGTTAGAGCTGAACTTCGTGAACATATCACCGTGTCGATCTTTTCATTTCCGCACCATATCTTGTTTAATTGTGTCTAACGTTGCTTTGCAGGTTACAGAGTCAAGGCCCTTGAAATCACTTTCAAAGCCCTTGAAAACCAAATTGTGTCACAAAGAGCTCAGATCAACATTAAGGCCTTGAAATCAGTTTCACAGCGTTGAGATAGGTTTTTGCAAACCGTTCTCATACTTGTTCGCCCCTAAAGGTGTGTGCAAATAAGCTTTAAATTTATAAAACTAGAATTAAGCAGCGAACCCGCAGTGTACGGATCGACGTAGTTAAGCAAGAATTCCAGAGTATCAAACACAGGGATTTGGGTGGGAACAAATTCGATTGCAGATTATCAAGCGAGTAAGTATGAGAGTTTTGCAAATATTGGGAAAACAACAATCCTAAATATCTAAGTATCCAGCTGTGGCAATCGATTCAAGATATACTTAATGATATAAAGACAAAGTTGAGATATGCAAAGGTATACTAATGTAAGGTAATCGTACGGTGAAGTTCCAAAAACCTTATGTAACTCGCCTACAAGGCACTTTCTATACAGGTTGTTGAGGCTCAATATAGAAGGATTCTAAAGGTGAGAACTAGTGTCAAATACCCAAACTTGTAATCCAAGGATAAAGACTAACTTAACCGATTGAGGTTGTGACACTCACAATCGAGGTAGAGGTTGTTGAGGCTTCACTACCACCTAGAAAAGACAAGTCTAAACTAAGTTAAAGTAAATCTTTAACTTTAGATTAAAGTAAAAGCAGGTTCGTAAACTTAAGGGAAATTACGGTTGGATCTTGAGAGTCCACGGTCGTGGAACTCAAGAACAGCCCGTAATTTAGGGTTCGTCGACAATTCTCTCGAACTCTCAGGGTCTAATCTATTTGCGATCGATCTATCATCATCTAAGCCACAACTATCAACCCTTCACCTTAGAATTGTTAAGGGTTTTTAGCCAATAACAGTCATGTTGATATCAATTCAAGAATTAAAAGATAGAAAGATGAAAACTTCCGAAAACTTTCAATAAACTCCAAACCAATCTCAAAGTCACAATCAAGAACAAATATCGTCACAAGATCCGTAATAGAACAAACAAACACAATCTTAGGAAAGAAGGAAGAACGGGATGTCAATCCGTCTTCTAAATCAAACCTAAACAAGAAGAGAGGTCTTCTTGCAAGAAACCTTCCGAATCTTCCGGCAATCCGGAAAATATGGAAATCCCAACACTAATCTCCACCAAGTGCGAGATTAGGGCAATTCCAAGCACGAACTTTGATCTCCAACAAGATCTCCCAATTGCCTCTAAGCGAGATGTAAGCCGTCCTATGCGTCGATTATCCTCCTAAGCGATCATGACGGAATCTTGCTTCGTCCGCCTTTTTATAGGGCAAGATAAAATATCGGCCCGGCCCAATCTTCAAAAGATCGTGGCTTCAAAGTGTGGCGAAAAAGATCGCCAAGATCACGGTCGTGGAAACTTCCACGACCGTAATTTAGAGCGTGGATTAGGTCACGGTTTGCACCATATGTTCCACGACCGTAATAGTTACTGGAATGCATCACGCTTCTCTTTGCAAGGATCCACGGCCGTGGAACTGAACGTGGTTTGTAGTACGGCCGTATTTTAGAGCGTGATTTAGGGCAAGAACGTGATTCTTCCCTAGCCTCGTGCATTCCTCAAGTTAGACTCCAATTTGCTCCTAAGAAAGCCCTTTATCCATGGACATCTCAAATCAACTCTTCTTTGCCCGATTCCGTTCGAAAATAGCTCTTAAGTACCTATAATCAACATAGAACTAGTGTAGACATCCATATCGACAATATAGGAAAACTACCTCACTTATGCAACAATGTTCAATCAAAGACTATCAATATGAATCAAATACGCTTAGAAAACGTGCCTAAAGTATCACAATATTTCATGCTAACAAATAACCCCATACTTGCAACTTGCTTGTCCCTAAGCAAGGTCTCTCAAAAGCTTTTAAAACAAGAGTTAGGATGAAATATGTGTACCTTCTTTTGGATGAATATGCCTTCTAAAGAATAGATCATTCTCAAACCTTGCTTCAATCGTTTATCAAACTTTCACACACTTAATCAAAGAGTAAAAAGCAAAGAAAACTCATGAATAAATCAAACTTCTATACAAGCATCATAACCTTCAAACATTATCAAAATCAATTACAAGAAACTTCAATTTAGATCACAAAGTCATATAACATTCTTTTGATCTTAAGGACTTTCAAAGAAAAAGGTCTAGAATGTGAAAGGGAAGGAAACCTTTTAGGGAATGTGGTGCGTGAATCCGGGAAAGTGGACAACTACCTTCTTCTTCTTTTGCGGTTTCCACAACACTTCACTTAGAGCTTCGCCCTCTTCCTTTCATTTTTCGACTTTACTTTTGGAGTTACGGATAGAGGTGCACAAAAACCGAAGCCTAGGAGATTGGCGTTTCTCAATTTTCATGAGATGCCTCAAACCCTTAGCGCACATACCATAATCCGCTAGGAATATCGCTCAATTCGACTTTGGCAAGACACAAACACCCGGCTATGTGAATGGTGCCGAGTTACTCATCGTCATGATTGACTTCCCCAAACCTACAATTTCTTTCTATTCATTTGATTGCAAATAATTGCTCTCATGGCCCTCCCACATCAAACATGCCTTTTTCATTCACTTCTCCAAATTTCCCGGATAGGTAAAGGAGGTAAATATTTCAATGAGGAGCTAAAATGATCAAAGAAAGAAGAAAGAAAGTATCGAATTGCCTTAATCATCTCAACAAGAAGTATAGGAACTTATAACGTGATTTCAACTTCAATTTCTTAGCATGATTTAGGTAATATAATCACATTATGAAACTTGCAAAAGAGGTATAATTCATTCATTCAAATTCTTTTCGATTCACTATTCATTTAAGCATGCAATTGTTATCAAACTCCATTCACAAGTAATGATTATCATAGAAATCATCTCCTTTCGTTAGAAGCGCAAAATTTTCAAAATTTTTCAATTTTTATGGGTTTTTCAAGTTATTTTTCATGCAATGCAATAAGGAAACGTGCAACACATAATGAACATGCAATGATAGTCTCAAATGAAAGTGAACATAGTAAGTAGAGTTATTACAAACTTTTAGTACATCCCACCCCATACTTAGGACGAACATTGTCCCTAATGTTCATAAGAAAGAAAGAAAAGAAAGAAAAGAAAAAGAGACTCACAAAGTGGTGGTGGAATGTCTAAAGCGAACGGTCATGCATCAAATCACTACGGTGGCGGCGGAGGCGGGAATGGAGAGAAGCTGGAGTCATAGGGCCGCCCAAACTGCTGGCGGTAGACGTCCCTCATCATGTGATCAAGGTCATCCATGCGTCCGTCTCTAGCATCGGCTCGGATCTCCAATGCCCCTACTCTCTCTGAAAGTCCGGTAGCCCAATCCGGCATCCGCTCGTACCATCCCGGAGCGTGACTGTACCATGCTGGGGCGTCGGATGGTGCTGGTGGTGGTGGTGGTGCTGCTGGCTGTTCTGTAGACCAAGGAGGGGGAATTCCATACCATGTGGGAGGTGTGGTCATCCACGTGGGCCTCTCACTCACGCTAGTGCGGCGAGATGACGAGCCTGAGGCTCTAGCTGGACGTGGAGAGCGTCTAGGTACATCTGGGGCCGCCTCCGGCTGGTCCGGAAACGTGCCAAACTCCTGCTCCGCTCCTCCTCCACTCTCAAACTGATCTCCCATATCCTCCTCCTCGACAACCGGTGGTGGGACATAAGGGGGAGCTACTATCCTGTTCGCGTGCATAGCAGCGAACGTATCCTTCCAATTATGGCGTCCCGCCATAATGGAGTACTCCGGCAGCCACTCAATACCCCTGCCCGTCCTACTCTCCCAAGGCATGCCCGCATAAGGCGGACCTCTATGTGTGGGGAAGATGAGGCCCCTAACCATGAATGCATGGAGTCCTAAAGGTACGGCCGGTATGCGGGTGCAAGCAAAAAAATCAACACCAAAACTCCTAGCAATGTGGGTCACTATCCCACCATATCCGATGTTTCCCTTCGCCTTGTTCTTGAGCTTGCTCATCGTAGCAGCTAAGAGAGTAGCACAATCTGCACGGCGTCCATAAAGCATGGAGTAAAGCAAGAATAGCTCATTCGTCTTGATCTTTTGGGGCGTCTCCGTCCTAGGAAAGAGACACTCCGAAAGAACACGGTGAGCTATCTTCAAAGCTAGATGGTACATCAATCTAGCTTTGGTATCAGCGGGTTGCCAACGGTCCTCGTCGGCGTATATCATCGCAACCTCCTTCCAAAAGTCTTTGGCGTAAACGCCACTCGGAAATCGACCATTGAAGGTCTCATGGAACCCAAAAATGGTCCCAAACTCACGGATACTCAAATGGTAGTCTCTCTCCATGAGGCGGAAAGAGGCGGTCCTATCTACGTGGCTGTGCTCAAAGGATGTCACAACCTCCCGTGTAATCTCCTCATACGCGTCTTCTCGGATAGCCGAGAAGACAACTAATCCGGCCCTGTCCAAGAGCCAAGTAAGATCATCAACTATGTTTAGAGGAGCTAGATCCTCCAACAACAAATTTCTAGGGCCAATCACTGGCCTCTTCTGGATCTTCTCGAATGCAGCGAGATGGTTCTCATGTATGGTCGGGATTCCAGGGTGAGGAGGTGAGGATGGAGGTGAGGGTGAAGATGGTGGTGAAGGTGAGGATGGTGGTATCCTAGAGGATGAGGAGGAGGAGGGATTACCCTTCCTTTTCTTATTCTGGTTACCCTTCTTCTCTTTTATCCTTCCCGAAACTCTCTTGACAAAATCCATTTTGCTCAAAAATTACGGTCTGTTCTTCAAGAATTACGGCCGTGGTTTACCCAGAGACCGTGATTCGTCTCAGAAAATCACGAATCTCAGCAAATCAGCAATCAATCACCACAACAAGCAGTCCTAGTCTAATTCCTTCCAGTCTCTATCAGTTCTTCCTAAAAATCTATAGCAAAAACGAACCAAATTGGCGAGAATCAAGAAGGGAAAAGAAAACCTCTTTTTCGGATTGAAAAATCCGAAATGCGCGTTTGTCGGTGAATTTTCGTTCGATTCGTCGCTTGCATCTTGTTTGTGGTTGAATTTGCTGCAGTTTGGGAAGAAGAATCGTTGAAAACGATTAGGAAACGAATATTTGAGAGGGGTCGTGGGGTTTCGGCACTTAGGTCGTGGAAAGAGGGATTTTTGGGATGAATTTGTGAAGAATGTGGCTTATATAGTTGCAGGCAAAATTTTGAAAATCACGGTCTGTCGGGGTGTTCCACGGCCGTGGAAGTGTACGGAACCGTGATTTTGGTGATTTTTCAAAGGCTTTTGGAAATTACGGGCACTGTAGCTATGACGCCCGTAATTTAGACCGTGGAAGTCTCTGTAAAGCTCCAAAGTCCAAATTTCGTCACTTTTCTTCATCATTATCATTCCCTTTTCCTTTCCATCGATCCTACAACCAAAAACAAGAACATACCGGAAGAAATCGAGGCAAAAACGTCTATACTAAACTAAACTATGAATCGAAAACAAAAACGAAAATGCAATACCTTGGGTTACCTCCCAAGAAGCGCTTTGTTTAAGGTCCGTAGCTAGACCAATCTCGCACTTATTCGAGTGCGGTGGGCGCGAACACCTCAGCTTGGAGTTCCGGCATGTACTTCTTCAGTCGTTGGCCGTTCACCTTAAAAGTTTCGCTCGCTTCACCCCATACTTCAACTGCACCATGGGGGAAAATACGCTTAATTAGAAAAGGTCCGGTCCAACGGGATTTAAGCTTACGTGGGAAGAGGCAAAGTCTTGAATTGAAGAGGAGAACTTGATCTCCTTCTTTGATGTCGTTTGGAATGATATGCTTATCATGCCAACGCTTTGCCCTCTCCTTGTAGATCTTAGCGTTTTCATAAGCGTTCAAGCGGAGTTCATCCAGCTTATTGATGTCTAGGAGACGCTTCTCTCCCGCTTCCTTCATGCCGAAATTCAGCCACTTGATAGCCCAAAACGCTTTGTGTTCCAACTCTACCGGCAAGTGACAAGACTTCTCATACACAAGATTGTATGGCGTGGTTCCTATGGGAGTCTTGTACGCAGTCCGGTACGCCCATAATGCATCTTCAAGCTTCAAGGACCAATCCTTCCTAGTCCTTGAAACTGTTTTCTCTAGAATTCCTTTTATCTCCCTATTTGAGATCTCAACTTGTCCACTTGTTTGTGGATGATAAGGGGTAGCGATCTTGTGAGTAACCCCATACTTAGCTAGAAGAGCTTCAAAGCGACGGGCTATGAAGTGAGAACCTCCATCACTAATGATAGTCCTTGGTGTCCCAAATCGCGGAAAGATGGTCTTGTTGAAGAACTTAACCACCACCATGGCATCATTTGTGGGAGAGGCAATTGCTTCCACCCATCTAGAAACGTAGTCTACCGCCAATAGTATGTATTGATTTCCACAAGAAGAAGGGAATGGTCCCATGAAATCAACTCACCAAACGTCGAAAATCTCCACCTCTTGGATGTAGTTGAGGGGCATCTCATTCCTTCTAGAAATATTGCATGTTCTTTGACAAGCATCGCAGCAAGAAACAAAGGATTGCACATCTCTAAATAAAGTAGGCCAATAGAATCTAGATTGCAATACCTTTGCGCTAGTTTTGTTCGAACTAGCGTGTCCTCCACAAGGTAGTGAATGACAATGGCGGATGACACTTTGCATCTCATCTTCCGGCACACATCGCCGAATGATGCCATCCGGACCTCTCTTAAAGAGGAGAGGCTCGTTCCAATAGTATTCCCGGACGTCCTTAAAGAACTTCTTCCTTTGTGCGTAGGATAGTCCGGGCGGTATCTCCTGGCAAACCAGATAGTTAACAAAATCAGCAAACCATGGTTCGTTACCTTTGGAGATCACGTTGATGCACTCCTCTATGATGTGTAAGTGTTCATCCGGAAAGGAGTCATCAATGGGTAAACGGTCGTCCTCTAGATATGTTAGGCGACTCAAATGATCCGCAACAGAATTTTCCGAGCCTTTCTTGTCGCGGATCTCAAGATCGAATTCTTGTAGGAGAAGAATCCATCTAATTAGCCTTGGCTTCGCATCTTTCTTCGCAAGGAGGTACCGGATCGTAGCATGATCCGTGTAGACAATCACCTTTGCACCTACAAGATAAGAGCGAAACTTGTCAATAGCATAGACAATGGCTAAGAATTCTTTTTCGGTAGTGGCGTAATTGAGCTGCGCGTCGTCTAGCGTCTTGCTAGCATAGTATATGGCGTGGGTTTGCCCTTCCTTTCGTTGTCCAAGAACAGCTCCAATTGCTACGTCACTAGCATCGCACATAATCTCAAAGGGGAGAGTCCAATCCGGAGGTTGGATAATAGGTGCTGAAATTAGAGCTTGCCGAATGGTGTTAAACGCATCCAAACATTCCTGCGAAAACTCAAAAACCGCATCCTTCATCAATAGATTAGTGAGAGGTTTTGATATCTTAGAAAAGTCCTTAATGAAACGTCTATAAAATCCAGCATGTCCTAGGAAACTTCTTATCCCTTTCACCGAAATTGGGGGAGGAAGTTTCTCTATGGTCTCTATCTTAGCCTTGTCTACCTCTATCCCTCTACTAGAGATTAAGTGACCTAATACAATCCCTTCCTTAACCATGAATTGACACTTCTCCCAATTAAGAACTAGGTTAGTGTCTTCACATCTTTGCAAAACAAGAGAAAGGTTAGAAAGGCAATCGTTAAAAGAGGAACCGTATACGGAGAAGTCGTCCATGAAGACTTCCATGATTTCCTCTACGTATTCGGAGAAGATGGCCATCATGCACCGTTGAAAGGTGGCTGGGGCGTTGCAAAGCCCGAACGGCATTCTCCTATAGGCGAACGTACCCCAAGGGCACGTGAATCTGGTCTTCTCTTGATCATCCGGATGTATCGGAATCTGAAAGAAACCACTATAACCGTCAAGGTAGCAAAAATGTGAATGTTGTGCTAACCTTTCAAGCATTTGATCGATGAATGGCAATGGAAAGTGATCCTTCCGCGTTGCGTTGTTGAGCTTGCGGTAGTCTATGCACATCCGCCATCCAGTCACGGTTCTGGTAGGAATGAGTTCGTTGTTCTTGTTGGTGATGACCGTCATTCCTCCCTTCTTCGGAACTACTTGAACTGGACTCACCCACTTACAATCGGAGATAGGATAGATGATACCTGCATCAAGAAGCTTAAGAATTTCCTTCTTGACAACCTCCTTCATGGTCGGATTCAACCGCCTTTGAGGTTGTCTTGAAATTCTAAAATCTTCCTCCATTAATATCTTATGCATGCATAGGGAGGGTTTAATTCTTACTAAGTCCTCAATAGTATAGCCTATGGATTTCCTATGTTTCCTAAGGACAATCATGAGCTGTTCATGTTCATCTATGCTTAGTTCGGAACTAACGATAACCGGAAAGGTAGAATTAGATCCTAGAAAAGCGTACCTTAGATGAGTAGGAAGTGGTTTGAGTTCCATTGCCTTCGGAGCTTCCAACAATCCTTGAGAAGCATCCGATGTCTCCTTAGAAGTTTCTAAGGGTGTTGAGTGTGTGGGAGGAGAATCAGAAGAAGTTGAAGAAGTGTCTCGATCACTCTCTTCCACGGCCAAAATTACGGGTGAATCTTGTCCTCCACGGCCGTGATTTAGGGCGTGGAAGGGAAATACGGTTGTTGCATCTTCTCCACGACCGTATAATCCCCTGGAGTGAAGGACGTTTTTGGTTGTGAAATCCACGGCCGTGGAATATAATGTATGGCCGTGAATTCTCACATTTTCAGCTTCATCGTAGAGTTTCTCAAACTCCTCTTCATGCATCTCTTCTTGTGCTTCTAAGGCTTCAATTGCCTCATTGCACTCTTCTTCGTCCCCTACATCTGTTAGACTCATGGTGATAACTTTTTGTAAAGGATCGTTAAAGAGAATCGCACTTACCTCCTCCCTAGATAAACCTTCTTCATCTTGGACATCGTAGATATCCTCATCAAAGATTGGGTCCTTCACTAGAGTGGAAAGGACGAACTCTACTTTCTCTTCTCCTATATCAAAAGCGAGTCTCCCATTCTTGCAATCAACCATGCAGCCGGAAGTTGCAAGAAACAGTCTTCCGAGTATGATCGGGACCGGACTATCTGCAGGAATGTCAAGCACGACAAAATCAATGGGAACAAAGAATTTACCTAGCTTGACCGGGACGTCTTCCACAATACCGACGGGGCGAGTGATGGATCGATCCGCCATGTATAACGTCATCTTCACCGGTTTAGGGTCGCCTAAACCGATCTTCCTGCACAATGCAAGTGGTATGATGCTCACACTTGCTCCTAAGTCACATAAAGCGTCGTATGTGACATCTCCCACTCCAATGGGAATGCAAAATGACCCTGGATCCTTCAATTTCGAGGGCATTTTCTCCTTCATGGTCTTGATGAGATCCGAAGAATCCGAACTCATCTTGACCTCTCCGAAGTCTTCTAGCTTCCTCTTGTTAGAGAGGAGCTCCTTCAAGAACTTGCCATAAGCCGGCATACCTACAATGGCATCAATGAAGGGTATATTAATATGCAGCTTACTCATGAGTTCTATGAACTTACTGAATTGTTTATCTAGGCGCGCTCGCGCTCTAGATTGAGGGAATGGTAGGGGAGGTTTGTAAGTTGGAGGAGGAACATAGACATCTTCCTTTTCCTTCCCCTTTTCCTTGTCTTTCTCTACGGGGACTTCAACGAACGTAGGCTGCGGATCGGTAGTAGTCACTCCGCTCCTAGTTGTTATCGCCATCACCCTTCCTTTAGGGTTGTCCTCCGTTTTTCCTGGAAGCTTCCCTTGATTCCTAGGAACTTCCTCCGCATGGTTGAATATTTGGTTTTCTAAAACCTTTTGAGCTTTATCAACCTTAGAGATTTGATCATCAACCTTTATGATGCGGTTCTCCAACCCTTGAAGCTTTCCCAAAATCGTCTCCAACATGGGATCGGGCTTCTCCTTTCCCGAAGTGTTTCCTCCATTTGATGTTTGCCCCTGGCTTCTCAAAGGAGTAGAGGAAGAGGAAGGTGGAGTTAGTGAATTAGAATTGGAAGGGTAAGAGTTACCGGAATTTTGTTGATTAGGACGCCAATTATTGTTGTTTGAACCCCTATTGTTGTTCCAATTGTTGTTCCGGTTGTTGTTGTTTCCATTCCAATTGTTATTCCGGTTATTGTTCCGGTTGTTGTTGTTGTTGTTGCGGTTTGTGTTATCACCGCCATTGTTGTTGCCCAAATAACCAACATATTTCCCTTGTTGCTTTGGGAAGTTGGTCTTGATAGCCTCCTTCAACTCTTTGATCTCATTGTTGAGAGAGAAAATCTGATTTTGAGCTTCATGTGTGAGCTTTGCTCCTTGCTCCACACGATTTCCCTCCACTTTCCGGTGGGAATACTTCTCTATGACTCTTGCTTGCTTCTCAATGAAGTCCCAAGCGTCATCTTCTCTCATGTCCATGAAGGTTCCACATGAGAGGGATTAGAGGTTGAATTGCGTTCCCGCATCCAGCCCCTTGTAGTAAATCTCCAGCAAGGCAAGTTTGGATATGCCATGATGAGGGCAATCCAAGAGCAAATCCTGAAACCTTTCCCAAGATTGAAACAAACTTTCGCCTTCCAAAACGGCGGAACTTAGAGGTAAGATTAATGCTTTTTCCATGAGACCTAACGAAAGTTTGTTTCAATCTTGGGAAAGGTTTCAGGATTGTAGCATTCCCAAGATTGAAACAAACTTTCCAGCAAGGCGAAAGCTTTCCCAACAGGCCGACGTTGTTTCTCCACTGCTCTCCCTCGCCAACATCGAACGCAACAGCCTCCTTATGTAAACGCAGGAGCCGCCTTCTGTAAGCAACAACAGGCCGACGTAATCTAGTCCGGCGCAGCAGCAGCCGACGCAGTCCAGTCTGGCGCGGCAGCAGCCCGATGCAGTCCAGTCTTCGACAACCAATAGTCCGACGCAGCAGCAGCCTGCAACAACAGTAGTCGCCCAACGCAGCAGCGCCTGGTGCTGTCCGTCCGACGCAGCAGCCATTCAACAACCAGCGGGACACCCAGAAGCATACCTGGACCCTCTGCACGCCTCCAGCGGGTACGAGACAAGAGTAGGCTGATTGCTAACCGCTGCAAACGAAGGACCGGTAAGCTCTACTCCTGCTGTCCACTGCACTCCCCTTGTAATTTGGCAGTAACCATGTATTCCCTTCAATCTAAATAGCAGTTGTAACGTCTGCTGCTTCTGAGGCCATACCGGACTCGTCTTTGGAAGATCGGAAGCAACCGGCTCCTTCACTATTGTGGGTAAGTAGGCTTGACAGTTAATCTTAGTACCTTGATGTTGTGTAGGGTGTCTTGGTTGAGTTTGATGAATAAGGATGAGAGTAATGTAGTTGTGGGTAAGCTGGACATAGAATAGGTTGGGTTCTGTACTAAGGATCTTTAAGTAGCAATAAGGGAAACATATGTTGACAAAGAGAATCAGAATTTGGGCCTTCTGCACACCTTATGTTGCAGCGTTGACATGCTGTTTTTAGGATCACATTTCGATACCTTAGATCGAGAATCCACCGTTGAATTTTTGACATGTTTTAGATAGAAATATTTAGTTTAATGTGCTAAAATTTGAGAATAAATGAACGGTCGGATTAGAAGTTATAAGGTGCCAAAGTAGAGTAGTTGAGTTGTTGCAGTTTCTCAGTTTCCTATATTGGTGAGAAGCCAACTTTGTGACCAGATTTAAGTATGAAAGACTTATCCTTTGTGGCTGAATTTTGGATATCTTATAAATAAGATTTTATAGTAGAACATATCGAAAATTGGGATAAATCCAGCGAGTAGTTTAGGAGTTATGATTTTTCAAAGTTAAGACAGTGTGCTGTTTGTTAAGTGTTGTAACCAACTTTAGAAATTTTTATAGAAGTGATGCTTTAACAGTTTAAAGAAATTCTTTCTCCTATGAGTAGATGGGATATCATAGAGGACTTAAGGAATTCTTTCGGAAATTTTATAAATTTATTCGAGTTTTATATTTGAAGCCGAAGTTGGACCTTAATGACATTTCGGAAAATAAGAAGAATGTGTAAATTGCCAATTTGTAACCAAACTCATCTTTAGGAGTTAGAATATGTCATTTTAGTCTCAAATAAGAGTTTAGACATAAATTATGGAATTTTTAGAAGTTTCGGGAACAATGGTAAAATGTTCATTTTACCATAAATTAATATTGTAATCAATTCCGTTCTATTAAGACCTGCTATCTTAGAAGTCTTAGACTTCTAATCACCTAGAAAGTGTGCTTACACACTTGCCTCCTTTGCCAGGCCATTGAATTCCTATTGTACAGATCGATTTGCGAATCAGAAAGTCGAGATCTGATTCAGGTAAGTCCACGGACTTACTTAGTTGGCTTCTTGTATGAGTGTAATGTGTATGAGTGGTGTTTGTTAGTTATGATAAACAACGAAACTTGATTAGGCCGACTTTATTATAGTGTGTAATTGACCCAAGTGTATGATAACGGGTCATGACATCATCTGCCTAGCTCTTGCGAGTGTCTAGGAGGTTCCCTACGACCAGCCCAGTCAGGTAGACTGTCAGATGCATTAGTACCATTCCTCGTTGGTAAACGGGGACAAGGCCGAGGTTTGGGAATCCCTCGTGTCACAAAATAAGTATCATTAGTAATGACATATCACCTAATTAAAGATAATAAAAGGATTGAGTGTTGCATGTTGATTGTGTATGTTGTGTGTTTGTGCTTTTACCTTTATATTTATGCATGGAATGTTAGCTAACGGTTTTATACCGCTTGTAGATGCCTTCCAGGTTAAGACAGTTGTAGAGAGATCCGGATGGAATGGTCAGCCGGGTCCACGTACTCATTTTAGTTGGGGACGGGGATGTCTTATGTTCTTCATATGCGTCGTTTTAGTACCTTTATTTTGTAAGGCTGATACATATTCTTCATGTATATATTGTTTAAAGTTTTCAAATGTTTTAAATACTTTTGCGCCTTGTTGTAGGATCCTAGTGAAATTGTTGTCAAACTAAGGTCGGGACCCATTGTGAGGTCCTAACCAGTAGCTTCCCGAGTTCTCAGAATTTGGGGTGTTACAGTCGTGGTTTTGGAATTTAATTTAATTTGGACCGTGGAGAACATGTCGTAGGCTCCCACGGGTATTTCCAAGGCCGTAGAAATATACTCTTGGCCGTGGTTCTTCTAACGGTTGCCACGTGTCATATTTGTCACGCCAACAACGGTTATGGGCTTTGGTAACCCTATTTTCTCCTATAACAACGCTGAAGAAAAGAGAGAAAACGGATCTCTCGCTACGTCTTGAATCCGACGCTAGAGAGAAATTGAGATCATTTGCAAGATCACATTGTGAGAAGATTTTTGAAGGAAGATTTGGGGAAAGACGCACTTTCCTGTTTTCGGAGTTGGAAGATCTTAGGGTTGCACTTTGAGGGTGGATTGACATCCCATTCTTCTTGTTCTTTCAGATTGTGAGAGATTTTTGATTTTATTCTGCACTCATTGAACACAAGCACGTTTTGATATTTGTAGATTGATTGTTTGGATATCATTGAGTTTTCTTTTTCCCTCTTAAGTTGATAATTGATTTCATTATGATGATTGTTATTGGCTAGGTACCCTTGCGATTCTAGGGTGACGGGTTAATAGTTGTGGCATAGATGATGATAGATTGAACCAAAACAGATTGAACCCTGAGAGTTGCGAGAAACCTCGTTGCCGTACCTTTCCAAGGCTTGTTCTTGAGTTCCACGGCCGTGGTTCCTCAAGAACTGACCGTGGTTTTGCCTGTTTGACGTGCTTTGCTTTTGCTTTGATATAAAGTTAAAGATTGGCCCTAACCTAGCCTTGGCTTACCTTTTCTAAGTAGTAGTGAGACTCAACATCCTCTATTTTGGTTTCGAGTGTCAAAACCTTAACCTTTTTGCCTTATCTTTGATTCCCTTGAGTTTGGGCATGGGTATTTGAGAGTTTAATCTTGTCCTTTGATTCTCCTTATAACGAGACTCATCATCCTTTATTGAGAGAGCCTTTGGGTGAGATATATGGGTTCGGAAATTCACCGTACAACACCCTACCTTAGATCTATACCTTCGCAATCCTAACTCTGTCCTTATATCTTTAGAATATCTTGAATCGATTGCCACAATTCAATACTTGAATCTTTAGAATAGTTGTTTTCCCATTAATCTTTACAAAAGCTTATTTATTTGCCAGATAATTTTACAAACTGAGTTTGATCCCCCAAATCCCTGAGTTCGACTTTGGAATTCTTGTTTTACTATACTGATCCGTACACTGCGGGTTCGCTTTGCTTGATTTCAGATTTTATAAATTTAAGACTTTGCACACACACTGTCGAGCGAACACCCTCTAGACTCCTCTGGAGTTCTAATAACCTCATCAGCGCATGCCGGTGTAATTGGCACCTGAGTAGCTCCCTGGAACATCTTTGATGATCCCACCTGTGGTGGAAGATCCGGGGCACTTCTACCTGCCCTGGTAGCCTCCTCCACTCGTTTGATGTACGCGCAGAACTCCGGTCCCCTCATAGAGACATGATCTGAGTCATCTGACTGGACTCACTATGATCTCTGTCTCGCAGCCACACCGCTCCTAGTCTCAAGAACGACGCTCTTAGCAACCTCCTCGTGTACGTCCTCTGTTGTAGGCGGATCAACAATGGGAACACGTCCCGGGTCTATCACTATGGAAGCGCAAGAAGAGGCAGGAGCGTAGCATACCGCAAGGGCGGTGACACTCGGCCGCAGGGGCGGCGACATTGGCGTGGCCGCAGGGGTGGCGGCTCCAATCCGAGGGGGCGATCGAATAGTAGAGGGGCACCTCTGAGACTTCTCTTCAATCCTTCTCATGATCTCTTCACTTCTTCCTTGCCCCAAAGGCAATCAACATACATATACATACATGTAGGTCACCATTAATGTTCAGGAAGAATCAATCACAAGCATTGCTTGTGAATTCCTAAACTAAAGAAGAAATTGAAAAAAAGAAGGTGGAAGAGAGGAAGAAACTTACCACAGCTGACTCAAGAGTGGAAGGACGTCCTCACAACTACTCTACTATAGCACCACAACAACTACTGCCTCAACATAACAACACCAACATCATCAAAGCTTCACCAAGCTTCCACAAACCAAGACCTCCAAGGAAGAAACCAAAGAAGAAACCAAGGAATGAGTTAGAACGTGAAAGTTGAGAGGAAGCTTGAAAAGAGAGATAAAACCCTCATCTGAAAGAGGAGAAAGAGACTTAAAGGAGAAGCAAATGGGAAAGCAAGATGGTGAACAAAACAGGCACCCACCTTGCAAATCCGCATGGGCGGGTCACTAGAACCGAGGGGGCAACACCACACCTGTGGCGAACGACACCGCGGGGGCGGTTCCCCGTAAAATCTAATGCTCTTACAAAAAATATTTATAACTATAATCTATTATACATACTAAAACAGAGTACAAGGTTCCCGACATGGCAGTATTTTTGAATTGGAGCACCCAAAACTAACGTCAATAAATTTTTATTTTTTAAACTCTTTTTAAGCCAGAAAATCTTTTGTTATTAAATTAAATATTTTATTGGAACGATTTTACGTTACTTTTTATTGTTAGAACGAATCTATTTTTTGACAATTTTTTTTAACAAAAATAAATGAACTCTAAATTCTGTTAGTTTTGAACTTCTATTTTGCGTTATATATTTACGTTAATTACTCATGAAGTTTTTATTTTTCGGGACGATTTTTATTAAAGGATTATCAGTACGATCTATTTACGTTAAATTTTTTGAGGAATTTTGTTATCCCACATCGATTAGCTACTAATGTTGATGATTTTAGAATTTGTATAAATAGAGAGTCTAAAGATTATACATACAATACATTTCTTGGCCTTTTGGTTAAATTAAAGTATAAATATTATTTATATCGGATTATTTATGTTTTGTGGTATCGTTAACCTACAATAATCTTAGTCGTAATGTTTTTCCCTTAAATATATATTAAGTAATCGTGCCCATCAAACTTTATTTTTGGATGATTTTTTCTATTTTTTTGAAGGATTATCGGCCCGAACAATTCTTTCGTTAAAGAATTTTTTGTTTAGTAAAAATTAAAAATATATATATATCTATTATCTATTACACATATTAAAACAAAGCACAAGGTTGTTGATGTAGTGCACTATGCAATCAGTATTTTCGAAATAGAGTTCCCACAATTCACGCCAATAAATATAATTTTTTAAACTATTTTTAAGCTAGAAAATCTTTTGTTATTAAATTAACGATTTTATTGGAACGATTTCACATTACTTTTTATTGTTAGAACATATATACTTTTGGGACAATTTTTTTTAAATAAAAATAAATGAACTCCAATCTCTTTCAGTTTTCGATTTCTATTTTACGTTAAATATTTACGTTAAATACTCGTGAAGTTTTATTTTTTGGCATGCTCTTTTCTTTTTATTAAAAGATTATTAGCACGATCTATTTACGTTAAATTTTTTTGAGATTTTGTTATCACATATCGATTAGCTACTAAGATTGTTGGTTTTAGAACTTGTATAAATAGAAAGTCTAGAGATTATACAAATAATACATTTTTGGCCTTTTGTTTAAGTTCAAAAGTAATTATTATTCATATCTGATTAATATATGTTATGTGGGATCGTTAATCTACAATTATCTGGATCATAATGTTTGTTCCCTAAAATATATATTAATTAATCGTGCCCCTCAAATTTTATTTTTTGGATGATTTTTTCAATTTTTTGAATGATTATGAGCCGAACGATTCCTTTTGTTAAAATTTTTTTTGTTTAGTAAAATTAAAAATATATATATATGTATTATCTGTTATACATACTAAAACAGAGCACAACATTGATGACGTGACGCGCTGTGGAAGCAGTATATATGAAATGGAGCTCCCACAATTAACACAAATACATATTTATTTTTTAACCTATTTTTAAGGCATAAAATGTTTTGTTATTTAATTAACTCTTATATTGGAACGATTTCACGTTACCTTTTTATTATTTGAACAAATCTATTTTTGGGACAATTTTTTTAATAAAAATAAATGAACTCCGATTTCTGTAAATTTTTTATACTATTTATATGAAATATTTCCACGTTACTTTTGGTTAAGTAATCGTATTCCTGAAGTTTTATTTTTTGGAAAGGTTGTTTCTTTGTTTTAAAGGATTATTGGTCCGATCTATTTACGTTAAATTTTTTGAAGGATTTTGTTATCACACATCGATTATCTACTAAGGTTGTTGGTTTCAAAACTTGTATAAATAGAGATTATAAAGATTATAATTATTATTCACATCGGATTAAAATATATTATGTTGTATCATTAACATACAATTATATGGGTCATTGACGTCGTAATTGTGTCCCGCAAGTTTTATTGTTTGGATGCGATTTTTTCTTTTTTTGAAGGATGATCAACTTGATCTATTTACGTTAAAAATTTTCAGGGATTTTGTTATCCCACATCGATTAGCTTTTAAAATTGATAAATAGGGAGTCAAAAATTATGCAAATAATACATTTATTGGCATTTTGGTTAAGTTCAAGTTTAATTATTATTCATATAGGATTAATATATGTTATGTGGGATCCTAACCTACAATTATTTGAATCGTAATGTCGGACGTTGACGTCGTTTGCATAATTTTAAACAAACTCTTATTAAAATTTATTTTTATTTTGTTTAGTAAAATCATAAGAATAGTTTTCTAAAATATATATTAATTAATCGTCCAACTGAATTTTTATTTTTTGGGACGATTTCTCCTTATTTTTTTGAAAGATTATCGTAATGAGATAATTACATTAAATATTCTGAAGAATTTTGTTATATCACATCGATTAACAACTAAGATTGATGGCTTTATAATTTGTATAAATAGGGAGTACGAAGATTATACAAATAATATATTGAGGTATAAATATAATGTTCTAAAAATAATCTTTTTAATTGATCTTTGATCATTTCCTTTTATTTATAAAAAAAATTTATAATTTAATTTTTGCAAATGTTAGTTATATTAGTTAATAAAAAACGACCGATTATAGGTAAAATATCCAATACATGATACATAACTGTGAAAAATAATATTTTATTAATAATATCTAAGATATGATACATAAAAGTGAAAATATTATATATTTTATTTAGAAAAAAGTCGCATAAGGTGCTAACACTAAACTAGTAAGGGATTAATTTACATGTGCAGATATCATGACAGCATATATAGATCTTTGTGCCCATTTGTTATACATGGGGAAGTGGTAGTACGGACTTACATTCACTACTAGTGATTAATCTCATACGTTTGCATGTTGTTTGTCGATTGAAATATCATTGTGATGATCCCTATCCTTGGATCTCCTATCCATATTCTCCTCTCCTTGGGCCGCCGTCCCAAGACATCAACAACAAATCTCCTCTTACGCCCAGCTTCAACTCAGACCCGCTCCAAACAATCCAACATAATTCAATTCAACCCACATTTTTCGGTTCCTCTACAAAATCATCTAGAAGACAACAAACTCACAACCCCGATGTACAAATGATTCTTACTTGGCACTAGACGTGGGCAAACCCTAGCAGACCCGTCCACCCGGACCACAAACCCGAGAAAATAGACGGGTATGACAAACTAAACAGGCATGTACGAGTCACTCAGCCCGACCCTCCAAGCCCGCCTGACGGGAACGTCACATTCAGCGGCCTATTCGGATCCGACCCGCATTTAAAAAATACTAAAGCTAGATATACATAAACTTCCCTTCCTTTCTTCCCCGCCGTAGTCTGCCTTTCCCTCCTCTGACATTACCTTCTTCCCTTCCCTTCTCTATTTTGGCGAGGGCTAGGGCGAGGCTAAAAATTGAAAACCAAGATCTACACCAGCGAGGCGGCGGAGTTCCTGAAAGTTCGAGGATGCGAGTTTGCAAGGCTGCGAGTTCTTGCTCCTTCGACGTTGTGAGTGAGACTTATTGCTCTTGTGAGTTCTTGTGGAGGGATTAAAAACTAAATCCGAAAAAGGAAAGGAAAGGAAAAAGGACCTACGGATGTCCGGTTCCGGGAATACGACGTGTCCGGACACAATGGACGGCCCGAGTTCCGGACTTATCCCGAGACTTTTCCGGTTAAGCGGATAAAATTTTATAGAAAGTCCGGCTTGGGTCCATGGATGCCAAGTCTACTTGACACCGAGATTTATCTCAACGGAAGATAATGAATGATGTTCGTGGATTATGATGTAATAACATTCAATTTATGTAATTTATTTACAATCCAGATTGAAGACCGTAAGGTGAGTACAAATGATATAAATACTCTAGAGGGGGGTTGAATAAAGTATTGTTAGCATGAAATATTGTGATACTTTAGGCACGTTTTCTAAGCGTATTTGATTCATATTGATAGTCTTCGATTGAACATTGTTGCATAAGTG
This sequence comes from Fagopyrum esculentum, assembly GCA_033239045.1. Lineage (NCBI taxonomy): Eukaryota > Viridiplantae > Streptophyta > Magnoliopsida > Caryophyllales > Polygonaceae > Fagopyrum > Fagopyrum esculentum. The sequence goes on along the minus strand of BSUD01000002.1, from coordinate 101,434,103 downwards.
AGGTAGTTTTCCTATATTGTCGATATGGATGTCTACACTAGTTCTATGTTGATTATAGGTACTTAAGAGCTATTTTCGAACGGAATCGGGCAAAGAAGAGTTGATTTGAGATGTCCATGGATAAAGGGCTTTCTTAGGAGCAAATTGGAGTCTAACTTGAGGAATGCACGAGGCTAGGGAAGAATCACGTTCTTGCCCTAAATCACGCTCTAAAATACGGCCGTACTACAAACCACGTTCAGTTCCACGGCCGTGGATCCTTGCAAAGAGAAGCGTGATGCATTCCAGTAACTATTACGGCCGTGGAACATATGGTGCAAACCGTGACCTAATCCACGCTCTAAATTACGGTCGTGGAAACTTCCACGACCGTGATCTTGGCGATTATTTTCGCCACACTTTGAAGCCACGATCTTTTGAAGATTGGGCCGGGCCGATATTTTATCTTGCCCTATAAAAAGACGGACGAAGCAAGATTCCATCATGATCGCTTAGGAGGATAATCGACGCATAGGACGGCTTACATCTCGCTTAGAGGCAATTGGGAGATCTTGTTGGAGATCAAAGTTCGTGCTTGGAATTGCCCTAATCTCGCACTTGGTGGATATTAGTGTTGGGATTTCCATATTTTCCGGATTGACGGAAGATTCGGAAGGTTTCTTGCAAGAAGACCTCTCTTCTTGTTTAGGTTTGATTTAGAAGACGGATTGACATCCCGTTCTTCCTTCTTTCCTAAGATTGTGTTTGTTTGTTCTATTATGGATCTTGTGACGATATTTGTTCTTGATTGTGACTTTGAGATTGGTTTGGAGTTTATTGAAAGTTTTCGGAAGTTTTCATCTTTATATCTTTTAATTCTTGAATTGATATCAACATGACTGTTATTGGCTAAAAACCCTTAACAATTCTAAGGTGAAGGGTTGATAGTTGTGGCTTAGATGATGATAGATCGATCGCAAATAGATTAGACCCTGAGAGTTCGAGAGAATTGTCGACGAACCCTAAATTACGGGCTGTTCTTGAGTTCCACGACCGTGGACTCTCAAGATCCAACCGTAATTTCCCTTAAGTTTACGAACCTGCTTTTACTTTAATCTTAAGTTAAAGATTTACTTTAACTTAGTTTAGACTTGTCTTTTCTAGGTGGTAGTGAAGCCTCAACAACCTCTACCTCGATTGTGAGTGTCACAACCTCAATCGGTTAAGTTAGTCTTGATCCTTGGATTACAAGTTTGGGTATTTGACACTAGTTCTCACATTTAGAATCCTTCTATATTGAGCCTCAACAACCTGTATAGAAAGTGCCTTGTAGGCGAGTTACATAAGGTTTTTGGAACTTCACCGTACGATTACCTTACATTAGTATACCTTTGCATATCTCAACTCTGTCTTTATATCATTAAGTATATCTTGAATCGATTGCCACAGCTGGATACTTAGATCTTTAGGATTGTTGTTTTCCCAATATTTGCAAAACTCTCATACTTACTCGCTTGATAATCTGCAATCGAATTTGTTCCCACCCAAATCCCTGTGTTCGATACTCTGGAATTCTTGCTTAACTACGTCGATCCGTACACTGCGGGTTCGCTGCTTAATTCTAGTTTTATAAATTTAAAGCTTATTTGCACACACCTTTAGGGGCGAACAAGTTTTTGGCGCCGTTGCCGGGGATTTGGTTTCGGCCGAATTCGGTAGCCGGTTGTCAAGCTTGGGAGCTTGCTCTCGTTATTTGATATCTTTTTGAGTGCATGCGCAGGTCTAGGAACACCGAAGATCTCTTACCTCTTGAGCAAGGAAAAGAAGATGGCTGAAGAACACGAACGTGATCTTCAAACGGAGTTGGCGGAGAAGGATGCTCAACTCCAATGGAATGAGAACCTCCGCCGGGATGAAATGGATCGTCATCAATCCGAAGTTAGCAAACTACAGGATGCGATGTTCCAAATGAGGATGGAGTTAAGCGACCTTAAGAATAAAGGAAGCAAGAAATCCTCAAGGAGGGGATCAAGAACTAGAAGAAGAAGTCACTCATCCGCTGATGATAGTGACTCTTCCATGCCACCGTTAGAGGAGATTGATCCCACGATCAATATGAATCCTTTCCATCCACAAGGAGCTGCTAATCGCCGCATTCCACCTAGGAATGTGAGGGTCGAACGTGTGGATAATGAGCCAAGAACTCTTGGCCAGCGGATGGATCCAACACAACAACCACGCCGCTTGGGCGTGAATTTTGATGCTGAAGATGTACAAGGGTTTAGTTTCAACCCTCAAGTTATCACTCTTGTTCGCCAAAACCAATTTGGCGGGACGAGCGCTGAATCTCCACACCAACACTTGCAAAACTTTGAGTGTATGATGGAGACGATGAGACCGAAGAATGCTACTACCAACGGAGATCAAGAGCTTATTCAAGAGGTAAGATTAATGCTTTTTCCATGAGACCTAACGAAAGTTTCGCCTTCCAAGTGATGTGTTGAGTGTTGGGGAAAACTTTCGCCTTCCAAAACGGCGGAACTTAGAGGTAAGATTAATGCTTTTTCCCAAGATTGAAACCTTTCCCAAGATTGAAACAAACTCTCCAGCAAGGCGAAAGCTTTCCCAAGATTGAAACAAACTTTCGCCTTCCAAACTTGCTCCTTGCTCCACACGATATCCAAAATTTAAGCCCAACGGAGATCAAGAGCTTATTCAAAACCATCTCACAAAACAGCATCACTTGCTGTTTTCCCCAACACTCAACACATATATAAAAACGTCAACTTTGAAAAACAATAACTCTCAAACCCTAACTCCGATTCTTCCCAAATTTTAGTATGTTATACTATGTACTACTGTATATGACATATCCGAAAACCAGCCAAAAAGAATGAGTTTAGCATACCTAAATCGGAGTCCAAAGTTGGTTGTTCGTCACAGTTGGAAAATTGGAAGATGTAACAGCCCCTCTGCAGCTGTTCCTTTGGCTGGAATATATAATTTCCTAGAGGGTTTTGTACCACTTATAAGCACATATATGGCTGAAGTAAAGCAAGGAAGAAGTAGTGAGGTCTTACTCATCTACAAGGCTCTCACGTTCATAGCCTTGTCGGAAACTGAAGAGGTCCAATGGGAGGCTGTTGTGCACGACTCCAGGGTGGAAGACTCCCGGGTTTCAGTGTGTACGCAGATGGTTGTGCTGCTGTGTGGTTGTTCGACAGAAACTAGGGGAGATGCAAGGCAGCAGGTCCTCACTGGCTGACGGGAATAAAAGGCAACAGAAGGAAGGATGTAACGCCCCAATTTTTAGGCGTGTTTGACATATTTATTTTTCTGCGGTTTTTATCGATATTTTAATAGTTGATATATTCTTATAAAATTACTTTACGACGTAAAATATCTTTCCGGAATATATTATTATTTCTTGATACGTTTGCGTATATCCATATTATTATTTTCGAAAAGTCGAGAAAGTTTTTTTTTCCGATCCGAAAATCCCGTTCCAGTTTATTTCGATCTAGTTGTTTTATTTTCTCCTTTTCTTTCCTTCTTTCCCAACCTTTTGTTTATTTTATTTTTATTTCTCTTTTGCTGCTTGAGGGCATCAGAAAGAAATCCGACCTCTCGTTCTCCTGTGAACTCAAGCTCTTAGCCGCCCATCTACTTGGCCATGATAGCTCCACTGCTGATTATGTTTGCTTCTACTAGCCAACTACTCTAATTGACCTGCTCAACAACCCTTCGATTCCCCTCTCATTCTGGAAGCAAGCCTCAACCCTCGCCTCCTCTGTTATGCTCCTCTTCATCCGCTGGATTGAGAGACCTCATCCCCGACACTCCCTCTTCCTCTCAGTTTCTACACAGCACCATCCTTGCCTCACCTCTCTTCCTCACCTGAGTCGAAACCGCCCCTTCCCCTGCTTCTCATTCCCTCCCCATCTACCTATCTCGTTTCTTCCCTGCACATTTGGGAACCAGCACTTGTAGGAGATCTGCACCTCGTAGGATCCACCGGAGTAGAGAGCTTCACCCCGCGAACCACTAGCACAAAGGAGAGACGCCGCCCCACTGCCGCCTCGATCGATCGGAGCCGCCAGCAGGCTGGGCACGCCGCCAGGAGGCTGGGCACGCGACCGGCCTTCTCCCCCTTCTTCTCTGTCCTCTCCGGTCGCCTGGAGGCCGCCACTGCGGAAAACTGGACCACCTCTGTGCCGCCGTTCCTCCCATCGCCTACTCCACCTTTGCAATGCTCCACCGCCTTGTTGAGCTCCCCTCGCCCCTGCCAACGACACCGCCAGGAAGAGAGCACTTGCCACCGTATGTTCTTCTTCGACCTTCACCGGAGAAGTGTCCGCCGCCGCCTCTGCCCTACTCTTCTTCTTCCTCTGCCCAGATTGTTGTGGGCGCCGCTTGCGTGTTTTCGTCCCTCTGTCAATTGCGTTGTGTTGGGGCTGATTTGGAACCCTTCTTCGAAATTAAAAGCGGGCCCCCCTAATTTAAGTATAATTACAAAATGCTTTCATACCTTGCTTTTACAGTTTATGGCCCAACATTTGTATGTTTGCAAATTTTGCCCTCTGCTGGATTATTTACTTATTATGGCCTAGATTTATGTTTTCAGCAATTATGCCTTTACAAATTTTGGCCAAGTTTCTTATTTACATAATTAACCCATATTTTTGTATTGAAATTTGTGACCCGAGTTTTACAATTATCACTTGTGCCCTTTGTTGGATTTATTTAAGATTTATGACCCCAAGTTTAAATTGCGGATTATGACCCATGTGTATATAATTGTATAATTTGTCCCGGAAGTATTTAAGCGGTTTTTAACCTTTGTTTTCAAATGGGTTTTACCTTAGATTTTATATACATTATATATTCCGTTCAAATTTAGCATACGAGCTAAATTTGATTTATTTTGGTGTTAGGTTCGGAAGCGTCCCGATAAAGGCCTAACGAGTCCAAAGTCGACATCCATTGATCGACTTCCGTCTTTTGACGTTGTGCGAGTATTCCTTCCCCTCGATCTAGTTATGTTTAGTAGTATCATGCTAGGTTGGATATAACATAACTTAGAGTGAATACCATGTAGTGGTTTGGACTTTAGGTGAGTTTTGAGGTTTGATTGTGCTAAGGCTTGAGGTGCTTGGTTATCTTTTGGGGATTGTAAGGTGTTGAGTGTTTGGTTGATCTTGTGAGTATCCGAGACTTGAGGTTGTTGTTATATATGGTTGTTGAAATTATGGGTTAGTATATGCGTATCCTAGCATAGTGTTGATACCGTTGAGATTGTTGAGACTAGGAATGTTTATCCTAGTATGTGTTGTGAGTTATGATCTTGCGAGATCATAGGGTCTAGAAGTCCTTAGACTTCTAGCTTGTGTTGAGTGTGATGTGAGCATGAGAGATTCTAGAACGCAGTCCTAGAATGTGAGTCAAATGATCTCGCGTAGATCATTTGTGTAGAAGTCTTAGACTTCTTGAGTTGAGCGAGTTGTTGATATAGCTATCTTCTTGTGAGCAGGTTGTGGACTCCTTCCGAAGGGAAGCGAGAGTGTTGTGAGTTGAGTGTGGCGATAAGGTAAGTCTCCGGACTTACTTAGTTCGTATTCCTTGTATTAGATTCGATGCGTGTTTGGTGGTGTGTGTTTTATTGCTTTCATTATAACTTATAAACCGGAATAGGATTACCGACCTTTATATATTATTTTGGCCCAAGTGTATGATAACGGGCGGTGACAACTTGCCTGGCTCCCGCGAGAGCTAGGAGGTTCTTGGCGACTATCCCGTGCTGGTAGACGGTCGGATGCATCAGTACCATTCCATGCCGGTAAGTAGGGACCGAGGCGAGTTTCGGTGACTCTCGTGTCACAACTTAAGTTGAATTAGAACGGGATATGACTTAATAATAATAATATAATAAACCGGACTTGTGTGCGTTTGAGTGTATTGGGTGTTTATGATGATTGACTTGTGTTTGTGTCTTTCACCTTGATTCTAATGCCTCGAATATTAGCTAACGGTTTTATACCGATTGTTGTAGATTGCCTTGCAGGTTAGGAATGCGGCCGAGAGATTCGGAAGAGTGGGCAGACGGGGTTCCGTACATTTTAGGAGGGGTTTTGGTTGAATTGAGTTTGGTATTCTTTATATGCATTGTATGTTGCGTGTGTGGCGTTTGGTCTTTGGTGTTGTTTATCGGCTGAAGTCTTTGTTTGTATGTTTTCGGGAAACACATCACTTGCATAAAAATGTATTTTGGTTTTGGCCTTTATTTGTGCCTTGTTGCAAGATCCGGTGAAATTGTTGTCAGGCTAAGGGTCGGGACCCATTGTGAGGTCTCAACCCGTAGCATCCCGAGTCCCGTGGATTCGGGGTGTTACAAAAGTGGTATCAGAGCCCTAGGTTGACAACAATGACACTCGCTGTCTTCTAAAGGCCGAATGAGTAATAAACAGAATCCACACGGGTTTTGACTTTTCGTTTTCAAAATCACATGCATGAGTCGGAGTAGAATGTACGGACCACCACTCCTTCCGCGGATCTCGGCAGCTTAGTTTATTGGATTTTTAGTATATATATGTATGTATGTATATATGTAGATATGTATCGTGGACTTAGGATGTTTTTGGACTATTATTGTATGTGGATTGTAGTTGCATGATGGACATGATTTATGTGTATAGTTGTATATGTGAACGATTATATGTTTTGGACCTTGTATTGTTATAATGGAATGCCGAATGCGTGATATTAGTAGTAATATGGACTTAGGACTTATATAGTTATGGATACGTATTCCTATTATATATAGTAGCATATGGAGATATAGGACCTTTTAGTTGAGATGCTATTTTGATATCATCCCCTTGGACGACGTCGTTTTACATATGATAGTGTATATACGAGGACAAATATGCTCAAGTATCGAGTTGAGAGCTACTTTCGGGTGAACACCTTGGAGTTCTTGTACTCCTTTAAGAGGATGTCGAAGAGGAGGTGCAGAGATGACATAACCGAAGGACGAACAAGTGGAAGGAAAATTTGCGGCAACTAAAGAGAAATCGAGATGAAGACCATACAAGAAAAAGGAGTAACATTTATGTGTGTTAGTGGTTCCAAAGAAGCCATGATTGAACGACAACGAGACCAATAAGGATAACGAACTTAAGTTCTTCAAGAAGACGCGTGGACAACTAAAGGTGTGAAACGAGAAGGAGAGGGATACATTCTAACAAGGTTAAAGGTAGTATCCCATTAAGATGTGAAGCTTCCACATACGCTCCTAAGCATTGGAGTCAAGATGAGAAGAGTGATCGGACCATTTGCAAAAGATTTAAGATACTGTAAGTTAAACTTATGAGGTACCAAAAAGTAAAGTTTCAACATTACTAGAGTTATGAGAAGAAGGGCATGATGGGATTCACGTGGAGTTGACCGATTCCCATTATGATGATAAGACTAAGAAACGCCAAGAAGGAGGAAATGTGTATAAATGATGACCCCAAGAAGATGAAAAACGAAACGAAGAGCTTTGGTCGAGCGATCTAAGATACCAACCAAGAGGAACGCGAGTGGATGCTAGCTAAGGTTATAATATTTGGGAAGGTGCTCTTGAAAGACATCGAGGAAGAATGGTTAAGTCTATGAAAGGGAGTTATATGAAACAACAAGGCCAAGAAGATATAGGTACCTTATAAAGAAGAGGAAGCATGGAATGAAGAAAGAACTAACGGAGTTTAAGATAAAGTACCCCGAAGGGGGGGTAGCCTTCATGAGAATGGTAACATGAGAAGTGTAGTAGAATAATAAGTCGTTGACTTCGGAGAAGGTCAGATACAAGTTAATCGGTGACAATTGAGAACGCACAGGTGCGGGTTGTATACTAGTGATTGTAGGTGGGGAGAGTAACCAATGAGATCATGAAGAGAGGTAACAAGGACGTGGGAAGTTCGTGGCGGTTGAATGTCGGTAATAAAAAGGTATATCAAGGGAAGTGCAAATATCTTAATCATGTATCAAATTATCGTTTCCAGCAAATGATAGTAACATACCGTGTAGAGAAGGATTGTAACGAACTGGTGTGACTTTCTTAGGTCATGGGATCGTCATAGGGGGAACGACACAGATAAGAACTGTTAAGGTTTGATAAGAGTTAAGGGGATAGAATAGGGAGAGGAAGTGAGGCCTTTCTATAGTTGATGTACGTAAATGGAAATACATAAATAGGATATATAAGGGGATGTATGATATGATTGTTCTAAGGTTATTGATGTCATGTTTTCACGAGTCAAGCTAAGTCAAGGTTTTTGTGACTCGTGTGACGAAGCCATAGTGGCTATGACCTGAAACGAGGAATCTGGATTGGGGCAATGATGCAAGCTTAGGGTTATGATGTTAGTGCTTGATGGAGTCATGAGTGGATCTTCCAGAATTTTGGTTGAGAAATTCAGCCTAA
>BSUD01000002.1:101367702-101425650 GCA_033239045.1 Fagopyrum esculentum | reverse complement strand
ATATTTATTTTTCTGCGGTTTTTATCGATATTTTAATAGTTGATATATTCTTATAAAATTACTTTACGACGTAAAATATCTTTCCGGAATATATTATTATTTCTTGATACGTTTGCGTATATCCATATTATTATTTTCGAAAAGTCGAGAAAGTTTTTTTTTCCGATCCGAAAATCCCGTTCCAGTTTATTTCGATCTAGTTGTTTTATTTTCTCCTTTTCTTTCCTTCTTTCCCAACCTTTTGTTTATTTTATTTTTATTTCTCTTTTGCTGCTTGAGGGCATCAGAAAGAAATCCGACCTCTCGTTCTCCTGTGAACTCTAGCTCTTAGCCGCCCATCTACTTGGCCATGATAGCTCCACTGCTGATTATGTTTGCTTCTACTAGCCAACTACTCTAATTGACCTGCTCAACAACCCTTCGATTCCCCTCTCATTCTGGAAGCAAGCCTCAACCCTCGCCTCCTCTGTTCTGCTCCTCTTCATCCGCTGGATTGAGAGACCTCATCCCCGACACTCCCTCTTCCTCTCAGTTTCTACACAGCACCATCCTTGCCTCACCTCTCTTCCTCACCTGAGTCGAAACCGCCCCTTCCCCTGCTTCTCATTCCCTCCCCATCTACCTATCTCGTTTCTTCCCTGCACATTTGGGAACCAGCACTTGTAGGAGATCTGCACCTCGTAGGATCCACCGGAGTAGAGAGCTTCACCCCGCGAACCACTAGCACGAAGGAGAGACGCCGCCCCACTGCCGCCTCGATCGATCGGAGCCGCCAGCAGGCTGGGCACGCCGCCAGGAGGCTGGGCACGCGACCGGCCTTCTCCCCCTTCTTCTCTGTCCTCTCCGGTCGCCTGGAGGCCGCCACTGCGGAAAACTGGACCACCTCTGTGCCGCCGTTCCTCCCATCGCCTACTCCACCTTTGCAATGCTCCACCGCCTTGTTGAGCTCCCCTCGCCCCTGCCAACGACACCGCCAGGAAGAGAGCACTTGCCACCGTATGTTCTTCTTCGACCTTCACCGGAGAAGTGTCCGCCGCCGCCTCTGCCCTACTCTTCTTCTTCCTCTGCCCAGATTGTTGTGGGCGCCGCTTGCGTGTTTTCGTCCCTCTGTCAATTGCGTTGTGTTGGGGCTGATTTGGAACCCTTCTTCGAAATTAAAAGCGGGCCCCCCTAATTTAAGTATAATTACAAAATGCTTTCATACCTTGCTTTTACAGTTTATGGCCCAACATTTGTATGTTTGCAAATTTTGCCCTCTGCTGGATTATTTACTTATTATGGCCTAGATTTATGTTTTCAGCAATTATGCCTTTACAAATTTTGGCCAAGTTTCTTATTTACATAATTAACCCATATTTTTGTATTGAAATTTGTGACCCGAGTTTTACAATTATCACTTGTGCCCTTTGTTGGATTTATTTAAGATTTATGACCCCAAGTTTAAATTGCGGATTATGACCCATGTGTATATAATTGTATAATTTGTCCCGGAAGTATTTAAGCGGTTTTTAACCTTTGTTTTCAAATGGGTTTTACCTTAGATTTTATATACATTATATATTCCGTTCAAATTTAGCATACGAGCTAAATTTGATTTATTTTGGTGTTAGGTTCGGAAGCGTCCCGATAAAGGCCTAACGAGTCCAAAGTCGACATCCATTGATCGACTTCCGTCTTTTGACGTTGTGCGAGTATTCCTTCCCCTCGATCTAGTTATGTTTAGTAGTATCATGCTAGGTTGGATATAACATAACTTAGAGTGAATACCATGTAGTGGTTTGGACTTTAGGTGAGTTTTGAGGTTTGATTGTGCTAAGGCTTGAGGTGCTTGGTTATCTTTTGGGGATTGTAAGGTGTTGAGTGTTTGGTTGATCTTGTGAGTATCCGAGACTTGAGGTTGTTGTTATATATGGTTGTTGAAATTATGGGTTAGTATATGCGTATCCTAGCATAGTGTTGATACCGTTGAGATTGTTGAGACTAGGAATGTTTATCCTAGTATGTGTTGTGAGTTATGATCTTGCGAGATCATAGGGTCTAGAAGTCCTTAGACTTCTAGCTTGTGTTGAGTGTGATGTGAGCATGAGAGATTCTAGAACGCAGTCCTAGAATGTGAGTCAAATGATCTCGCGTAGATCATTTGTGTAGAAGTCTTAGACTTCTTGAGTTGAGCGAGTTGTTGATATAGCTATCTTCTTGTGAGCAGGTTGTGGACTCCTTCCGAAGGGAAGCGAGAGTGTTGTGAGTTGAGTGTGGCGATAAGGTAAGTCTCCGGACTTACTTAGTTCGTATTCCTTGTATTAGATTCGATGCGTGTTTGGTGGTGTGTGTTTTATTGCTTTCATTATAACTTATAAACCGGAATAGGATTACCGACCTTTATATATTATTTTGGCCCAAGTGTATGATAACGGGCGGTGACAACTTGCCTGGCTCCCGCGAGAGCTAGGAGGTTCTTGGCGACTATCCCGTGCTGGTAGACGGTCGGATGCATCAGTACCATTCCATGCCGGTAAGTAGGGACCGAGGCGAGTTTCGGTGACTCTCGTGTCACAACTTAAGTTGAATTAGAACGGGATATGACTTAATAATAATAATATAATAAACCGGACTTGTGTGCGTTTGAGTGTATTGGGTGTTTATGATGATTGACTTGTGTTTGTGTCTTTCACCTTGATTCTAATGCCTCGAATATTAGCTAACGGTTTTATACCGATTGTTGTAGATTGCCTTGCAGGTTAGGAATGCGGCCGAGAGATTCGGAAGAGTGGGCAGACGGGGTTCCGTACATTTTAGGAGGGGTTTTGGTTGAATTGAGTTTGGTATTCTTTATATGCATTGTATGTTGCGTGTGTGGCGTTTGGTCTTTGGTGTTGTTTATCGGCTGAAGTCTTTGTTTGTATGTTTTCGGGAAACACATCACTTGCATAAAAATGTATTTTGGTTTTGGCCTTTATTTGTGCCTTGTTGCAAGATCCGGTGAAATTGTTGTCAGGCTAAGGGTCGGGACCCATTGTGAGGTCTCAACCCGTAGCATCCCGAGTCCCGTGGATTCGGGGTGTTACAAAAGTGGTATCAGAGCCCTAGGTTGACAACAATGACACTCGCTGTCTTCTAAAGGCCGAATGAGTAATAAACAGAATCCACACGGGTTTTGACTTTTCGTTTTCAAAATCACATGCATGAGTCGGAGTAGAATGTACGGACCACCACTCCTTCCGCGGATCTCGGCAGCTTAGTTTATTGGATTTTTAGTATATATATGTATGTATGTATATATGTAGATATGTATCGTGGACTTAGGATGTTTTTGGACTATTATTGTATGTGGATTGTAGTTGCATGATGGACATGATTTATGTGTATAGTTGTATATGTGAACGATTATATGTTTTGGACCTTGTATTGTTATAATGGAATGCCGAATGCGTGATATTAGTAGTAATATGGACTTAGGACTTATATAGTTATGGATACGTATTCCTATTATATATAGTAGCATATGGAGATATAGGACCTTTTAGTTGAGATGCTATTTTGATATCATCCCCTTGGACGACGTCGTTTTACATATGATAGTGTATATACGAGGACAAATATGCTCAAGTATCGAGTTGAGAGCTACTTTCGGGTGAACACCTTGGAGTTCTTGTACTCCTTTAAGAGGATGTCGAAGAGGAGGTGCAGAGATGACATTTATGTGTGTTAGTGGTTCCAAAGAAGCCATGATTGAACGACAACGAGACCAATAAGGATAACGAACTTAAGTTCTTCAAGAAGACGCGTGGACAACTAAAGGTGTGAAACGAGAAGGAGAGGGATACATTCTAACAAGGTTAAAGGTAGTATCCCATTAAGATGTGAAGCTTCCACATACGCTCCTAAGCATTGGAGTCAAGATGAGAAGAGTGATCGGACCATTTGCAAAAGATTTAAGATACTGTAAGTTAAACTTATGAGGTACCAAAAAGTAAAGTTTCAACATTACTAGAGTTATGAGAAGAAGGGCATGATGGGATTCACGTGGAGTTGACCGATTCCCATTATGATGATAAGACTAAGAAACGCCAAGAAGGAGGAAATGTGTATAAATGATGACCCCAAGAAGATGAAAAACGAAACGAAGAGCTTTGGTCGAGCGATCTAAGATACCAACCAAGAGGAACGCGAGTGGATGCTAGCTAAGGTTATAATATTTGGGAAGGTGCTCTTGAAAGACATCGAGGAAGAATGGTTAAGTCTATGAAAGGGAGTTATATGAAACAACAAGGCCAAGAAGATATAGGTACCTTATAAAGAAGAGGAAGCATGGAATGAAGAAAGAACTAACGGAGTTTAAGATAAAGTACCCCGAAGGGGGGGTAGCCTTCATGAGAATGGTAACATGAGAAGTGTAGTAGAATAATAAGTCGTTGACTTCGGAGAAGGTCAGATACAAGTTAATCGGTGACAATTGAGAACGCACAGGTGCGGGTTGTATACTAGTGATTGTAGGTGGGGAGAGTAACCAATGAGATCATGAAGAGAGGTAACAAGGACGTGGGAAGTTCGTGGCGGTTGAATGTCGGTAATAAAAAGGTATATCAAGGGAAGTGCAAATATCTTAATCATGTATCAAATTATCGTTTCCAGCAAATGATAGTAACATACCGTGTAGAGAAGGATTGTAACGAACTGGTGTGACTTTCTTAGGTCATGGGATCGTCATAGGGGGAACGACACAGATAAGAACTGTTAAGGTTTGATAAGAGTTAAGGGGATAGAATAGGGAGAGGAAGTGAGGCCTTTCTATAGTTGATGTACGTAAATGGAAATACATAAATAGGATATATAAGGGGATGTATGATATGATTGTTCTAAGGTTATTGATGTCATGTTTTCACGAGTCAAGCTAAGTCAAGGTTTTTGTGACTCGTGTGACGAAGCCATAGTGGCTATGACCTGAAACGAGGAATCTGGATTGGGGCAATGATGCAAGCTTAGGGTTATGATGTTAGTGCTTGATGGAGTCATGAGTGGATCTTCCAGAATTTTGGTTGAGAAATTCAGCCTAAGGGCATACTGGTATGGTTGTGAAGTTACTCATGGATACCAAGGGATACATAAGGTGGCCAACAAGAGTAGGAGAAGATTGAAGTTTGGAAGTTTGATGTCGATATGGGACGTACAAAAAAAAATTACATGAAATATCAAGGTTAGAGCCTCTACAGTCGTTTGACGTGACATAAGGAAATGAAGTGTAAATTTCTATGTCTACTTGAAGAAAGGATGTCTGTGATGAGAGCTGATGTAGAATACGAGGAGTTCCTCCCATATGCTGGGATGTTAGAAGAAGCGAAGAAGATTGTATCGATTTGTTATATGGCATGCTTGAGTCTTGTAGTTGAGACCCTTGTGACTGAACACATGCACGAGATCAAAAAAAAGGTTGATATTGCCATTCCTTTGAAGTGAGAAGAGGGATTAAGCTGAAGTATTGATTAACCAAGACTTCAGGAGTTAGAAATTTGAGTCAGTCTCTCGAGTTCTATAGACGAAGGATCTTTGAAAGAGAACGGTGAACATAGTAGCTACAGAAGGAGCAATACACGGCTTGAAGGACGTCACCCCCAACAAATCGGAGTGGACCACTTGTCAAGTGTTAGGACCAGGTTGTGCCGGTCATTGCGAGATGAGATGGGTAGAGAAAAGATGGAACCCGGGATAGAACGGATTCGAATGCGGCAGTAGGTGAGTTTTACCATTAAGCTTGATTTGGAGTTGTTATTGAAAGTATATCTTGAATTCTTGATTTGAAGTTGTTATGGAGAACACCAGGTTGCGAAAAAGTGAGACGGTTATCTCCGTTTGTACATCGATTACTATGAGATGAACAAGATAACAATGAAGAACAAGCATCCCTCACCATGGATAGATGATCTACTCGATCGGTTGCAAGGGTCGGTAGTCTTTTAAGAATGATTTAAGGTTTGTGTGTCACAAACTGAGAGTTCGAGATTGGGATATCACAAATACGACATTCCGGACAAACGATGGTCACTATGAGTTGTAGTGATTCCATATGGGCTTACTAAAGCCCTGGATAAGATATTTTGGTCTACTCTCAAGAAGAGAGAAGTTGTATGACGAGTTGTCTCGGGATGGCAACCCCCGAAGGGTGTGATAGAAGTTACAATTTTTCTTGGATGTGTTGGGCAGTACTAGATTTGTGGAGAGATTTTTCAAAGTAACACCACCTATGGTTAACCTACTCCAAATAACCATGAAGTATTGAATGGGATGAAATTTTGACAATGAATTGCTGAGATTTAAGAGGATATTTAGTGGTGAACTGTTGAAATTGCCTCGAAGATCGATGGGTTTGAAGAGGACAAGTGATTCTCCAAGTCAAGTCTTGATTGAGTATTGAGGAACGTCGTAAAAGTAATAACATACGTGTCTCGTTAGTAGAAGCAGTATGAAGTAAAGTACTTCATTCATTACTTGGAACTTGTAACAAGAATTGAGGATCGTAACATCAAAGTTTGGTTTGACAAGAACCTAAGCTAATAGTGTAATTTGGAAGTTCGATCTTCTTTGATAGAGAAATCAAAGAGAAACCTAATGGAAATGTTGTATTGAGGAAGACCCGAGAAGGAAGTTGAGTTTCCGATATATCGGACCTTTTTGAGATCTTAGCGCAAGTTGGAGAAGTGGCTTATAAGTTGGCATTACTACCCGGTGTTTCATGTGATTCAATCGAGAGAGTACATACATGACTCGAGACATATGGCCACTCATGATGATCTAGTGGTAGACAAGGGACCGATGAGGCTAACTAGAAGACGTAGGATAGTATCTTTAGATGAGTTTATGCCGAGCTAGTAGCGTTGATAAATCAAAGGGTTGGACCTGATTCTCCCCTTAGTTGTGTATATGTGTGATGTTATGTGTAGTTTGTGCCATGTGTGAGAATGAGCCTCATGACCTGATTTATCTTGCGATTGTAGTTTAAGTAGATAATGTGTTTAGATTAGAAGGTTTAAGCCTTCTTAGTGGAGAGTTCATGCCTCGGCCTTAGGAACCGAGAAGTTCGGTGTAAAGCAAGTTTCGGGACGAAACTTGTTTTTAGGAGGATCTAATGTAACGCCCCAATTTTTAGGCGTGTTTGAGATATTTATTTTTCTGCGGTTTTTATCGATATTTTAATAGTTGATATATTCTTATAAAATTACTTTACGACGTAAAATATCTTTCCGGAATATATTATTATTTCTTGATACGTTTGCGTATATCCATATTATTATTTTCGAAAAGTCGAGAAAGTTTTTTTTTCCGATCCGAAAATCCCGTTCCAGTTTATTTCGATCTAGTTGTTTTATTTTCTCCTTTTCTTTCCTTCTTTCCCAACCTTTTGTTTATTTTATTTTTATTTCTCTTTTGCTGCTTGAGGGCATCAGAAAGAAATCCGACCTCTCGTTCTCCTGTGAACTCTAGCTCTTAGCCGCCCATCTACTTGGCCATGATAGCTCCACTGCTGATTATGTTTGCTTCTACTAGCCAACTACTCTAATTGACCTGCTCAACAACCCTTCGATTCCCCTCTCATTCTGGAAGCAAGCCTCAACCCTCGCCTCCTCTGTTCTGCTCCTCTTCATCCGCTGGATTGAGAGACCTCATCCCCGACACTCCCTCTTCCTCTCAGTTTCTACACAGCACCATCCTTGCCTCACCTCTCTTCCTCACCTGAGTCGAAACCGCCCCTTCCCCTGCTTCTCATTCCCTCCCCATCTACCTATCTCGTTTCTTCCCTGCACATTTGGGAACCAGCACTTGTAGGAGATCTGCACCTCGTAGGATCCACCGGAGTAGAGAGCTTCACCCCGCGAACCACTAGCACGAAGGAGAGACGCCGCCCCACTGCCGCCTCGATCGATCGGAGCCGCCAGCAGGCTGGGCACGCCGCCAGGAGGCTGGGCACGCGACCGGCCTCTATGATATCCCATCTACTCATTGGAGAAAGAATTTCTTAAAACTATTAAAGCATCACTTCTACAAAAATTTGTAAAGTTGGTTACAACACTTAACAAACAACACACTGTCTTAACTTTGAAAAATCATAACTCCTAAACTACTCGCTGGATTTATCCCAATTTTTTATATGTTCTACTATAAAATCTTATTTATAAGATATCCAAAATTAATCTTCAAAGAATAAGTCTTTCATACTTAAATCTGGTCACAAAGTTGGCTGCTCGCCAATATAGGAAACCGAGAAACTGCAACAGCTCAACTACTCTACTTTGGCACCTTATAACTTCTAATCCGACCGTTCATTTATTCTCAAATTTTAGGATAGTAAAGTACATATTTCTATCTAAAATATGTCAAAAATTCAACGGTGGATTCTCGATCTAAGTTATCGAAATTTGATCCTAAAAACAGCATGTCAAAGCTGGAACATAAGGTATGCAGAAGGCCCAAATTCTGATTCTCTTTGTCAGCATATGTTTCCCTTATTGCTACTTAAAGATCCTTAGTACAGAACCCAACCTATTCTATGTCCAGCTTACCGCACAACTACATTACTCTCATCCTTATTCATCAAACTCAACCAATACACCCTACACAACATCAAGGTACTAAGATTAAATGTCAAACCTACTTACCCACAGCAGTGAAGGAGCCGGTTGCTTCCGATCTCCCAAAGACGAGTCCGGTGTGACCTCAGAAGCAGCAGACGTTACAGCTGATGTTTAGATTGAAGGGAATACATGGTTACTGTCAAATTACAAGGGGAGTGCAGTGGACAGCAGGAGTAGAGCTTACCGGTTCTTCGTTTGCAGCGGTTAGCAATCAGCCTACTCCTGTCTCGTACCCGCTGGAGGCGTGCAGAGGGTCCAAGTATGTTTCTGGGTGTCCCGCTGGTTGTTGAAGGGATGCTGCGTCGGACGGACAGTACCAGGCGCTGCTGCGTGGGGCGATTACTACTGTTGCAGGCTGCTGCTACGTCCGACTGTTGGTTGTCGAAGACTGGACTGCGTCGGGCTGCTGCTGCGCCGGACTAGATTGCGTCGGCCAGTTGTTGCTTACAAAAGGCGGCTCTTGCGTTTACAGAAGGAGGTTGTTGCGTCGGATGTTGGCGAGGGAGAGCAGTGAAGAAGCAGCGTCTCTTCACGTCTGTACTGCAGCGTTTGATAAGGGTAGTTAGGGTTTAGGTTAATTAGATTATGGGCTGGGCTGAAAGGTCGTTGGGCCTTATCTATTGGGCATGTTCATCTAGTTAAATTGTGAGTTGAAAGAATAAATCGTTATTCGCATGGAACCGCTCTTCGGTTTTTTTTAAAAAAAACGGAATTATATACGGGTTACGTAAATTATCATTTTATGTGAATCAAGGTCATATAAAATGATAGAATTTAATATCGTTTTATTTTATTTAAAAGAATAAAGGTTGACGGATCGGAATCCGGTTTGATCCGTATTAAACGGAAACTAAAATTTTCAGGGTATTACAGCGGCCGTGGTTCCTTGTACTTGGCCGTTGAATCTCCAAAATCTTTGTTTAAGCCTTTGTTTCCTAAAGCTTTCTACTCATACTCCTTCCTTAGCTACTCCAATGCATCCTCTTGATGTCTAGCATAATCAAATACTCTCACATGCTCCATTTATGCTCCAATCCAAGGATTTAATCACCTAAAAACACAACAAAGCTTGTGTAGATCTCTATACCAACATAATAGGTGAATGTGCTCATAAATGCTTCAAACTCATATCCATGTACACAAAAGAAGGGGAAAAACAACCAAAACAAATAACGTCATATTTCATGCTATCAAAATACCCCATATATGTCTCTTGCTTGTCCCCAAGCAAGGTTTTCAAAAGCTAGAACATAAGGTAGGATGAAATATGAATGCAAAACAAAGGAAAACAAATCTTTTTGGTATTGTGCTTCTATTCAATAGATCGCTCTCAAATCTTGCTTCATGTTTCCTTGAAAACCTCTATGTACACACAAAACGAATCATATCAAGCAAAAGAAACATCATATATTGCAAAAGCTCCAAGACAAACATCATAACCCAAAGTAATGTCAAAATCAATCATGTGGAAATCCAATTTACATCGCTAAGCCAAACAACAACCATAAGATCTTAAGGACTTTCAAGTAAAGGTCAAGAAACGTGAGTGGGTTGGATATTTGTAAGGTAATGTTGTGCGATATCCTGGAAAAAGGAACTACACAATACAAACATTGAAGAACATTGCTTCCCGAACATGCTTTGCATGCGAACATTTCTTTTACTTTACTTTTTGGACGTGTGGACAATAGTGCACAAAAACCAAAGCCTAGGAGATTGGCGATTCTCAATTTTCGAGATGCCTCAAACCCTTGATGCACATACCATATTCCATTAGGACTATCCTTCATTCGGACTTTGGCAAGACACAAACACCGGCTATGTGAATGGTGCCAGTTTACTCATCCTGATGTCAACGTCCCCAAACCTATTTTCCTATACTTTGAATGCACATTATTTTCTTTCATGACCCTCCCACATCAATCATGCCAAAAATTACACTCTTCCTAATTTCCGGATAGGTAAAGGAGGCAAAAATTTCATTGAGGGGCTAAATGAATAAAGAAGAAGCAAGAAAAATCGAAATGCCTTAATCATTTCAAAAAGAAGTGCAAGAACTTATAATGCGATTTCAACTTTCATTCCTCAACATGATTTAGACAAGAATTTTTACATTATGAAACTTGCAAGATGGTCAAACAATATACTCAATTTCTTCACAATTCACAATTCACAATTCAAATCAAGCACATAATTGTCATTAATAATTCAATCCACAAGTGAATTCATCATTGAGGTCTTTTCCAATCCTAGAAGCATAATATTTTTCAAAATTTTTCAAATTTTGATGGGTTTTTCAAAGCTTAAAATGTAATCCAAAAAAATGAAATGTGTGACAAGAAAATAAAAGGTGAAAGTGTTCATGGATAAGATCGAAGCAAATGTCAAATTATTGCTCACATGAGAATCATACTCCACCTCATACTTAAGATACACATTGTCCCTAATATGCAAAAAAAAAAGAAATAGAAAAAGAACAAAGAAACTCACAAGGACGGTGGAGCAACTTGAACCGATCAAGCTATCACATAGGAGGTGGCGGTGGAGGTGGTGGAAACGGGTAGAAGTTTGGGTCGTGCGGACGCCCAAACTGCTGCCGGTAAACGTCTCGGAGGATCCTTGCATTGTCATGGCGGTCATCCTCAGCTTCATTGAAGCGGGTCTCAAGTGCCTCCATCCTCTCCGTGAGTCAGGTGACCCATGCCGGTTGTTATTACATCCATGCTGGCCGTTGCGCCATCCACTACGGCGGTGCTCCCATCCAAGTCGGTGGAGCATCCATCCATGTCGGCGGTGCATCCATCCAAGTCGGCCGCTCACTCACGCTGACACACCGGGAAGAAGAAGGAGATGAAGGCTGCTGCTGGTAGGTAGATCTCCTAGGCGGCTCCTGGAAATCCGCCGGCTGGTCCGGAAAATGTCCGAAAGCCTGCTCCGCAGCCCCGGTATCTTGGAACTCATTACCGCCCATCTCCTCATCACCATCCTCATCAACAACAGTAGGCTCGTCCTCGGGATAGTATTCAGGAGCTCCAAGGAGGTTGACATGCATCGGGACAAAGGTTGCTTTCTAGTTTTGTCGATCCCGAATGGAGTAATCAGCACACAAAGAAATGCCTCATCCTCCTTTGTCTTCCGAAGGCATGAGACAAATGGTGGACCTCGATGGCGGGGAATCAAGAGTCCACGAGTCATGAAACCCTGAATTCCTAAAGGCCTTGCAGAAGCTACCAACTCACAAGCCGAATAGTCAAGTCCCAACTACTTAGCTATATGTGTAACCATCGCACCATAGCCGATACTCCCCTTAGCTTTGTTCTTGATCTTGCTAAGGGTGGCAGCAAGCATAGTGGCGCAATCCGGAGTGACATCGGCTGCCATACAATAAAGGATAAAAAGCTCATCAGCCTTGAGCTTCTAGGGAGTCTCGGTTCTAGGTAAAAGGAACTCGGAAAGGATCCTATGGGCAATCTTAAAGGAAAGGTTATAGATGAGCTTGGCTTTTGAGTCGGCCGGTTGCCAACGATCTTTGGATCCTACTACCATAGCAATCTCCTACAAAAACTCACGAGCTCAAGAGCTCCTAGGGAATGTCCCATTATACGTGTCCACAAAGCCGAACATAGAGCCAAACTGAGCAATGGAAAGGCGGTGAGTGCAGTTCATCAAACGGAAGGAAACCGTTCGATTAACGGCACTATGGTCAAAAGAACTTAAGAACACCATGGTGATTTCCTCAAAAGCATCCTCCCTAATGCCCACAAACTGAGTAAGTTGTTCGCTCCAAATGGTGTGCAAGCTTTAAATTTATAACCCTAGATGTATGCCTAAAACAAGGATGCGAACCCGCAGTGTACGGGTCAATCGTAGTAAAAGCAAGAATTCCGGGGTGTCGATCTCAAGGACTTAGGTGAAACAAAGCAAGTATAGGTTGTCAATATTACAACTAACCACAAAAGCGATTAAAGCAATCAAAGATTATAAAAAGTCAATTAAAGGAAATATGCAAATTCTAGGGATTAAAGCATCTAGTTGTGGTTCCAACTCAAGATCTCAAGATAAGCGGGCAAAGCTGAGGTTTTGCAAAGGGAAGGTGTTTCTAAAGTGGAATAGATCACCGGGTAAGTCTCACTACTCACTAACTCCAAACCAAAAACTCCTATTACCGGGTAAGTCTCAAGGTACTAAGGAAAGGAATTATAATCTCAAACCAACAAACCAACTAAGGGAATAGAATCAACCTTTACCGGGTAAGTCTCAGGCTAACTCACAAAGATGGGATGAAGGCACACTCAAACCCCAATAAAGGATAAACCTTTATTACCTACACTTATGATCTTGGGTAAACAAACAAAGGAATTACCGAGTAAGTCTCATCCTAGGCTTGCATTGAACCAGGAAAGGTATAATAAGAATAGGATTTGGCAAACTCTATCACTTAACTTTCAGTTACGGATCAGAAAGGTCACCTCGGTCAAACAAATTTCACCCCGGCCGAGATGTTCATCGACTGAACGAGATGTTCTAAGGTTAAGGATAAGGACTCGAATTTAAGATTATTCTATCATTGTTTTTTCCACAACCTTCAGCCAATCACTCTAGAACCGCACAAGGAAATTAGTCACTCATCATCATGAAAGCAATAATCAAATATATTTGAAGGAAGTGAATATTTGAACACAAAAACCTTAAGAACAAGGCTTCAATAACTGAATTAAATATCAAACAAACAAGCGTTCTTTGGATCACGATCCAACAAGACAAATCAACAAGAAGGGAATCTAAGAAAGTCTTACAAAACCCTTCACAAAAGCTATAAAAGCTATGAACTTCCTTCCTTCAATCTTCCTCCAACCTTCCAAAAATCCTTCCTAACTGCAGTTTCTTCAATCCCCAACTGTTATGATGGTAGTGGTTTGCTGAATTTGTGGCAAATCCATCCCTTTATATAGGAGAATTACCTTCCAAAGATAATAATATCTTAAAAAGATAATTTTCTAATAAAATATATCTTAATCTCTAAAATAGATCTCCAAAATATATAATCTTCCTTCCAGAAATCCATCCCAAAATATAAGATCTCAGCTTCCAAAAATAAAAGATCTCAGCCAAGAATAAAATATATCTCGCCGCGTCAGAGTATTCACCTCGGTCGCGACGCTCCTCAAGATCACCTCGGTCCACATGGTACTGTGGCTGACCGAGGTGGATCTAAACTGAATGTGAAATCTCTCAAATCTGGTCCAAAGTAAATCTCTAATCCATTTCCATGCTTCCTGGATTCTTCCTTAACCTCCTGAATGTAGCTCTAATGATTCCTTAGCTCCTTTAGCTCCATTTTGATGTAAACGTGCCATTTTACCTACGATTACAACGAAACTTGGTGTAGACCTCGATTCCCGCAAAGGTAGATGAAATGACGATATAATCACATAATATACATCCAAACATGCAGATTATTGAAGATAAAACGTCTAAACAAGTCCCAAAATATAGACTATAATTCATGCTATCAAAATACCCCATGCTTGTCCCTTGCTTGTCCCTAAGCAAGTTCCAAATCTTAAGTACAAGATAGAATGGATTATAAGTCATTAAGATCAATGAAAAAATCTTTCAAAACATTTTTGTGGTGTGCTCAAATCATAGATCACTCTAAGAGAATGCTTCATGGAATTCAAATTCAAAATATGATCAAAATATTTTATAAATATAAGAAAGTTGTTCATCTTTGCATAAAATCATAGAATGCATAATAAATCATAATTATCAAAATTAATCATGTATAATCCAGTTTAAACCACCAAGTCAATCAACAAGCTCGAGGTCTCAAGGTCTTTTCAAGAGAAGGTCAAGAAACGTGTGAGGGTGGGATGTATATAGGGAATGTGGTGCTAGAATCCGGGAAGAGAATCTTTACTTCACTTCCTTTGAGCTTCAACATCTTTGACCAATAAGCTTTGCTTATTTACTTTTTACTTTACTTTTTGGGATGCATGGACAGAGGTGCACAATAACAGAAGCCTAGGAAATCAGCAATCATCAATTTCTCGAGATGCCTCAAACCCTTGATGCACATACCATGACCCGTTAGGAATATCGCTCAATCCGACTTTGGCAAGACACAAACACCCGGCTATGTGAATGGTGCCGAGCTACTCATCATCATGATTGACTTCCCCAAACCTAATTGTTTCTTTCTAACTTCCAGCCAACATCTCAACTTTTCTTTCACTTGCTTGCTTCCAAATTCCCGGATAGGTAAAGGGAGGCAAATATGTATATGAAGGGCTAAGCATGATCAAGAAGAAGAAGAGAAGAGAATGAATTGCCTTAATCATCCCAGGAAGAAAGTGAGAGAACTCATCATGTGGCGTCAACCTTCAAATTCAACATAATTTGGATAAAAACAAAGTATTAAACATGCCACAAATTTCAAACAAAGCATTTAACAACTTAAACATATTATAAAACCTTTCAAACATATAAAGATTTCAAAATCAGTCAGCAAACAGAATCATCACTGAGGTCATATCCAGATAAGAAGCACAAAATCGTTTCGAAAACTGTCTCAGTTAAACCACCTCGGTCGAGATGTTCTAAGTCAACCGAGGTGCTTCACCTCGATTGGTCAAAATCACTTCGGTCGAGGTCATAAATTTTTTTTTCTTAACCAGTTTTTGACGTTTTTCTCAATCAAATAACTTGTATGCATGCATGTAGTCTCAGATAAGCATATAGAGCAGGATAAAATCATAAATAAGTCATAAAGAGTCATACAATCATCCACATAAGTCAAACAATACATATCCGCATACCCCATACTTGGGACACATTGTCCCAATGGGTCAAATAAGTCATAAGAACAAAATACTCACCGGACAAAGATGAGCTGCATAATAAATAAAGAAAAGAAATCATGCAAGCTCTAATCCTGATGTGCTGGCGGTGGTGGAGGATAAGGTATATACGGATGCTGAGACGGGTCGAATGGATGTCCCATCATATGCTGGAACTGGATCTCCATCATCCGGCGCTGATAGTGTTGGCTCTCCAGTATCTGATGAGTCCGGTTGTCCAACTCTCTGTGAAGGTCATCCAAACATCCTCCTAGATCGACGGTCATGGCTGCGTAGGAGTCAATCATCTGATCTGTCAGATCTTCGATCCGGCGGTGAGCTATGGGATCCCTCTGCCTCTGAACTCTACGTCTGGCAGGTCGTGCTATTGCTGCAGCAGGCTCGTCCTTTGTCTCCTCGTCGTCCAAATCAACGACTGGTACACTGGTGCCAGCAGTATCTGTCCCTGTGTCCATGGCAGCACCGCCATCATCATCCTCATCGGCTTCCTTATCAGCCTCCTCCTCATCCTGCTCATGGGTTGCTGCTACTACGTCTCGACCGTCCTCAATAAGAGGAATCCACGTTGTGTACCAGTACTGCGGGTCAAATACTGAGAACTGAGATGACCATCTAATACTTTGAGGTGCAGTCTGATCCTAAGGCATTGCCACATACGGCGTAGTAAGTCCGCGAGGAACCAAGATCCTCCTCGTGATCATCTCCTGCAGCCCAAGCGGCTTGGCAGCCGCCACCATAGTACAAGCACTCAAATCAAGGTCCATGTAACTCGCGATGTGAGTCACTAGACCTCCGCAGCAGATATCACCCTTTGCCTTCGCCTTCGCCTTTATCTTGTGTAAATCCTCTGCCAGCATCACTCCAAAGTCCGGAACACCTCTGGTCACCATACAGTACAGACTTAGCAACTCCCCCTATCTAATCTTCTGGGGCGTCTCAATACGCGCCAGAATTGTCTCGCTAAAGATCCGGTGGGCTAATCTGAAGGCCAGGTGGAAGATAATACGCTCCCCGGAGTCTCCAGGTCTCCACCTATCAGCATGCTAAACTACGTGAGCTATCTGGCCCCAGAACTCTCGAGCTACGGCTCGAGAAGGAAAATCAGCAACTGTGGGGGTCGGGAAGCCGAAGATATCCCTCCAATGGTCCATCGGAACCAAGTAGTTTCGGTTCAACAACCGGTACTTGATGGCCTGCTCTGTAGGCAGGTAGGTCACGGAGCTCACAAACTCCAAAGTCGGCTCAAGGTAGGCTGGAGCTCTAATCTCCATGAACTGCTCCAGCCCTACCATGGCAATCATCCGCCTCAAGTCATCAGCTACGTGGAGGCAATCAAACGCAGCCACATCTAGAAATCGTGGTGTAATCACTGTACGCGCAGCAATGCGGTCATAATCTACTCGGTGACGCTCATGGATCACCGGTATGGAGCGGCGAGAAGAAGAAGGAGGAGAAGGAGAAGGGAATCCATCCAACAGTACTAGCTGCCTATCTGAACTCATGTTTCTATACTGTCAGACTATCTCGGTTGCCCTGACAATCCTCAAGAACACCTTGGTCGAGATGCAGGTCGACTGGACCGAGGTGATGTGTTGTTCAATCGTTACTCTCACAAATCTAGTTATTTTCCCCCAATATCACTACCAATTGTTCCTATGGGGTACTTAAGCCTTTTTCAACACAATGCAGGGGCAACCAAAGCCCAATTTGATCGAAAACAGTGGAAGAAGAGGGAGTTAGGGTTTTTTTCGATTTACCCCAGATTCGGAGCGTTTTTGTTGCAGATTGTCGCTTGTAAACCGATCATCTACCCTTTCCTTGCAGTTTGGAAGCAAGAATCGTCAAAAACGATCGAAGATTGGAGAACGAGGTGAAACTGTGCGTCCCGGTCGAGAAGGTGAGAGAGGGAAGAGAGAGAAATCGATCTCCCTTTTATACCATTTTCTGGAACTGCTGTCACCTTTGTTGAGATGGTCTCGACTAGACCGAGGTGATACGGACCGAGGTGGATCTTCAGTAACCCTAGTCGCCTCGGTTGCTCAAGAATCATCTCGGTCGAGGTGCTGTGACAGCAACCGAGATGTGTCTCAGTCAAACTCCGTCTTCTTAAATTCTCGAACTTATGTCCTTCTAGTGTTGCTCCTGGGTTGTATTCCTTCCTTAGATGTCACCTGTTGTCTGTCCAGGACGCCAAAAAAAAGCAAAGCAAAGCAAAAGCAAACTATCTAAAGCTAGACTAGAAAAAGGGGAAAGAAAGCAATACCTTGGGTTGCCTCCCAAGAAGCGCTTGATTTAAGGTTGCTAGCTGGACCGTACGGTGTCCCTAAACATGCTGGAAGGTGTCCTCACCCCATACTTCATCTTCATCGTGGGGTGAGATAAGGAAGTCTATCAAACGTTCCAACAAGTGCAAGTGCTCATCGGGGAATGAATCGTCTATGGGTGGTTCATCCTTCTCGCGTGAAGAGGGAGGTAGCCGGCTGAGGTGATCCGCAACAGAATTTTCGGATCCCTTCTTATCGCGGATCTCTAGGTCAAACTCTTGAAGCAAGAGGATCCATCGAATAAGATATGGCTTGGCGTCCTTCTTAGAAAGCAAGTAACGAATAGCTGCATGGTCGGTGTAAACAATAACTTTCGCCCCTACTAAGTAACAACGAAACTTCTCAAAAGCATATATAACCGCCAATAGCTCCTTTTCGGTGGTGGCGTAGTTACGCTGGGCTTCATCTAGCGTCTTGCTAGCATAGTAAATGGCGGTGGTCCGACCATCCTTCTTTTGTCCAAGCACCGCTCCTACCGCCACATCACTCGCATCACACATGATCTCGAAGGGCAAGGTCCAATCCGGAGGCTGGATAATGGAAGCGGAGATCAAAGCTTCCTTAATCTTGTAAAATGCATCAAGACATTCCTGCGAAAACTCAAAAACAACATCTTTATTCAAGAGTTTAGTTAGTGGTTTAGAAATCTTCGAGAAGTCCTTGATGAATCTCCTATAGAAACCTGCATGCCCGAGAAAACTCCACACACCCTTAACCGAACAAGGGGGAGGAAGTTTCTCAATAGTCTCGATCTTAGCTCGATCGACCTCAATACCTCGATTGGAAACGAGGTGTCCTAGCACGATGCCTTCATTAACCATAAAGTGACAATTCTCCCAATTCAAGACGAGATCAGTGTCTTCACATCTTTGTAGCACTAGAGAAAGGTTAGATAGGCAATCATCAAAAGAGGAACCATATACTGAAAAATTGATGACACGATTTATGATGTTAGTTTAGGCATTCATTTAGATAGTTTTTCCCGGTTTTCATGCATGGTTTGGCATTAGTTCATGACGTTTGCGCTTAATTCATGCATGTTGTCGAGATAGACCTCTACACAAACTTTTGCATGTTTTGTAGGTATTTTGGGGAGCTTTTGGACTTAATCGACACATCTGAGGATCATTCCTTGTGGTGGCACACATCCGGACCCTTTAAGGAGAAAGCAAAGAGAAAAGGAGAACACATAGGACCTTGTTGGTGCATGCCTTGCACCAACTCTTTGCTTAAGGAGCCAAGGAGAGTTTCTAGAGCAAAACCACGGTCACTGGCTCTTCCACGGGCGTGGAATCCGGCCGTGGTTTCTGTCTGGACCACCTTAACACGTGTCCCACGATCTCTTTGGCCGACTCTTGCTCTTGGTGGGGTATTTAAGTGATCCTTGCAGGCTGTAATGGGAATCTTCTCTTCCTTCTTTTTGACCTAGCTTCTTCCCCAAAACACTTCTCCGTTGTAGCCTCTCTTCCAAGCACTCATTGTGGGTGTTCTTGGAAGAGATTATTGTAGATTTTCGTTTTAGAGTGAGATTAGAGTGGTTTTGAGTGAGGTTTCCATTGTTGACAACTTGGAACAGCTCTTGGAGCCTTATAAGATTTGGTAACTTCTATTTTATGCTTTTAATGTCTTTTCTTTGGATTGTTCTTCATTATCTAACCATGACTTGCAAGCATGCTTTATTTGTGAAGTTTGATCTTGAAATGTATGTTGTTGGCTGAATAGATGCGATTCTAGGGTGAAGGAATGATGTTTATGCTTTGGACTATAATTGTATGGACTTCCATGTTAGCTTAGGATTGATTTGCGCTCGAAATCCCAACTCAGAACCAAACCACGGCCTGTTCTTCATGCTTCCACGGCCGTGGTCTTGCATGGTCCACCCGTGTTTTGCTCTGTTGTTCTTGAGTTGATTGAATCTGGATGTTTGGATGTATATGTGTTGAAATCCTAGTGTTTGTTGAGCCTAATTTAGCTTAGGGCGACCTAATGTTAGCAACCTATTTGAGGGATGAGACTTACCCGGTAATTTCCTCTCTTAGATACATAAGATGATGAACTCTAGGTAGTAGTGAGCCAAAAAAGGCGCTATTGGATTGAGTGTGCTAGGATCGTTGCCTAAGACTTGCCTTTTCCGAGACTTACCCGGTAAGGAGGGGTTTGACCCTTAGGTAGTGACCGGTTTGTGTAGAATTCATGTCCTTAGGTTCCTTGAGACTTACCCGGTAATAGGACCTTAGGTGCGAGACTAGTGGACGCATGAGACTTACCCGGTAATTGCTCCCATTAGAGAAACACCCAAATCCGAACAACCACAACTTTCCTTTGATCTTTAAAGGCATGAGTCCATAGTCATAATCGGAATTCCGAATCTCTAGAATCCGCTTTCTTACCTCTTATCTCCTATCTTTGTGTTTATGTGTTTGTGTTGCTTGATTGTGTTAATATATTTGTGATCTTTGTTTGATCACCCAAAATCCCCCAAAAATATTGTGTTTTTCATTTTCTTCATTCCTCATCTCATCTTAGTTTAGATTTACACTATCTTTGATCATTGAATGACTTGATTTCACCTCAGTCCTTGTGTTCGACCTCGGAATACTTTCCTTTCTACAAAATGATCCGTACACTGCGGGTTTCGCTAGGTAGTTTAGGATTTTATATCGAGTTTATAAATGTAAAGATTTTTGTGCTACCTTTCTAGCGTAACAAAAATCATCCATAAATACCTCCATGATCTCCTCTATATACTCGGAAAAGATAGTCATCATGTATCGCTAGAAGGTAGAGGGTGCATTACATAATCCAAATGGCATCCTCCTATAAGCGAATGTGTAACACCCTGAATCCGCGGGACTCGGGATGTCACATTGGGCTAGGATCTAACAATGGATCCTGACCCTAGCCTGACAACAAGTTCACTGGACCTTACAACATGGCACTGACAGATATAAAACAAATACATAAAATAGTATAAACTGTACGACCCAAAGTAAACAACAACATAGCCGAGTATATAAAACGACATCCTCACACAGGAGGTACAAAAGATCCTCCTCACGAAGGAGGGGAAACACAACAACCCCAAACCAACCACCTAATGTACGAGAGTCCTCGGCCTGTCACCCTGCCAGATCACCCAACATCGCCTATCCTGCAATCATCTACAACACGGTATGAAATCGTTAGTTAACCATACATATATGGGGTAATGCATAAGCACAAGCACAATCATGAAAGATAAACACATCAACATGATATCACACATTTACCCATTTATTATCTTTATATAATAACCATTCACTTAAAAACCGTATATATATATATATATATATATATATATATATATAGATGAAAGTATGTGACACGAGGACCGATACATCCTCGCCTCTGAGTGCAATGTCCAGCTGTACGAGTATCGGTCACACAATCCGTGTACCCTATGGGAGTGGATTGCGCCCTTTCTGTAAACTAGTCTGGCCTGACATCAGAGAACCTCCTAGACTCCACGGCGGGATGAAAGGGAAAGGTTATCACAGCCACGCAGTGGGGCAATCAATAGAACATAGGTCGATAAAAACGACAACTCAGGCTATCATAGCAAACATATAAAGCACACACCACTTATGCAAACACCCAATATAGGGATGGTAGCTAAGTAAGTCATATGGACTTACCTCAACCTCGTACAATCACAACCACGATCAACCTCCAATCCTGAGAGGGACACTGCCTAATAACAAGGCATAAAGAGATATCAATACTCCTATCAATCAAAAAGGTCACATCTAGACCCAATGGATCCATAAGGATCATAATCAATCTATAAGCCTCACAACCAACTAAACCTCAATATCTCAACATAAGTCACAATTCCTCAAATCTCAAGGTAGTATCTAATCAACATTCCTCAATCTCAATTCTATTCCTAATTTAATTAATTAACCTTTAATTAATTAATTAGATTTTGCCAGAATAACGTTTTGCCTGCAGGCAATTTCTAAACCCCCTGTCATCCTATTTCATCAAACAAACAACCCATAATCACCAGAATAATATAACGACCATAATGGAATTTCTAATAGTCCTATTTGACAAGCCTAAAGTCAATTTAGGCCAAATCGCAGTATGGAAAACGAATAAATTCATAACTTATTCGTTACTAACCCGATTGACGATCTGAAAGAAGATTCGGAATCACAACGACGCAGACTCCGCATGGACAGCATCAAATTTATCGGAATCTGAGCGACGGAACCGTCCTGGTGACATATATGCTCGACCAGCCCTCCATGTACTCGGAAATGCAGAAACTCGGTACCGTTATGAAGAGAATGAAGAGAGGAATCCAGAAACTCAAACGGAATTGAAATCGGATTAGAAACGGAGAGTAGATCTGAGTTTGAAGGTTGAGAGAAATCAGAGCTTTTACGAGGAAACGTGAAAGGAAATAAATTAATAAAGTATTTTCCGCTATTTATAGTGAAGACGATAATTATCCTTTAGTAAAGTCGATAATTATCCTTTAACCGATCCAAAGGCGGGTCAAACCTCTTTCTCCAAATTTCTCGAGATTGGAACATTAAATCTGGAATATTGTAGGGATAATTATTCCACAACTGCATCGGAAAACGTGTATTCTTAAGCCGTCTTTCTTAGCCGTTAAGAAACGAAATAGCGACTCTTTTGGCCGTTTTGCCTCTCCATGTTATTTCATATCTAGGACATATCCGATGTCCTGATCATTTCTCTCAACTGCATTTTTATTAATTGGAGCTCTCAAATGCTCCAAATAACACCGGAGGGTAAAAATAATTACCCGGGGGAAAAAGTAAAAATTTCCCCAAACGTCCAAAATTACGCCAGGAACATAACGGTGGGACTCTTACTCATCACTTGCGAAGTCTTCGCGAGTTATACGTTAATTACTATCAACGATTAAGTTAATCAACATTAATTAGAATTCAAAATCCTAGCTTCATCACACACCCCTTAAAAAAAAGTTTCGTCCCGAAACTTGAACAATTCCCAAATCCTCTCGGACCCATACGCCGAGGTATAACTCTCACTCTTTCTGTCGGAGGTATCACATCTCCGTTCGAAAGATCACAACCTATAACAATCTATAACCTCAAGTATAAACATGGAGGAATCATCATCTCCAGAAAACAGGGCCATAACGCTACCCAAAGGCGTAGAGGAATCACATCTCTCGCCATACCACATCACAAGGCATAGAGGAAGCACATCTCTAGTCAAAACATATCACAGGCATAGAAGAAATACATCTCTAGCCAACCCATAAACATATATATCACATGGAGGAATCACATCTCCACTGAACTATGTCCATCAAGGTAGCATGGAGGAAAGAACCATCTCCAGCTGAATCCTAATCCCACTCAAATAGTATGAAGGAAAGAACCATGTCCATCTATAAATATAATCATACTCGTGTAGCGTGAAGGAAGTAATCATCTCCAACTATAGCATACATTACGCTAGCAAATCAAGATCTACTAAGATCATAAATCACATCACAGCTAGCATGGAATAACACATCAAGGCATATAAGCACATAAGCACAACATTCATCAAGATAGCACTAAGATCTACTCGTGCTCCCACAAATGGGTCTATCCCAACATATACTCTAGATAGTTCTTCAGAACACTATCCTCAGTCTCTCACATAACCTCTTCAGGTCTTCATCTTGACCATCATATCCTCAATATGGAAATGTCTTTTGAATGCAAGCGTTTCATATCTCATTCCAAGAATGTAATCGAATGCTTAACAAAAGTGTGGTTGGAGTCAACCATCAATCATCGTAACTCACAAGGTGTCTCGAGTCTGGTATATACTTCCTTAGTTGAGACATATGAAACACTGGGTGGATATCCTCTAATCTCATAGGCAAAGCTAAACATCATGCTACCTTCTCAGTACTAGTCGATCTCAAATAAACCATCATATTGGAAACTCAGTTCCCTTTCCATATTAACATGTCTAACGTCTCGCAACTGAGATACTTACAGCCGGACATGAACTCTCGCTTGAACTTTAGAGGTTAACGCCTCTTGTCTACATATAATATCTGGCGACTCTGTACAACCAGCATTTTTCCTTCAATCAATGTTACTTGAACTATAAAATCCTGAATCTAGTCAGGTGTTATTCCACTACTACTGCTAGATCACTTCTAGCATAAGGATATACGACATCTATGTCTATATATATTGCCTCATAGGGCCATCCCAGAAAGATGCACGTCCTTCATTGTTATATAATAAACTCATTAATGGAAGGTAATATAACCATCCACGTTTCCCATTCGACTTACAACTTATAATAGATCTTTAAGATCTAGATGATCCTCTCTAACTGACCATCTGTCAGGGGGTGAAGTGTAGTCATGACGTACAGACTCGTCCCCAAAGCAGTCTGAATCTGCTGCCTAAAATCTCAAAGTAAAAACATCCATCTAGATCAGAAATGATCGTTCTCGGTATACCACGGAGTCTCACTATCTGTCTAGTTTACTCCTCAGCCAATTCATTCACTTGCCACGTCCTTCTGATAGAAATGAAACGTGCCGGTTTCATTAATTTGTTACCCACAATCCAGATAACATAAATCTTCTATTGTGTCACAATCCCATAAAAAGTCCATAGAGATATCCTCCCAAATGCTACTACTGCACTGGTAGTGGGTGGGGCTTATCTCTAGATCACAAATACTCTATCTGGACTTGCTAACAGGTTACATACTGTATCACAAATCTGGTTATATCGGCTTCATACAGTATAATCGTCTCATCTCGTGGTCCATCTTACCCGTACCTGAATGTACTGAATAAGGCGTACAGTGGGTATACCGTAATATTCTCTGTCTCTATATGCATCAGCAGGTACAAAAAAGTGGTCATGACTCTTCATCAGTCCATCTACTCCCATGGAGAACTATGGTGCCTCAGTACGAGACATCCTTTCTCTAAACCTTGTCAAGGCCGGGCAGGTCTCCTACTTCTGTTGGACCTCATCCAACAGACCAGGTAGAACCTCTGAGGTATAACTGGGTATCCTCATCAAGGAACTGATTGTCCAACTCTAGCCAAGCTAGATCTCTTTGAAGCTGAGGTTGAACTATCAGTCTCACAATCATCTTCTCTTGGAGCGTCTTTCCATTCAAGTTATCGGTGACAACATTCAACTTCTCTGAATGATATGGAATCTTCAAGTCAAAGTCTTGATCAACTTAAGCTCTTAATACTGGCGGTTATTCAACCCCTGTTGCATAAAATATACTTCAGATATCTATGATCTATAGAAACCTGACATGGAGATCACACCGGTACGGTCTTCAAAACTTAAAGGCTTGAACTACCACTACTAACTCTAAATCATGAGTCGGGTAGTTCTCATCATACGTTCTCAGTTTTAAACACACATATCAATAAACCTACTCCTCTGTAGTAATACACATCTCAGACTTAGTAGGGATATATCACCATAAATCACGGGATACCAAAAATCTTCTAACTATAACAAAATGGAAGCAGAGGTCAAGTGCCTCCTCAACTCTTCAGAACATAGACACACTGCTTTCATCACGTAGTTATGGTGGTCTTCTCAAAAGACTCGCAAATGAATACGTAATCATATAAAATCCTTCCTCAAAGCATTGGTAGAAATTGGTTGAGCCGAGAAAACTACATATTCCTTAATGTTCATCAGTATCTCCCATGTTACAATATAGTTAATTCTCGCCAAGTCAACCATGATCCCACTGGCGGAGACAACGTGGCCTAAAAAGGCTACCACTGGCATCTCAACTTACACTTAGAGAGCGTAGCATACAACCCTCTATCTCTCGAAATTTGCAGAACGGTCCTCAGACGATCGGTCTACTATTCTCTGCTATGAGAGTATACCGACATGTCATCCATGAAGTCTACCACCAAATAATCAAGGAAGTCGATGAAGATACCATTCATCAACTCCATAAAAACTACTAAAACAATCGTCAACCCAAATGGCATCACTACAAACTCGTAGTGTCCATAACGGTATGGGATACGATCTCATACACATGTTGCTCTCTCATCCATGACTACGGATATCTTGAGCACAAACGAATCCTGAAAACACAATTGCTTCTTGAAGCTAACTCATCAGGTCGTCAATACGGAACATGGAACCCACTAGGGTAAACCCGTTTCGATCAACTTTTCAAGTTATCAGTACAATATCTCAACAAGCACCATATAGTGTGGCTTTCCCATTCAATCTTGTATCATACTTCAACTCGATAACAATGTCCACACTCCGCTGAGGTGGCAACTAGACGGTTTAGTAACACGTCTATAAACTCATAAACAACTGGAATACCTTCCATTGTTGGACTATCTTGCTCCTTCATGGTATAACACTAGAAGGCGTCACATCCCTGTGCTATCAGCTCGCAGCTCGTACAATCCTGATGACAAACCCGTCTCTTCAAAGGTCTTAACCTTAGAAGACCTCAAATTACCATCTCAATAAAGACTATAATAGCCTTACTATTAATATTTAACACCGCATGATATCTATTCATCCAATCCATACACATAATGATTTCCTCATGCACCTACGGCATGACAAAGAAGTATACAAGCCATACACAAGTCCCGGAATAAGGGAACAAACACATATCTCGCGGGTACCTCAGACCCCTAACTGGTAATCCTGTAAAGGAAAGTCCACCTTCTACTATATATCAAAGATCAACCATTAACGCATGCATCGAAAGACAAGAAGTGCATAGCACTCATAATAAACAAAACTCTACTAGGTAAACCATTAACGAGAATGGTACCTATAACAGCTAACTCCGTAGCTCCACTACATATCATTACTCGATCTCGGATATATGCTCCTCAAGTATCACTGAGGTCCTCACTATAGCCTCCACTCCCACTCTTTCTGCACCGGAAAGAGGAAGGTCTTGCTGGGAATAAACACCACCGTGCTGAAAGAAAAGGGCCAGATGGCCTAGCTCACCACAAGTGAAACAAGCTATTAGTGCCAAAGGGCACACAGAACGCAAATGATCTGGATAGCCACAATTGAAACATAATCGTCCTATCCTTGCAACCTGTGCAACTGAAGGGTAACTCGACCTTCGTCGTCCACCTAGAATGATCTCACTCTTGAAGAGAACCTGTAAAGCATATGATGGCCGCCTTTGGGCACACAGCTCGCCAGTGTCCCAACTTCCACGCAATTAAAACACTATAGTTCCTTGCCAATCATCTTCATGGCCAAAGGATCACTAGGTTGTCCTGGTATCTGACTTGGTTCACCATTCATCATCTTTGCTTCTCCACTAACTGATTCAATCCGTTGCTTCTTCTCTGATCCAGAAGCTTCAGTTGATCTCACAGATGTTGGTAAATCCGGTGTAGGTCTACCCGTTATCACCGCCTCTTATACTTGCTACATATACTCTTGAAACTTGGATCTACTCATGGACACACGATCAGCCTCTTCAAACTCGTTCTCTGCCATAAGCGAAACAAAAGCAAAAACTGGTCCGTGACTTATCACCACTAGAGGAAGAGGGGGTATACCACTACCTCATCCCACTACAGATACTACTCTAGTTTGAGTCATCTGTAGGATATACGCACCTAATCTTATAAGGCTATATATATGCCATAGGTATCGATATGTATATAATACATCCACATAATCCATAGTACACACAGATATATATACATATCTACGCTGCAGAGATTCATGGCAGAGGTGTCGACTTCTCGTACATTCTATCCCAAAACCACACTTAAAACCAAAACCTTTGAAAAACGTCAGATCCCATGTGGGCTCTGTTTATTTTACCTATCAAACCTCATTGCAGGTAGCAAGTGCCATTGTTGTCAACCTGGGCTCTGATACCAACTCTGTAACACCCCGAATCCGCGGGACTCGGGATGTCACATTGGGATAGGATCTCACAATGGATCCTGACCCTACCCTGACAACAAGTTCACTGGACCTTACAACATGGCACTGACAGATATAAAACAAATACATAAAATAGTATAAACTGTACGACCCAAAGTAAACAACAACATAGCCGAGTATATAAAACGACATCCTCACACAGGAGGTACAAAAGATCCTCCTCACGCAGGAGGAGAAACACAACAACCCCAAACCAACAACCTAATGTACGCGAGTCCTCGGCCTGTCACCCTGCCAGATCACCCAACAGCGCCTATCTTGTAATCATCTACAACACGGTATGAAACCGTTAGCTAACCATACATATATGGGGTAATGCATAAGCACAAGCACAATCATGAAAGATAAACACATCAACATGCTATCACACATTTACCCATTTATTATCTTTATATAATAACCATTCACTTAAAAACCGTATATATATATATATATATATATATATATATATATATATATATATATATATATATATATATATATATATATAGTTAGATGAAAGTATGTGACACGAGGACCGATACATCCTCGCCTCTGAGTGCAATGTCCAGTTGTACGAGTATCGGTCACACAATCCGTGTACCCTATGGGAGTGGATTGCGCCCTTTCTGTAAACCAGTCTGGCCTGACATCAGAGAACCTCCTAGACTCCACGGCGGGATGAAAGGGAAAGGTTATCACAGCCACGCAGTGGGGCAATCAATAGAACATAGGTCGATAAAAATGACAACTCATGCTATCATAGCAAACATATAAAGCACACACCACTCATGCAAACACCCAATATAGGGATGGTAGCTAAGTAAGTCATATGGACTTACCTCAACCTCGTACAATCACAACCACGATCAACCTCCAATCCTGAGAGGGACACTGCCTAATAACAAGGCATAAAGAGATATCAATACTCCTATCAATAAAAAAGGTCACATCTAGACCCAATGGATCCATAAGGATCATAATCAATCTATAAGCCTCACAACCAACTAAACCTCAATATCTCAACATAAGTCACAATTCCTCAAATCTCAAGGTAGTATCTAATCAACATTCCTCAATCTCAATTCTATTCCTAATTTAATTAATTAACCTTTAATTAATTAATTAGATTTTGTCAGAATAACGTTTTGCCTGCAGGCAATTTCTAAACCCCCTGTCATCAGATTTCATCAAACAAACAACCCATAATCACCAGAATAATATAACGACCATAATGGAATTTCTAATAGTCCTATTTGACAAGCCTAAAGTCAATTTAGGCCAAATCGCAGTATGGAAAACGAATAAATTCATAACTTATTCGTTACTAACCCGATTGACGATCTGAAAGAAGATTCGGAATCACAACGACGCAGGCTCCGCATGGACAACATCAAATTTATCGGAATCTGAGCGACGGAACCGTCCTGGTGACATATATGCTCGACCAGCCCTCCATGTACTCGGAAATGCAGAAACTCGGTACCGTTATGAAGAGAATGAAGAGAGGAATCCAGAAACTCAAACGGAATTGAAATCGGATTAGAAACGGAGAGTAGATCTGAGTTTGAAGGTTGAGAGAAATCAGAGCTTTTACGAGGAAACGTGAAAGGAAATGAATTAATAAAGTATTTTCCGCTATTTATAGT
Source organism: Fagopyrum esculentum (assembly GCA_033239045.1). NCBI lineage: Eukaryota > Viridiplantae > Streptophyta > Magnoliopsida > Caryophyllales > Polygonaceae > Fagopyrum > Fagopyrum esculentum. Next base: position 101,396,210 of record BSUD01000002.1, on the reverse strand, counting down.
GAAGACGATAATTATCCTTTAGTAAAGTCGATAATTATCCTTTAACCGATCCAAAGGCGGGTCAAACCTCTTTCTCCAAATTTCTCGAGATTGGAACATTAAATCTGGAATATTGTAGGGATAATTATTCCACAACTGCATCGGAAAACGTGTATTCTTAAGCCGTCTTTCTTAGCCGTTAAGAAACGAAATAGCGACTCTTTTGGCCGTTTTGCCTCTCCATGTTATTTCATATCTAGGACATATCCGATGTCCTGATCATTTCTCTCAACTGCATTTTTATTAATTGGAGCTCTCAAATGCTCTAAATAACACCGGAGGGTAAAAATAATACCCGGGGGGAAAAGTAAAAATTTCCCCAAACGTCCAAAATTACGCCAAGAACATAACGGTGGGACTCTTACTCATCACTTGCGAAGTCTTCGCGAGTTATATGTTAATTACTATCAACGATTAAGTTAATCAACATTAATTAGAATTCAAAATCCTAGCTATTACAGAATGTACCCCATGGACAAGTGAAAGTGGTCTTCTCTTGATCATCCGGATGGATAGGAATCTGAAAGAAGCCACTATAACCACCTAAATAGCAGAAATGTGAGTGTTGGGTCAACCGTTCGAGCATTTGATCGATGAATGGAAGTGGAAAATGGTCCTTCCGAGTGGCCACATTCAGCTTCCTATAGTGGATGCACACCCTCCAGCCCGTGACGGTCCTAGTTCGGATTAACTCGTTGTTCTTATTCGTCACAACGGTCGTCCCTCCTTTCTTCGGAACTACATGCACTAGGCTCACCCACTTGTTGTCCGAGATAGGAAATATGATACCTGCATCCAACAACTTAAGAATTTCTTTCTTCACAACCTCTTTCATGATCGGATTTAACCATCTTTGAGGTTCCCGTGAAGTCTTATGATCGTTCTCCATTAGAGTTCTATGCATGCAGAAAGAAGGCTTAATGCCAATAAGATCATCAATAGTATAACCCAAAGCCTTTCGATGCTTTCTCAGGACATGCATTAGTTTAGATAATTCAGTTTGTGAGAGGGAAGCACTAACAATGACGGGATAAGTGGAATCCGTTCCAAGAAAGACATACCTAATTGACTTGGGAGTTGTTTAAGCTCCACAACTGGGGATGCTTTCTAAGGGGGATCCTTGCTTCCTCCTTCCAGTGGAGTAGACATAGATCGAGGAACTGGACTTTCAGAAGTCTCAGTTGACATCATCTCGCTTTCGACCTCGGTCGAGACGCATAGAGGGTGACCGAGATGTTCTTTAGTCAAGAACACCTCGCTTGGTCCAGAAGGTGCCTCGGTCGAGGTACTGCAACTGGGACCGAAACTGGAGATCTTCTTCTCCCGGATTAATTTTTCAACTTTAGCTCCTGGATCTTCTTCCAGCGCCTTTAAGCTCTGTATATCTGCATCACAAGAAACATATATACCTTCCTCCATTAAGCTACAACTAATAACTCTCTAAAGTGGATCATTAATAAGGATAGAGCTCACCAATTCTCTTGATTCTTCTTCATCATAGATGTTGAAGATATCATCTCCCAGCGGCTCTCCTTTCATTGCCGCAAGCAGTGCAAACTCAACTTGATCACCGCCAATGTTGAATTGCAACTTGGCGTTCTTACAATCCACATTGCAACCCGAAGTTGCTAGAAATGGCCTCCCGAGAATGATAGGAACGGGATAATCTGCGGGAATGTCAAGCACAACAAAGTCTATAGGTAAATAGAAGTTACCTATAACTTAACCGGAACATCTTCCAAAATACCCACGGGATGGGTAATAGAGCGGTCCGCCATGTATAATCGTATCTTCACCGGCTTGGGGTCTCCAAGTCCGATCCTCACACATAGCTCCAGCGGGATGATGCTCACGCTGGCTCCTAGATTACACAATGCCTCACAAGTGACATCCCCAACTTGAATGGGAATGCAAAATGAGCCGGAATCTCTCAACTTGGGTGGCATCTTCTCCTTCATGATTTGGATAAGCTCCGAGAATTTAGATGTCATCCTTACTTCACCAAAGTCTTCCAATTTCCTCTTTCTTGATAGAATTTCTTTTAAGAACTTCCCATAGGCGGGCATCCCTAGAATAGCATCAAGGAAAGGGATGTTAGTATGTAGTTTATTCATCAAGTGATGGAACTTACCAAAATGCTTGTCTAGATGTGCTCTGGCCCTTGACTGGGGGAATGGAAGTGGTGGTTTATATGCAGGAGGTGGGACATAAACTTCAGTTTCGTCCGACGCTCTTTGAGGCTCAACCTCGGTTGGCACCTCGGCCGAAGTGTTCTTCGACTGTGCCTGGACCGAGGTGTTCTTCGTCTGTACTGGCATCGACCGAGGCACTGGATCTGCAGTGTTCAGTCCACTTCTCGTCGTTATTGCCATGATTTGTCCTTCAGGGTTGCTTTTTGTCCTTGCTGGAAGCTTCCTTGGATCTCTTGGCGCTTCATTCGCCTTATTAAAGAATTGTTGTTCTAAGGCTTTTTGTGCCTTCGAAAGTGAAGTCATGGACGTCTCCATAGCATTGAGCTTGATCAAGATAGCCTCCAGCACCGCATCTTTCTCTTCTGGCTGGGACGAGCTTGATCCAAGCTCTTGGCTCTTCAATGGAGTAGTAGAAGAAGAAGAAGAAGAAGAAGAAGAAGAAGAAGAAGAAAGGAAAGGATTAGAGGAGTTGTTTGAATTGGAGTTAGAGTAAGAGTTACCCGAATTTTGATTGTTTGGCCTCCAATTATTGCTGTTGGATCCTCTATTGTTGTTGTTCCGGGAACCGTTGTTGTTGTTCCGGTAGCCATTGTTGTTCCTTGAGCTTTGATATCCTTCATCTTCTTTCTTGGTTTAAGCAACCAAAAGTTCCTTCAATTGCTTCACATCATTCTTCAAAGAGGTGAGTTGATCATTGTTTGACGGAGCTTCTTGGAAGTTGACTCTTTTAACTCCACCTTCAGCTCCTTGATGGGAATATTTCTCCATGTGCAAAACTTGCTTCTCTATGAACTCCCAAGCTTCGTCAATCGGCATGTCCATGAACGTGCCGGCGGATAGTAGTTGAAGGTTGAACTGGGTGTTTTCGTCCAGTCCCTTGAAGTATATCTCCAACAACTCTATCTTTGGAATCCCATGATGTGGGCAATCCAAAAGAATGTCTTTAAATCTCTCCCATGACTTGGACAAACTCTCTTTGTCCTTGATGATGAATGCATTGATCTTCCCTCTCATTTCAGCGGTCTTAAAGGGGGGAAAGAATTTATTCAAGAACTCCGTCGTCATCTCCTCCCATGTGTTGATTTTTCCTGGAGGGAGAGATTGATACCAAGTAAGCGCTCTATCTTTCAAAGAGAAGTTGAAAGGACTTAGCTTGTAATTGTTGTTTTCCAGCCATGAAGGTCTCAAGGTCTCCATCAAGATCTCATAGTTTTGCAGATGTTGATGCGGAGACTCCCTCTCTAGCCCTCCAAACTGGCATTGACGAATCATGGAAAGAACTTGCAGTCGAAGCTCATAATCATGGTCCGCTGGATCACCTAGGTTGACTCCTGGACGCCTCAGTTGCTGGTTGGGGTCCATCCTCTGCCCCAAGGTCTGTGGAATACCTGCAAAAAGAGCATCACGGACTGGTATCCGAGGTGGAAGTATCTCGGCCGAGGCAGCTGGTACTGGGTCCTACCTCGGTCGAGGTTCTGGAATTGGGTCTTGCCTCGGTCGAGGAGCTGGATCTGGTCGAGGTAGATATTGGTCCTGTAAAGTCGCCATATCTGCTTTGATTGCTTCTGTCCTTGCGCGAGTTTCTTCCTTTTCTAGTCGCAATTCTTCTTTACTGAGGTGTAGTTGTTCCAATGCCTCCTTCAATTCGGCCTCAAGATCGCGATTTTCTTGATTGGCCATCTTAGCTTCTTTCAAGCGTCTTTTGTATGTCTTCTCTGGTTCGGGATCGTAAGGAACGATTTCCTTTCCAGCGCGGGTTCTTCGCATAAACCTACAAGAAAGAACCTGCAAAAGTCACTCAAGTAGAGTGGTTAGTAATAACAGGGGCAAGTGCCCCGAAAGACAACCGCAACCGGCTCGGTCTAGACCAAGTCCCCGGCAACGGCGCCAAAAACTTGTTCGCTCCAAATGGTGTGTGCAAGCTTTAAATTTATAACCCTAGATATATGCCTAAAACGAGGATGCGAACCCACAATGTACGGGTCAATCGTAGTAAAAGCAAGAATTTCGGGGTGTCGATCTCAGGGACTTAGGTGAAACAAAGCAAGTATAGGTTGTCAATATTACAACTAACCACAAAAGCGATTAAAGCAATCAGAGATGATAAAAATTCAATTAAAGGAAATATGCAAATTCTAGGGATTAAAGCATCTAGTTGTGGTTCCAACTCAAGATCTCAAGATAAGCGGACAAAGCTGAGGTTTTGCAAAAGGATTGTGTTTCTAAAGTGGAATAGATCACCGGGTAAGTCTCACTACTCACTAACTCCAAACCAAAAGCTCCTATTACCGGGTAAGTATCAAGGTACTAAGGAAAGGAATTATAATCTCAAACCAACAAACCAACTAAGGGAATGGAATCAACCTTTACCGGGTAAGTCTCAGGCTAACTCACAAAGATGGGATGAAGGCACACTCAAACCCCAATAAAGGATAAACCTTTATTACCTACACTTATGATCTTGGGTAAACAAACAAATGAATTACCGGGTAAGTCTCATCCTAGGCTTGCATTGAACCAGGAAAGGTATAATAAGAATAGGATTTGGCAAACTCTATTACTTAACTTTCAGTTACAGATCAGAAAGGTCACCTCGGTCAAACGAATTCCACCCCGGCCGAGATGTTCATCGACTGAACCAGATGTTCTAAGGTTAAGGATAAAGACTCGAGCTTTCACGGTCCTACTGGAATTTAAGATTATTCTATCATTGTTTTTTCCACAACCTTCAGCCAATCACCCTAGAACTACACAAGGAAATTAGCCACTCATCATCATTAAAGCAATAATCAAATATATGAGAAGGAAGTGAATATTTGAACACAAAAACCTTAAGAATAAGGCTTCAATAACTTCATCAAATATCAAACAAACAAGCGTTCTTTGGATCACGATCCAACAAGACAAATCAACTAGAAGGGAATCTAAGAAAGTGTTACAAAACCCTTCACAAAAGCTATAAAAGCTATGAACTTCCTTCCTTCAATCTTCCTCCAACCTTCCAAAAATCCTTCCTAACTGCAGTTTCTTCAATCCCCAGCTGTTATGATGGTAGCGGGTTGCTGAATTTGTGGGAAATCCAGCCTTTTATATAGGAGAATTACCTTCCAAAGATAATAATATCTTAAAAAGATAATTTCCTAATAAAATATATCTTAATCTCTAAAATAGATCTCCAAAATATATAATCTTCCTTCCAGAAATCCAGCCCAAAATATAAGATCTCAGCTTCCAAAAATAAAAGATCTCAGCCAAGAATAAAATATATCTCGCCGCGTCAGAGTATTCGCCTCGGTCGCGACGCTCCTCAAGATCACCTCGGTCGAGATATTACTGTGGCTGACCGAGGTGGCTCTAAACTGAATGTGAAATCTCTCAAATCTGGTCCAAAAAAAATCTCTAATCCATTTCCATGCTTCCTGGATTCTTCCTTAACCTCTTGAATGTAGCTCTAATGATTCCTTAGCTCCTTTAGCTCCATTTTGATGTAAAACGTGCCATTTTACTTACGGCTACAACGAAACTTGGTGTAGACCTCGATTCCCGCAAAGGTAGATGAAACGACGATATAATCACATAATATACATCCAAACATGCAGATTATTGAAGATAAAACGTCTAAACAAGTCCCAAAATATAGACTATAATTCATGTTATCATAAGTCCAGCCCTATCAAGCATTCATCTAAGATCATTCACCACATGCAAATCCTTAAACTCTTCAAGCACAATGTACCTAGGGGCAAGAACAAAGTGTTTTTGGATCTTATCAAAAACTCTTTGGTGATCCGAGTGGATTATAGGGAGCCTAGGGATAGGTTGAGGAGCGGGAGGGGGTTGAAAAGAGGAGTCTTCGCCTCCTTTCTTTTTGTTTCGGCTTGATTTGCGAGTTCCAAACATTTTTCAGAAACCATGGCATGTTCTTGGTGAAACCACGCCCGTGGTTTTGTACGGCAGCCCGTGGAAATGCACGATTTTACTCAAAAATCCATAAATTCCACAACAATCTCAACAACATCAGTCCTAAACTATTTCTAAGTTCAATTCCGTTCAGTTCTCCTAAAAATATTTGAAGAAAACGAAGGAAATCAACCAAGGAAAGTGTTACGCTAGGAAATAGCACAAAAAGCTTTACATTTATAAACTCGAACTAAATCCTAAACTACCTAGCGAAACCCGTAGTGTACGGGTCGTTTTGTAGAAAGGAAAGTATTCCGAGGTCGAACTCAAGGACTGAGGTGAAACTAAGTCATTCAATGATCGAAAATAGTGTAAATCTAGACTAAGATAAGATGAGGAATAAAGAAAATGGAAAACACAATGTTTTTGGAGTTTTTCGGTGATCAAACAAAGATCACAAGTATATGAACACAATCAAGCAACGCAAACACACACTAACACAAAAGATTTGAGAATGGAAGTAACAAAGCGGATTCTAGAGTTTGGAAGTCCGGGTATGGCATAGACTCAAGCTATCTATTCAATTCTCGGGTTAACTATGATATGTTGGGATTAAATGTTTCTAGATTGGGATCAATTACCGGGTAGGTCTCATGGTCCACTAGTCCATTCCTAAGGTCTCATCACCGGGTAAGTCTCTAAGCACCTAAGGATAGGAATTCTACACAAACCGGATTGTTACCTAGGGGTCTAACCTATCCTTACCGGGTAAGTCTCGGAAAGGGAAGTCCTAATCAACTATCCTAGCACACTTAGTCCAATGGCGGCTTGTGAGGCTCACCACTACCTAGGGTTTGTCATCTTAGGTATCTAAGATCGGAAATCATCGGGTAGATCTCTTCCCTCACTTAGGTTGATAGCATTAGGTGATCCTAAGCTAAATTAAACTCAACAAACACTAGGATTTCAACAACACAAGTCATCCAAGGGTAAAAATCTAAGTTCATCCTATCATGCTTCTAGCCATAGCCCTTCTTTCCTTACTCTAGAATCGCAACCTATCTAGCCAACAACATTCATTTCAAGATCAATCTCAACAAATAAATCATGCTTGCAAGTCATGGTCAAATGATGAAGAACAATCCAAAGAAAAGACATTAAAAGCATAGAATAGAAATTACCAAATCCTTACAAGGCTCCAAGAGCTAATCCAACTTGACAACAATCGAAACTTCACTCGAATCCAATCTAATCTCACTCTAAAACGAGAATCTACACTAATCTCTTCCAAGAACACCCCTAATGGGTGCTTGGAAGAGAGGCAACAATGGCCAAATGTTTTGGGGAAGAAAGGTAGGTCAAAAGAGAGGAGAGAGGATCCCAATTACAGCCTGCAAAATCCTTTAAATACCCAGTAAGGTGTAAGAGCAATGGAAGAGATCGTGGCCAGCTGTCAATGTGGTCCTGGCAAGAACCACGGTTAGAACCACGGCCGTGGAAAGGGCCTAGACCGTGGTTTGTTCCAGAGGCTTCTTCTAGGCTCGTTAAACCATGATTTGGTGCATGGCTTGTGTTGGCAAGGTTCCATGAGTCCTCCTTAGCCCTTAGCTTGCATTCCAATGAGTCCGGAAGTGTGTCATCTCGAGGAATGATCCTCGGATGTATCGATTAGGCTCTTAAATCTCCCAAAATACCTACAAAGCAAGCAAAAGTCCAAGTAGACGTCTATCTTGACAAAATACGTGATTTGAGTGCAAACGTCGTGAACTAGTGCTAAACCATGCATGAATGAGTGAAGAATCTATCTAAATGAGTGTCTAAATCTAGATCATAAATCGTGTTATCAGAAAGAGTTGAGAGAAAACCTAGGTTTTTGATTTGAAGAAATTAAATTTCCGCCCGATTGCTGAATGTTTGTGCTGTTTGTTGTCACAATCAGCAATAGAATGAAGTTTGCTTCAATTTGAAGCGAAGAATCGTGCAAAATGATCATCGGATAAAGAATTGAGGTTTGAGGGCTTTGAGCGTGGAAGAGGGGCGTGGAGAAGAGGTTGAAGGCTTGTGGTTTGTGAAGAAGAAGAGTTTATATAGCCCCGTCAAAATTTCAAAAACCACGGCCCCAATGTTACTTCCACGGCCGTGGAATTGTATTTTTGGCCGTGGTTTTGCGTCCTATTCTTTGGCTGCTCTCGACATACTTTTCAACTGCTGGAATTGATGAAACCACGGCCGTGGTTTGGCATTTAAACCCGTGGAAATCCCAAACTTTGCCAAAAATCCAAATTTGTCGATCCTTTGGCTTTCTTCACTTCTTTTTGGTTGTTCATCAAGCCTGACTTCCATAGACACAAGACATAACGGAAAGATACCAATGAAAAACAAACAAAAGCAACCTACACTAATCTAAACTAAGAAAAACGAAAAGAAAAACAAGAATGCATTACCTTGGGTTGTCTCCCAAATAGCGCTTTGTTTTCGGTCCATAGCTAGACCAATCCTTCGTTCTTAACTGAGGAGAATCGGTGCGATGTCCTCAACTTGAAGTTTCAGCTAATACTTTTTGAGTCGTTGGCCATTCACTTTGAACTTCCACACTTCTCACCCCATACTACAACCGCACCATGGGGGAAAACGTGTTTAATAACATAAGGTCTTGTCCAACGAGATTTATGTAAGAGCGTAGTTGCAGAGTGCTAAGAGAGGGAGCAGAGGGGCTAGGTTTATGCCTGAGCCGCCCCTGCATGACCTAGGGGGCGCCCATGCGCCTAGCCTGGTCTGCCCCTGTGGTTCACAGGGTCCGCCCCCGCGGCTCTGTGTGCTGCAGCCGCCTTCTTTGACCTCTTTGACTCATGCTTTACCCTTTTCACCTATATATCTTCTTCCCTTACCTCTGATGAGGGTTTCCTTTTTCAGATCTCTCTCTCTCCTTACGCACACTTTCTTCTCTTCTCCTCTCCTGGATCACCTTGGTTGATCTTGGTTTGAGTTTTGTAAGAGTTTTTGCCTAGTTTGGCTTGACTTTGATGTTGATGATGATGTTGTGCCTTATGGAGCCAGCTTGAGGGTGTTCTTGGTGCTGTGTTGATCTCCTGGAGAGCTGGTTGGTAAGCTTTTATGGCTTCTCCTCTTCCTTTCTTCTTTTCTTCATCTTTTCTCTCTTTCTTTAGTTTAGTTTAGCTTGCCTTAGGATTGGATCATGTTCAACCATGATTTGGCTTATGTTGATGTATATGTATGTATGTCACACATGTATGTTGTTGTTGGAGTGAAGAAGAGTAGAGAATCGAAGGTAGAACTGAAGAAGGAGCTGAAGTGGTTGTTACGCTAGAAACGTATAGCACAAAAGTCTTAAATTTATAACTCGGTATGTTTTCCTAACTCCTAGCGAACCCACAGTGTATGGGTCATTTTGTAGCAAGGATAGTATTCCGAGGTCAAACACAAAGACTAAGGTGAAATCAAATCAAACAAGTGATCATAGATAGTGCGAATCTAGTCTAAGAAAAGAGAAAGAAATAAAGAAATGAAAATCATGATATTTTTTGGTTGGGCTTTTTTGTGGTGATCAAGCAAAGATCACAAATCAAGCAAGATAATAAATCAAACTAACAACTCAAGCTAGCAAAACAAACAAGCAACACAAACACAAAATATGTGATCAAAGAAAGAAAAGTGGATTCTAGAGGTCAAGATTTCCGGTTATGGCATTGGACTCAAGCTTCTAAAGATTCTAAGGATAAGGTTGCGGTGTTGGGAAAGGGTGTTTCTCCAATGGAAGCAATTACCGGGTAAGTCTCATGCTTCACTAGTCCCATTCCAAACTCCTATTACCGGGTAGGTCTCAAGGGGTTAAATTTGGGAATTCTACACAAACCGGACTCTACTTAAGGGGTAAACCTCTCCTTACTGGGTAAGTCTCGGAAAAGGCAAGTCTCAAGCAAAAATCCTAGCACACTCAATCCAATAGCGGCTTATGAGGCTCACTACTACCTAGAGTTCATCATCTTGGGTATCTAAGATCGGAAATCACCGGGTAGGTCTCTTCCCTCACTTAGTTTGCTAACATTAGGTCACCCTAAGCTATATTATACTTAAAAAACACTAGGATTTCAACAACCTAACATCCTAATATACAGATTCATCAATTATAGAGCAATAGAGAGAAAAATCGGGTGGATCATAGCAAAAATCGGACGATCTGGCTGAAGAACAGGTCGATTTTTCCTTTTTGGTTAGGTTTTGTGCATACGAATCATCCTAAACTAACATATATGTCCATTCCATCATCACCCAAGCCATAACCATCAATTCATCACTCCAGAATCACAATAAACTAGCCAACAACATACATTTCAAGATCTAAAATCATCACACAAGCATACATGGTTTTCATAGGTAGATGATGAAAGATAAGCAAATAAAAACAAGAAATCTCAGCTGAATATAAGTTTAAGCAAGACTTACAACCCTTCAAAAGAAGTTCCAAAACATCTCTAACAATCCTTCCAAATGTTCTTCAACCAAAATCTCTAAAAATCACTCAAAAGCTCTCAAAAACTCACTTTCACTCTAAGTTTTGGTGTTCTTCTTCTTCTCCCAAATGAGAGAGTTTTTCTTCTTCTCCAAGTCTATCCTCCAATCGCATGAGGTGTGTGTGAGAAAATGTGGAAGGAGTCCCTTAGCCACAGCCTGCAAGACCACTTATATTCTCCATCAAGAGCAAGGGCCGGACAAAGAGATCGTGGGACACGTGGCACAAGCTGTCAAAACCCAGAAAATTGACCCAGACAGAAAAATCGTCCGATTTTCCTGAGTGTTGGGTCGATTTTCTTCAACAGGGGCTTGTTATGATCGTCTAGCCATGAGTTGCTTCATTGCTTGCACCAATAAGGATCCTTGTGTCCTTCATTGCTCCAATTATGTTCCTTCAAAGCCTTGGATGTGTACCACCATGAGGCTTGACCCTCAAATGTACCGATTAATGTCCAAAAGATCCCCAAAATACCTACAAAACCGACAAAAGCTCATGTAGACGTCTTTTCTAGAAATATGCATGAATTAAGCGTAAACGTCATGAACTAATGCCAAACCGTGCATGAATAACGGGAAAAACTATCTAAATGAATGCCTAAACTAACGTCATAAATCACGTTATCAAAATACCCCATACTTAAGATTTGCTCGTCCCCGAGCAAGACCCAACTATAGACTAAGAGATGACATGATTTATGCATGCAGAAAAACAACAAAATCTTTTTGGAATTGTGCTTCTAACATTGGATCACCTTCATAGTCATGTTTCATGGAAATGGACAAGCAATCATGCATCAAATGAATGAAGGCATAGAAAGACAATTATACTTAACTAGAAAGCATGCATGAGAGGTGAAAATGAAGAAGTCAAGATGATCATGAGTATATCCAATCTAGATCACTAAGTCTTACACACATGCAATTAGGTCACAAGGACTTAGGAAAGAAAGGCTAAGAAACGTTGTGATTAGGTGGGAATTTTTAGGTCATGTGATGCTAATCCGGGAAAGGAATTAACTCCACAATTTCGTTTTTGATCAACTTCTCCCACAAGTGTATAATTTTCTCCATCTTTTCTTTGTTTTCTTTTCTTTTTCACTTTCTTTTTCTTTCACTTATTTTTGAGACAATGGCATTGGTGTACAAAAGCCGAAACCTTGGTGATTAGCGAGCCTCGGGCTTTTTATTTTTTGAGGTGCTTCACACCGGGCACACATACCAAGGCTCGTTAGGACATTCGGTTTATCCGACTTTGGCAAGGCACAAACACCCGATTATGTGAATGGTGCCGAGTTACTCGTCATCAAAACCAAAGTCCCCAAACCTATATTTTTTTCTACACTTTTCACAACAAATTCAGCACTTCATTCACGACATTCTTTCATCAACAACTACACCCTACACTTGCTTTTCACACACAATAACACACTAGCATGCTCCTATTCCCGGATGGGTCAAAAGAGGTCTAATTTTATATCAATTGAGGTGCTCAAACAACATGATCAAGATGAGAAGTAGAGAAAAATGAATTGCGTTAATCACTCCTAAATGACGTGCAAGAACTAGCATGTAATTTCGACCATCAATCCTTAATCCAATCATGGCAAACATTCATGATCACAATTCACACATGGGATTCAAGATAAGTACTTCAAGTCCACATATGCATACATCAATTCAACACAGAAGGCCATCTATAGCCAATTCACAAGACAATCTCATCATAAGGGTCATACCCAAGCTTAGAAGCACTAAAATTTTTTTATAATTTTCTGATTTTTTTTGGATTTTTCAAAATATCTATGTACAATGCAAAACATAATGAAACATGTGACAATATTAAACTATCCTAGATGCTAATCATACAAGTGATCATGAAAACCCCACCCCATACTTAGAAACACATTGTCCCCAATGTGCAAACTAAATAAAGAAGTGAAAGAGAGTCCTCACAATGTAAAATTGGTGATGCTTTGGTATTTCCGTTCACATCGAATGATGATAGTGGATGATCGATCAAGGATGTTAGAGAGCTCTTGATGTTCATTATGGTGTCAGAACCCGCGTTTGGCACCGCAAGCCGTCCAAGTTCCACGTCCGCTCCACTCATGCTTGATTGGAGATCATAACTTTCCTTGACAGAAGGAAAAATCGGACCATCTACCCAGGAAAATCGGCCGATTTCTGTGCAAGAACAGTCCGATTTTCCTGGGAGCTTTCTTCCTCGTCCATGTGCTCAGATCTTGTACCTTCAACAGTTCCATGAGGTTTTCACATGACCTCCAACATCTCATCACACATGACAACAACAAGATCTAACACCCAAACACACAAAAGAAAAACAAAGCACACCAAGAACAAAATCAAACAAAAACAAGAAAAATAAAAGGGAAAGATATGTACCAATGGGTTGCCCACAAAGCATCATCAAGCTTCATAGCCCAATCTTTTCATAGCCCAAATTCTGCACATCCCTAAACAAGTTAGGCTAATAAAAACCGGATTGCAATACCTTTGCACACGTCTTGTGTGAGCTAGCATGGCCTCCACATGGCAAAGAGTGGCAATGGCGGATCACACTCTCCATCTCATCCTCCGGAATGCATCTCCTAAAGACTCCATCCGGTCGTCTCTTGAACAAGAGAGGCTCACTCCAATAATAATGCCTCACATCCTTGAAGAACTTTTTCCTTTGGGCATATGACAAACCGGGTGGCACCTCTTCACACACAAGGTAGTTCATTATATCCGCATACCATGGCTCACTCCCTATAGACACTTGAAGTAAGCACTCCTCCATCACTTGCAATTGTTCATCCCGGAATGAGTCATCAATCGGGACGTCATCTCTTCCAATCTCCAATGGTGGTAGCCTACTAAGATGGTCCGCTACTGAATTTTCGGAACCCTTCTTGTCCCGGATTTCCAAGTCAAATTCTTAGAGGAGAAGGATCCACCGAATGAGGCGAGGCTTGGCATCTTTCTTTGTGAGGAGGTAACGGATCGCGGCATGATCCGTGTACACAATGACCTTTGCTCCAACAAGATATGACCGGAACTTCTCAAAGGCATACACCACCGCTAGCAACTCCTTCTCGGTTGTGGCATAGTTAAGTTGGGCATCATCTAGCGTCTTGCTAGCATAATAGATAGCTTGTGTACGCCCATCTTTCTTTTGTCCTAAAACAGCCCCAACGGCCACTTCACTTGCATCACACATCACTTCAAATGGTAAGCTCCAATCTGGAGGTTGCATGATAGAGGCGGAGATCAAAGCATCCTTTAACCTACAAAAGGCTTCAAGGCAATCCTTGGAGAAAACAAACTCAATATCCTTCATCAGTAGGTTAGTAAGAGGCTTAGAAATTTTAGAGAAATCTTTTATGAATCTCCAGTAAAAACCGGCATGCCCTAAGAAACTCCTTACCCCCTTCACCCAGGTAGGTGGTGGCAACTTCTCTATTGTCTTTATCTTGGCCCTATCAACCTCAATGCCTCGGTTGGACACCAAGTGTCCCAACACAATGCCTTCACTTAACATGAAGTGGCATTTTTCCCAATTCAAGACAAGGTTAGTTTCCTCACATCTCTTTAACACCAAATACAAGTTAGCTAAACAATCATCAAATAAAGATCCATAAATAGAGAAATCATCCATAAACACTTCCATGATGTTTTCAATTTATTCAGAAAATATGGCCAGTATACACCTTTGAAAGGTGGCGGGTGCATTACACAACCCAAATGGCATTCTCCTATACGCAAATGTTCCCCAAGGACATGTGAATGTTGTTTTCTCTTGGTCATCCGGGTGGATAGGGATTTGGAAGAATCCACTATAGCGATCTAAATAGCAAAAGTGTGAATGTTGAGCTAATCTCTCTAGCATTTGGTCAATGAAAGGAAGAGGGAAGTGATCTTTCCTAGAGGCCACATTTAGTTTCCTATAGTCTATACACATCCTCCACCCCGTAACCGTCCTAGTTGGGATTAGTTCATTATTTTTATAAGTTACTACGGTCATACCACCCTTCTTAGGGACCACATGTACGGGACTAACCCATTTACTATCCCAAATCGGGTAGATGATTCCCGCATCTAGCAACTTAATGATCTCTTTCTTTACTACCTCTTTCATTATAGGATTAAATCTTCTTTAATGTTCAATAGAGGGTTTATGGTCATTGATAGGTGATAGAATCACTATCATTTATGGTAGTTTTTAGAGTCTTTTTTATTGCATTTGTGTCGGTTTATGCTACTAACTCCTTGGTCTAGAAGAAGAAGACTAAAAGAAGCTAATGAAGGAGTTATAAGCACTTAGGAGTGAAGATCGATCACGTAGCAAAGCTTCTGTTGCCTCACCGCCCCTGCGGAGCCTTGCCACCGCCCCTGCGGGTGACGTCTTACACCGGAGCACTCCTTGCGCCTTCATCAGCACCGGCCATGAAGTGTGTCACCGCACCTGCGCCACTCCTTGGCGCCCCTGCGGTAACCTGCCCTGAAGAGACGAAGACCAGCTCCCCTGTGCCTCCGACAGGGGAGCTGGTTTGACGTTTGAAGAGCATTGAAGATCCGCCCCAGCGGAATTACCCAGCCGCCCCTGCGGCCATGAAGAAGATCAAGCGTTTTTGCCTTCACCGCCCCTGCGGACTTGAAGGCCGCCCCTGCGGTTTAACACCAAAAGCTTTACTCCGGTTGTTTACACCACCTTTATGGCATTAAAGGTGGTTGTTTTAGGCCGGCCATTTACTCCTATTTAGTGTCTTTTGTAGTATAAATAGTCTTGGTTTGATTGCTAGAATCATCCATCTTGTTATCCAATAAATTATCCACTTAGATTGTCTTGCTACCTTTGTAATGAGTTGCTAACTCCCTTGCTACATTAGGTTGGGTTGAAGCTGCATTGTTACTTTGGTTGTAAGTTCTTTTTAATATAAGTTTTTATTCAGTAATGCTTTGTGTTTCCTTGATCCCATTGTCTAATTGCATGTTTACTATTGCTTGAGATTGATCACCTTAGGTTCTAAAGTGCATGCAAACAACTAGGATTAATAGGTTCCGGTTTTGGGTCTTTAATCAAGTAGCAACTTTGAGTAATAACGGGTTGTAATTACTTAAAGAAAAGGAACACAAATATAAAGATAAGTTTAATGGTTTTAATCTTGTCTTTATATCCCTTAGTCTTTGTTCGAAAGCTAACTTGTTATTTGTTCTTGTAGGTTTACGGAACACTAACCTGTTAAGTTGTGTTGATGCCGGTTGGCTCAACACATATATATGATCGAGACGGGAGATTACTTGAAAACTTGTAAAAGGAACTCACCAAAGTAGGAATTGCATGCTTAGAATCAACCTAGTGTAGATTCATCCATCATTGTCTTACTTGTCGCATTAATCGTTTTCATAAGTTTTTGTGCGCATAAATTCAACCAACCACCCCCCCCCTCTTTGTTACTAGTTACTATAATCGATAATTGCATCTAAAACACCTTAACTCTCTTGGGTTCGACCCTTACTTAACCACTATACTTGTTTTTGGTACTAAGTTGAGATTTACTTTTGATTGGGTATAGACGACCATAGAAATACCTCGGTCAAATTTTGGCGCCGTTGCCGGGGAGTTTTAGTGTTTTATTGTTATTATTTATTATTGGTTTGAACCATTTTTATTGTTCAAACCCGTGCTACTAATTCCGGCTTTGCTTCTTTTGATCCAAATTTCGAGAGGACGCACATCCGGCAACGAAGACAACAACAACTTCAACAAGAGATGGCTGACCGTACTCTTCGTCAACTTACGCAGACCACCATGGCTCAAAACTCTCTTGCGGTCACTATACCGGCATTAGGGGAAGGAGTCAACTTTGAGCTCAAGCAGGGCCTCATTCACTTGCTTCCATCCTTCCATGGCCTAAGTGGTGAAGACCCCATCAAGCACCTTGGGAAGTTCCATACCATGTGTATAAGCATGAAGCCGGCCAACATTACCGAAGAACAAATCAAGATGAGGGCATTCGGCTTCACACTCAAAGATTCCGCGGATGATTGGTATTACCACCTTCCATCCGGGAGTATCGACACTTGGGAGAACCTTCACAAGGCGTTTTTGGAGAAATACTTTCCAGCCAAGAAGGCCAATAGCTTGAAGAAAGCTATAAGCAACATCGAGCAAGAGGCAAATGAAACTCTTTATGAGTACTTCGAAAGGTTTGCACGCCTCCGATCCAGCTGTCCTTTTCACGGATATTCAACTCAAGATCTAGTCTTGTACTTGTACAATGGCTTGCTAGACAATGAAAGGAAAATAGTCGATGCGGCTTGCGGAGGTAATATTCTTAACTCTACCCCTGACCTTGCTTTGGAAAAGATACAGGAACTAGCGGAAGGTACTCGGAACTTTGGAAGAACCCCGGCTAAGAAAGGAGTTCATGCTGTGAGTTCCGGGAAGAGCGAGATTTCCACCGAGCTCGCAGAGTTGAAGGAAATGGTGAAGAGACTAACACTTATGGGAACCCCACAACAGCTCAAAGCTTGTGGAGTTTGTGCTGACCCATATCATCCAACGGACATGTGTCCACAAGTTCAGGATGACGATGCTGAGGTAAACGCAATGGGTTATGGACAACCACAGCAGCAAAGGCCTAGGAACGATCCCTATGCACAAAATTTCATGCCAAACTGGCATGACCAAAATTTTCGTTGGAGGGATCAACAAAACCAACAACAGCAGCCCCGTCAAGGTAAGTATCACTCAACTGAAGCTATGTTGCAGGTTTTGACTAAACACTTTGCTACTCATGTCCAAACAACAGAATCTAGCATCAAGAACCTTGAAAAATAGGTTGGTCAAATGACGGAAGCCATTACAAGAATTGAAACTAGGGCCTCCGGAGGATTACCTTCTCAAACGGTTATAAACCCAAAGGTGATGCTGGAAGAGGCTCAATCATAGAGGAAGAGTCCCTACGTCGAGCCAACGACGTAAAACAAAGGCGCTACTCGGGAGGCAACCCGAAGGAATAAGAATAGGAGTTTTTGTCAAGAAAACCGCCCCTACGGCTCAGAGTCTCCGCCCCTGCGGTGACATCCATGGATAGTGCCGCCCCCGGCGCTGGGCCAACGCCTGCTCACGTTGGCCACCACCCCCGCGGTGACACCCGACGCCCCTGCGGCGGCCACCCTTGACACACATCCTCAGCTCCGCCCCCGGCGCTGAGGCTTCGTACCCCCTCTTCCCTGTCACCGCCCCCGCGTTGACAAACGCCGCCCCTGCGGTTTTGTTAAGGAAAGAAAAAAAATACACTTCACAAAAATAACCTACATCTATCGCCCTCTTCACTCCCTCTCCATTCATTCTTCGAAACCTAGCCGCCTCGCCTCCCACGCCCTTGCGCCCTCCGGAAGCTCTCGCACCGCTCTGTCCAGACGCTGTTGCGCCGCCTTCGGCAACCTAGTGTCACCACCCCCTTTGCGACACCAACCCTCTCCACCACCACACACGAACACCATCTCAACCCTCTCACTCTCAACCTCCACTGCCCCACCTCCGGCGACGTCTGCAACAGCAAGGAAGACGACGGAACAGCCCCATCGCCACCACCTTCGCCAAACTCCCAAATCACCCTCTGCTCTTTGCCCGCGCCTGCAAGCCCCCACCCCAACGTCGTGCCGCCCCTGCGCCTACTGCAGCCGCCCCTGTGGAAAACACAACAAAGGGTTCGTTTCTTACTCAATTTTCTAAAATTTCTAATTCCTTTGATTGTTCAAACTACAAGAGATGGAGAATCAGAAGAAATATAAGTTTTCAAAAGCCGAGACGATGCGGTATAGGATTGTACAAAGTCGGGATGTGTATGCAACCCGATTTCTGGACGTTCCTACTTTGGAACATTTGGGCATGTTGGAGAGCATGCAGGAACTTCTCAACAACGATGGGCTCGGGGATTTTCTGATAACGACCGCCCCAACATACCCCGAGCTCAGCCGCCAGTTCATTGCCACGTTCAAAATGGAAACGGTGGACCATGGGTGTGTTGGACTTACATTCAAGTTCAACAAAAGAAACTACACATTGGACTACACCCAACTGCAGGAGGCATTCGGGGTGACTATAGCCGCTTCCAATGACTGGTGGGAACCCATTCCGACACTTGATTTAATAGAGTTCTGGCAGGCCGCCACTAGGTCTGAATTTCATGCAGGGGGAGTACTCCAACAAATTCACTCACCACTATTTGAGGCTCATCTCGAAGGTATTCATGAGTGTCTTCTGTGGACACAAGGAGGAGAATAAGGTTGCTCTTAAGGACCTTCCACTGCTATACGCTTGCCTCTCCATGAACGACTGGGTACCGGATTGGCCATACCTTTTCCTTACCGCTTTGAAGCGGATTAGGAAGAATGAGTCACGAGATATTGTGGGAGGAGGGATCATCTCCTTGTTGGCTAGATGGGTGATGGATCTCTCTGCCTTGGAGGACGGATTAGAAGCCCCACTTTATACGGAGGGTATGTTGAGGAGGTTAAGGCTCCTCAGAAGAGACGGGGAGCATCGTTTTCGGCTCTCTTTAGCAGATGGGAGTCACATCACATACCTCCCCCGATGACTTCCATTGGGAGACGAGCTCTCAGATTTGTATGTACCAGTTGAACCGGTTCCTCCGAGACGGCCTCAGGAGAATATTGTAGGGAGATACGCAACAGGATCCAGCCGGACCCCCGCCATTGATGAGGAGATGCCGACGGCAGCAGACGACAGTCAGACCATGGAGAGTCTGCAGGCTCAGATGGAAGCCTTGACCACACAGCACCAGGCATGGCAGACCGAGTACCAGCGGTCCATGCTTGAGCAGCAGTTGGCGTGGCAGTCCAACTTCGCCTCCTCCATGACCACTCACTTCGACCGCCGTCAAGATGCTTGGCAGGCGGCTCATCAACAGCAGTTGGAGACTCAGCAGATGGCTTGGCAAGCTAGCTATGAGACTTCATTTAGAGAGAGGATGGAGGCTCAGGAGGGCCGCATCGACACGCTCCACCGCCGGCAGGAGCACTTCTTCCGCCATTTTCCATACCCACCGGAGGAGGGTCTTGGTGGTCCATCCGGACCACCCCACTAAGGGGTACATTTCTCTTCCCTTCTCCCACATTTATCTTTGCATCATTTCCACTTTGAGGACAAAGTGTACTTCAAGCATGGGGGAGGGACATATCATTGCTTGTATAGTTCATTGAGTTTTTTATTTGTTTTGTTTTGCATTTTGAATTCAGATTGAAATTCACAAAAAAAAGCCATAGAAAATGAAAAGAGGCATAAAAAAATCCTTGGATAAACCGAAAACCCGAAAGGGCGGTTTAGGCAAAAAGAAGGTAGTCCGACCAACCTTAGGTTGGTGTAAAATTGGACTTGAGAGATGTGAGCTAAAGTGAGATCATCAAAAGAAGAAGAGTGGAAAGGTAAAAACCCGAAAGGGCTCCTTGGCAAAATGAGCGACACCGAGTGTAGGTTTCCCTTCCGGCGCTTGGCAACATAAGAAGGGGAGTCATAAGGAGGTTGTCTAGGTAGGCCACTCTTGGAGCAATAAGGATGGTAGTCTCTCCCTTTTTTCTCACATTTTCACTCTTTTCCTTCTTTCTTTCTTGGCTTTTATCTTGTTTTCATTGTCTTTCTTGCTTACCCATGCTTCCTGAGGCCTTTGAGTCTAGTTACTATCATTTGTTTTACTCGGGACGAGTAAAAGGTCTAAGTATGCAGGAGTTTGATAAGTGATGGAATCACTATCATTTAGGGTAGTTTTTAGAGTCTTTTTATTGCATTTGTGTCGGTTTATGCTACTAACTCCTTGATCAAGAAGAAGAAGACTAAAAGAAGCTAAGGAAGGAGTTATAAGCACTTAGGAGTGAAGATCGATCACGAAGCAAAGCTTCTGTTGCCTCACCGCCCCTGCGGAGCCTTGCCACCGCCCCTACGGGTGACGCCTTACACCGGAGCGCTCCTTGCACCTTCATCAACGCCGGCCATGAAGTGTGTCACCGCCCATGCGCCACTCCTTGGCGCCCCTGCGGTGACCTGCCCTGAAGAGACGAAGACCAGCTCCCCTGAGCCTCCCACTGCGCCCCTGCCTGCGCCTCAACCTGGGAGCTGGAAGACGAAGAGGTTGTGTCACCGCCCCTGCGTTGACATAGGGACGCCCCGGCGGCTTGGCATTATAAATGTCAGGAAGTCGAAGGGCCAGACGTTTGAAGAGCATTGAAGATCCGCCCCAGCGGAATTACCCAGCCGCCCCTACGGCCATGAAGAAGATCAAGCGTTTTTGCCTTCACCGCCCCTGCGGACCTGAAGGCCGCCCCTGCGGTTTAAAGCCAGAAGCTTTACTCCGGCTGTTTACACCACCTTTATGGCATTAAAGGTGGTTGTTTTAGGCCGGCCATTTACTCCTATTTAGTGTCATTTGTTGTATAAATAGTCTTGGTTTGATTGCTAGAATCATCCATCTTGTTATCCAATAAATTATCCACTTAGATTGTCTTGCTACCTTTGTAATGAGTTGCTAACTCCCTTGCTACATTGGGTTGGTTTGAAGTTGTGTTGTTACTTTGAGTCTAGTTACTATCATTTAGTGTCTTTTGTAGTATAAATAGTCTTGGTTTTATTCAGTAATGCTTTGTGTTTCCTTGATCTCCATTGTCTAATTGCATGTTTACTATTGCTTGAGATTGATCACCTTAGGTTCTAAAGTGCATGCAAACAACTAGGATTAATAGGTTCCGGGTTTGGGTCTTTAATCTAGTAGCAACTTTGAGTAATAAAAGGTTGTAATTACTTAAAGAAAAGGAACACTAATATAAAGATAAGTTTAACGGTTTTAATCTTCTTTTTATATCCCTTAGTCTTTGTTTGAAAGCTAACTTGTTATTTGTTGTTGTAGATTTACGGAACACTAACCTGTTAAGTTGTGTTGATGCTGGTTGGCTCAACACATATATATGATCGAGACAGGAGATTACTTGAAAACTTGTAAAAGGAACTCACCAAAGTAGCAATTGCATGCTTAGAATCAACCTAGTGTAGATTCATCCATCATTGTCTTACTTGTCGCATTAATCGTTTTCATAAGTTTTTGTGCGGATCAATTCAACCAACCCCCCCCCCTTTGTTACTAGTTACTATAATCGATAATTGCATCTAAAACACCTTAACTCTCTTGGGTTCGACCCTTACTTAACCACTATACTTGTTTTTGGTACTAAGTTGGGATTTACTTTTGATTGGGTATAGACGACCATAGAAATACCGTCGGTCAGTCATCTTTCATCAATATCTTATGCATGCAGAAAGAGGGCTTAATGCCAACAAGGTCATCAATGTTGTATCCTATTGCCTTTCTATGTAGTTTCAATTCAATCAACAATCTATTAAGCTCATCATCATTCAAAGATGCATTCACAATCACCGGATAAGTAGAATTTGAACCAAGGAAAGCATACTTTAAATGAGAAGGAAGAGGTTTTAGATCAAGTTTAGGAGGACCTTTATCGGTTGAAGATGATCCGTACAATGTAGGTTGAGATGATTCCAAAGACATGAAAGCCTCACCTAAATCCCTTGATGATTGCTCACAAACACTTGGATAATGCTCAAAAGACTCAGGAAAATCGACCCTATGTGAAGAAAATCGGACGATCTGGGGGTCGATTTCAGCTACGGCATTTTCAAAATCGGATGAAAATTTAGGATTTATGCAAAAATCGGCCGATTTCTGCCCCTCTGGTCTGATTTTTCTACAGGTATTTTTCCCTTTCTCTAGTACTTCAAATCCAACACTTGGTAGCTCTTCCAATGCTTTCAAAGCTTTGATCACTTCATTGCTACTCTCCTCAACTCCTTCCTCCATCAAACTCGAGCTAAGAACCTTCTCAAGTGGATCCTTGAGCAAGATTGAGCTCACAACTTCCCTAGACTCCTCTTCCTCAACAATGTTGAAGACATCTTCACCTAGGGCTGGCCCCTTCACCATTGTGGACAAATTAAACTTGATGTTCTCCTCTCCAATGTTGAATGAGAGGGTTGCATTTTTACAGTCCACCAAGCATCCCGAGGTGGCTAAGAAAGGTCTCCCCAAAATTATAGGAACCGGGTAGTCCGCCGGGATGTCCAAAACAACAAAATCTATTGGCACATAGAAATTCCCAAGCTGAATCGGTATGTCTTTTAGGATCCCCACGGGATGAGTAATGGATCGGTCCGCCATGTAAAGGGTCATCTTGACCGGCTTCGGTTCTCCTAGTCCAACCTTTTTGCAAAGTGCAAGCGGGATTATGCTTACACCTAGATGTTTGAAAACTAAGCATCTCAGTTAGAATTCGGGTTTTGTTTTAAAGCAAACAACAACTTTGAAAGCACAAAGGCTAACTTACTTCATTTAACTTGACTTGTCTTACCAACTAAATTCAAGTTCAAATGTTACAAATATGGTTAAGATAAAATGGTGTACAATTTCAATTAATGTTAAGATATTACATCTTGATGTTTAATTGTTAATTTTTGTTCTCCGGTGTATTGTTTTTGATTTACTCTCATTTCCTCAAATTTTAGCACCGCCATATTAGTTGGCGGATTAGACATAAATATAAGAATGTGCATTAAGCATGTATTGTTGTAACAACTAAGTTCAAATATGAATTTTCGAATTACAGATTAGTGAAATGAATGAATACATGATTTAAATTTATGGATAGACAATTGTTTAGGAAACTCGATTACTGTTTTTTTCCGATAATGCTACTAAGTTTAAGACCGTCACATTAGTTGGCGGATTATATATAAACGAATTCGGATATTCTAATTATGGATAGATGCCTAATATATTCTTTATACAACAATTTTACACTTTCGATTAAATGAGTAATTGAGATATTTTCTTCTCCGCATATTTCATCCTTAATCTTCGCTTAACCAATAACACAAACCGTAATTCCCATTTTTTTCAGGTTTCTGTTGTCCCCCTCTTTCATAGTTCACTATAGAACTATATTATATTTGCCCGGACAATATGTCCTTGATCATAACCCTCTTCACCGTCATAGGCTCTGCTAGCGGCATTTTCTCTGGGCGAACACCGAACACCTCCATCACATAAACACCATCTGGGGTTGTTCCACACATTGAGCTGCTCCGGAAACTCACAAAGAGTCTGTGGATATGTGATCAAACACCTCTTTCTTAGATCGAAACCTAGCATTGTCTGGAGAGTGATACAAGTTGTGTACCTTAGTCCTTGCTAAGCCTGTGGATTTTAAATGGTTTGTTATAGAGAATCCTACTAAAAGTATGGACTGTGCAAGAAGTTGTTAGTTTTAATGGTCAATTTCTCATCTTATATGAAGACGGACAACTTCAGAGTTTGGGTTGTTTAGACCGTATTATTAGGAGTCAAAACCTTATTCATAAGGTGTATGTCCTTGGATACTTCCATGGTGATGTATCATGAACGATGAAGACTCCCATGAAAACAACTACCCGGTTGAATCCAATGGTGATCTTTGAACATGATGGTTTCAATTGTTTAATTTTGATTATGAGGCAATGTTTTGGCGATAAGAGTAGGATCTTGAAGATGTGTCATTATTTGTGGAAAAATTTTCTTTAATGACTATTTTTACATCCAATGTTGTTCACTACACGTCTCATCCTTTGTAATTTTGGTTTTTTTCTAAATTAGTGCAGTTTCATGCATTTTTATTTTATCAAAATAAGCATGTTTGTTTAGCATTAAAAGTCATTAGAATCAATAACTTTGTACTTCAACTACTTTTTTTTTACAAATGTTGGCTTTATTGTGGATAATTGATCCAAGAGTACTTGTTTATAACATAAATTATGTTATGTCCTTCAAAAATATTCATCAATATAAAATATTTCTTACCCCAAAAAAACTAAAATCAAGTTATTTGCTTTTTTTTCTTGTACAGCAATGACTTTACAACCACATTGTTATAAGCAAATAGTAATAACATAATATTACTCGCATGGGTGTGAGAATCAATTTATATTGATATACTTTGCTAACTATATGTTTAGACATAGGACATAGCGTTGTTTATTAACATAACATTTTGATAAACAAGTACTTTGGTGTCAATTCTCCACAACACAATCAACCTTTTTAATTTTGATGTTTAAACTTATGAAATTCTTGAAACAAACTAGCTGAAGTATAAACTTATTTATTCTTATACATTAGGTATAAACCAAAATGAAAAACCTACTCTAAGGAGAGTATCACTTCATGTATCAATCTCTTTGCATTGATGATTTTTCTATAGAGTGCCAAGTTGTATTTGTTAAACTCGTTTGGTGGCATCTGGCGGGTTAGTCTTTACTTGTTACATGGTGATCTCGGTTCCAATAGTGAGCACGTGATGGTTGTACAAGTCAAATGGACATTTGTTGGCGAATATGTTGCTTGGAGGTTTCAATTCTTGGAGGGCATGCGGTGGTCTTACATGTAAAGGATGTCTCTTGGGAATTGGAGTAGTGGTTCCAGGTTTGGAGGAAGTCACAATTGATTGGATATTGTTGAGTACAATTATGTCCCGCATGGAACACTTTGTACTTTCAAGTCCAACATTTAAGTAAACGTGTTGCCATTTGCATATAGACACAAACTTGATGTAAATCAATTATCCTAATTAATATACTTTGCAATATTGACTGTGATTTTCGTTATCATGAGTTGAACATACAAAAAGTTCGAGATTATTGGTACCATTGTGTCCCACGTAATGAACTTTCGACTTCCAAGTATAAAGTATAAGTACACGGACTTCAATTCACATTGAGGCACAAACTTTGTGTAAATAACATATCCTACGATGACTAATAGACTTACGACTATTGAAAACTTCTTTAATAACCTGAAATTTTTATTATCCGGTAAAGATTCTCGTAAAAGTTTTCCTTCGATTTTGAGATACCTAGTGCCCAAGTGGTTTGGCCGACGGTGGTATGATATAGTCGGATATATATGGGAGTGACAAATGGAAACAAGTATTTTGGGATTCAAATTAATCAATGTTGATACATTATCTTCTTTCAGATTTTAGAAATGTATTGTAGATTTTCCGAACAATATTAAGTTGAGGCAAATATCGGGATTCTTATAAACTCGTTTCATGGTTCCCCATACATCACTACTCCTACTCCTCATCCTCTTCCTTGCTTCTTAACCCTAACCCTAACCTAAATGTTACCAATTGTTTTCCAAAAACCTTGTTTCCGGCCACCAGTTTTGACGACCACCACCGGGAACGCCGGGATCATTCGCGCGCGAACGCCTATGAGCCCGCACCTCTAACCGATTGAACCATCGGGTGGCTTTCTTCCTCATGTCGAGCCTCTTCTTCATCGAGTTAAAGCCATTAATCTCGAGTACCAAAACTAGACCGAGCCTTGAGCCTGGGTGTCTATCGAAACCCATTGGAGGCGGCTCGATCCGGTGAGTGCAGATCTACCGCCGCCGTTGACCTCCGTATTGCCCTTTAGCCGGAAACGTCTCGCAACAATTCAAGCCTCCCCACCCAGATCGAGCTCGTTCCTTTGTCATTCAGGAAATTGGAACCATGTAACTGCTTGAATAGCGTCGGACGATCCATATCCACCGTCCTCGTCGACCGTCGTGGCCGCCACTGCCGGGAGGAGCAACCGCCGTCGAACTATTGAAAGCCCTAATCGGTTTTGTGCATTTTGTGGTAAATTACACAACAATATTAAGTTGAGGCAAATATCGGGATTCTTATAAACTCGTTTCATGGTTCCCCATACATCACTACTCCTACTCCTCTTCCTCTTCCTTGCTTCTTAACCCTAACCCTAACCTAAACGTTATCAATTGTTTTCCAAAAACCTTGTTTCCGGCCACCAGTTTTGACGACCACCACCGGGAACGCCGGGATCAGTCGCGCGCGAACGCCTATGAGCCCGCACCTCTAACCCATTGAACCATCGGGTGGCTTTCTTCCTCATGTCGAGCCTCTTCTTCATCGAGTTAAAGCCATTAATCTCGAGTACCAAAACTAGACCGAGCCTTGAGCCTGGGTGTCTATCGAAACCCATTGGAGGCGGCTCGATCCGGTGAGTGCAGATCTACCGCCGCCGTTGACCTCCGTATTGCCCTTTCGCCGGAAACGTCTCGCAACAATTCAAGCCTCCCCACCCAGATCGAGCTCGTTCCTTTGTCATTCAGGAAATTGGAACCATGTAACTGCTTGAATAGCGTCGGACGATCCATATCCACCGTCCTCGTCGACCGTCGTGGCCGCCACTGCCGGGAGGAGCAACCGCCGTCGAACTATTGAAAGCCCTAATCGGTTTTGTGCATTTTATTATCCGGTAAAGATTCTCGTAAAAGTTTTCCTTCGATTTTGAGATACCTAGTGCCCAAGTGGTTTGGCCGACGGTGGTATGATATAGTCGGATATATATGGGAGTGACAAATGGAAACAAGTATTTTGGGATTCAAATTAATCAATGTTGATACATTATCTTCTTTCAGATTTTAGATTTTAGAAATGTATTGTAGATTTTCCGAACAATATTAAGTTGAGGCAAATATCGGGATTCTTATAAACTCGTTTCATGGTTCCCCATACATCACTACTCCTACTCCTCATCCTCTTCCTTGCTTCTTAACCCTAACCCTAACCTAAACGTTACCAATTGTTTTCCAAAAACCTTGTTTCCGGCCACCAGTTTTGACGACCACCACCGGGAACGCCGGGATCATTCGCGCGCGAACGCCTATGAGCCCGCACCTCTAACCGATTGAACCATCGGGTGGCTTTGTTCCTCATGTCGAGCCTCTTCTTCATCGAGTTAAAGCCATTAATCTCGAGTACCAAAACTAGACCGAGCCTTGAGCCTGGGTGTCTATCGAAACCCATTGGAGGCGGCTCGATCCGGTGAGTGCAGATCTACCGCCGCCGTTGACCTCCGTATTGCCCTTTCGCCGGAAACGTCTCGCAACAATTCAAGCCTCCCCACCCAGATCGAGCTCGTTCCTTTGTCATTCAGGAAATTGGAACCATGTAACTGCTTGAATAGCGTCGGACGATCCATATCCACCGTCCTCGTCGACCGTCGTGGCCGCCACTGCCGGGAGGAGCAACCGCCGTCGAACTATTGAAAGCCCTAATCGGTTTTGTGCATTTTGTGGTAAATTACACAACAATATTAAGTTGAGGCAAATATCGGTATTCTTATAAACTCGTTTCATGGTTCCCCATACATCACTACTCCTACTCCTCTTCCTCTTCCTTGCTTCTTAACCCTAACCCTAACCTAAACGTTATCAATTGTTTTCCAAAAACCTTGTTTCCGGCCACCAGTTTTGACGACCACCACCGGGAACGCCGGGATCAGTCGCGCGCGAACGCCTATGAGCCCGCACCTCTAACCCATTGAACCATCGGGTGGCTTTCTTCCTCATGTCGAGCCTCTTCTTCATCGAGTTAAAGCCATTAATCTCGAGTACCAAAACTAGACCGAGCCTTGAGCCTGGGTGTCTATCGAAACCCATTGGAGGCGGCTCGATCCGGTGAGTGCAGATCTACCGCCGCCGTTGACCTCCGTATTGCCCTTTCGCCGGAAACGTCTCGCAACAATTCAAGCCTCCCCACCCAGATCGAGCTCGTTCCTTTGTCATTCAGGAAATTGGAACCATGTAACTGCTTGAATAGCGTCGGACGATCCATATCCACCGTCCTCGTCGACCGTCGTGGCCGCCACTGCCGGGAGGAGCAACCGCCGTCGAACTATTGAAAGCCCTAATCGGTTTTGTGCATTTT
>BSUD01000002.1:101225026-101367692 GCA_033239045.1 Fagopyrum esculentum | reverse complement strand
CCCACCCCCCCCCAAATAAAAAAAAACGTTTATGACCCATTATTCAGAATTTGTAAAAATGCCCCAAACTGTTAAATTTGAATTTACCAGAATGACCCATACTTTCTGTTTTTGTGAAATATGCCCAAAAGTGGATTATTACATAGTGTAGTCCAAGTTTTTAAATTTTTAAAAATTGACCATATTTTTTTAGGATTGTGAAAAATATCCATAGCTAGCAAATGAAAGCTAACTTGTTTAGTGAGAGTAATTAAGTGTTTGAGACTTTTATGTTGTAGGAGTTCTCGATATTCATATAAGGCATAAAATACCTATGTTGCCATGAAATTTATTCGGACTAAGTATGGAATTGCACCCGTAAAGACAACTTTGGGCTTTTGCCTAGAATTTGTAGATTGAAATTTATGGGTTTTGTTCTTCTATCTTACAGTAGTTATGGCCTAGCATTTTTATTGGAGTTTTTAAGGTTGGTTGGAGGACTAGATACCAAAGCAGAATAATTTGCTTAAGTTGGGTGTTAGGATTTTGAGCTTTGTTGTCTTGCTAGGAAGTGATGCTGCAAATCCAAGGCAAAAGTGCCAAGAACTTGTTCATCCAATCATGCACACACAGTCTTAAATTTATACTCGATATATCTCCTAAACTACTTAGCAAAACCCGCAGTGTACGGGTCATGAGTAGATAGGGAAGCATTCCGAGGTCGAACACAAAGACCGATGTGAGATTAAATCATGCAAGGATAATAAAGATCTAAACCAAGAAAAGAGATGAAAACAAAGAAATGACAATCATATGTTTTTGATAGGTTTATGGTGATCAAGCAAAGATCACAATCAAGCAACAATGTCAACCAAACAATAACGGAACACAAGATATAAGATTAATGTATAGAAAGTGGATTCTAGAGATTCGGACTTCCGGTTATAGCAAGGATTCAAGCTTCTAAGCAACCTAGGAACAAGTTGCGGTATGTTTGGAAGGAATGTTTCTATAATGGGATCAATCACCGGGTAGGTCTCATGATCCACTAATCCAGCACCTAAGGTCCTATTACCGGATAAGTCTCTAGGAACCTAAGTTGGGAATTTTACACAAACCGGATTACTACCTAGGGTCAAACCTCTCCTTACCGGGTAAGTCTCGGAAAGGCAAGTCCTAGGCAATAATCCTAGTACACTCAATCCAATAGCGGCTAGTGAGTCTCACTACTACCTAATGTTTGTCATCTTCTATACCTAAGAGTGGGAATTACCGGTAAATCTCATCCCTCACCTAGTTTACTAACATAGGTCACCCTTGCTAGATTAGGCTCAACAAACAATAGGATTTCAACTCTCAAACTCCTTAACATGAAGAAATAACACTATAGGAACATCAGCTCATATACCTCGGGTGGATCATAATCATCTCGGCCGAAATGTATGAAGAAAAGGCCGAGATTGTAGGTTGAGCTAGGGATTTCGAGCATGATACTAGCCTAAGATACATCTAAGTCCAATCTATCATTATCCTATCCATAACCTTTCATCCTTCTCCCTAGAATCACATGCTACTTAGCCAAGAACAATCATCTTAAGTTCATTCATCATCATAAACACATACATGCATGCCATAGCTAGATGAAGAGAAAGGAAACATTATAAAGCAAGACACAAGTTGAATAATAAGTTTAGAACAAGCTTACAACCATCCAAGAGTAGATTCAAAACGAGCTCAACAATCTCTACAACTTTCCTCACTACAAGACTCTCAAAAACTCACTCTAAAGTATGAAAATGTGTTTTTCTCTTCTCGTCAATGAAAGTCTCTTTTTCTCTCTTCTTCACTCTAAGGAATTCAAAACTAAGGATTGTTGGGAGAATGGAAGTATATATGCAAAAAGTGTGTAGGCTGCAACAAGACACCTCCTCTCCATCATGGGAGCCAAAGGTTGTGGGTAGGAAGATTGTGCCGTGGTGGTCCTGACGGCGATCTCGGATTAACTTGTGAGCATCTCGGCCGAGATGGGTGGTATGTGGACTGAGATGAACTGAATCTAAGCTAGGATCATGGCTAACCAAGAGCCGGTGTATCGCTCGCACCAACTAAGGTCCATTTCTTCTTCTTTTCTCCAGGCTTGCTTCATTGGAACCTTGAATCCGGGCCGTCACGAGGCTTGATCCTCGGATATGAACAATAATGCATGAAATCTCCCCAAAATACCAACAAAACCGACATATGCTCGTGTAGACGTCTATTTCGGAAATATGACTCGATTAAGCATAAAACGTCCCGAACATGTGCAAGACCATGCATGAATGAATGTAAAAACTACCTAAAAGAGTGCCTAAACTAGTGTGATAAATCACATCATCAAGCTTCTTAGTGAATTCGAAAGTTTAGGAGACATTCAAACTCGTTAGGGAACTTTTATTGTTTTAACATGTTCTTGTACTATATCTAGAAGTTTTGAGCCTTCCTAGATATTTCTAGAAGATGAAAAAATGATATTGAGACGTGTTTCCGATTTGAATAGGCATTTGGGGTCACATACGGGCGAGACCGTTACATTACAGTAGTCGAGTTTTGGATCGATACAAGTAAGTCCTTGAGACTTACTTAACTGGTATTATGTGTATTGGTTGTAGAGAGAACCGGAGCGAATGGTGAGCAGGGTCCATGTACTCATATAGATGGAAAAGGGAGAGTCTTTCAGCTTCTACATGCATATTATAATGATATTTCTGTCTTATAAGGTTGTCACATGTTATACATTCATGCCATTATATTTTATTGTTTTCAAATTATTTTACTTAAATTTGTGCCTTGTTGTAAGATCTAGTGAAATTGTTGTCAAACTATGTTTGGGACCCATTTTGAGATCCTAACAAGTAGCCCCTGAATTTTGAGAATTTGGGGTGTTATAACTTCATTACAAACTATTTTCACCGATGTTGGTTTGAATGTACAAGTATTTAACATTTCTCATGGTTTCATCTGCTTTCTTATTTTAATTCTTCTCATTTTTTTTGCTAGAATTTTTTTTATTTTATTTCTTACCACTCATCATAAGAGCTTCAATATTATCCACAAATTTGTCATTTTGTAGTTCACCTTTGGAATTAACACTTTCACGACTTTATTTTTTTGACTTTGGCTTCAATAAATTTGTCTTATGTTAAGTCATCTCGACCAAATTGAATAACATATTTCTAAACCTTAGGTTGGTCTTGATATAATGTATTATAGTCTATATTTTGGGACTTGTTTAGACGTTTTATCTTCAATAATCTGCATGTTTGAATGTATATTATGTGATTATATTGTCGTTTCATCTACCTTTACGGGAATCAAGGTCTACACCAAGTTTCGTTGCAATCGTAGGTAAAATGGCATATTTTGGATCAAAATGGAGCTAAGGAGCAAAGGAGTCATTGGAGCTACATTCAGGAGCATAAAAGAGAACTCAGTAAGCAAGGAATTAACAAAGAAGATTTACTTTGGACCAGATTTGAGAGATTTCACATTCAGCTGAGATTCACCTCGGTCAGCTACAGTGTCACCTCGACCGAGGTGATCTAGAGGAGCGCCCCAACCGAGGCAAATACCCTGACGCGGCGAGATATATTTTATTTGGCTGAGATCTTTTATTTTTGGAAGGAGAGATCATATATTTTTGGGCTGGATTTCTGGAAGGAAGATTATATATTTGGGAGATCTATTTTGGAGATAAAATATATTTTATTAGAAAGTTATCTTTTTAAGATATTGTTATCTTTGGAAGATAATTCTCCTATATAAAGGGTTGAATTTTCCACAATTCCACCATCTTTTGATCAACAATATTCTCCCAGCTGTAGTTACGATAGATTTTTGGAAGTTTGAAGGAAGATTGAAGGAAGGAAGTTCATAGTTTGTTATAGCTTTTGAGGGGATTTGTAAGACTTTCTTAGATTTCCTTTTGTTTGATTGTCTTGTTGGATTTGTGATCCAAAGAACGCTGATTTGTTTGATATTTGATTCAGTTATTGAAGCCTTGCTCTTAAGGTTTTTGTGTTCAAATATTCATTCCCTTCTCAAATATTTGATTATTGATTTCATGATGATGAGTGGCTAATTCTTTGTGCGATTCTAGGGTGATTGGCTAAAAGTTATGGGAAAAACAATGATAGAATAATCTTAATCCCAGTAGGACCCTGAAAGCTCGAGTTTTTATCTTTAACCCTAGAACATCTCGTTCAGTCGATGAACATCTCGGTCGGGGTGGAACTTGACTGACCGAGGTGACCTTTTCTGATCCGTAACTGAGAGTTAAGTGTTAGAGTTTGCCATATCCTATTCTTATTACACCTTTCCTGGTTCAATGCAAGCCTAGGATGAGACTTACCCGGTAATTCCTTAGTTTGTTTACCCATGATCATAAGTATAGGTAATAAAGGTTTATCCTTTATTGGGGTTTGAGTGTGCTTTCATTCCATCTTTGTGAGTTAGTCTGAGACTTACCCGGTAAGGGTTGATTCTATTTCCTTAGTTGGTGTGTTGGTTTGAGATTATAATTCCTTTCCTTAGTACATTGAGACTTACCCGGTAATAGGAGTTTTTGGTTTGGAATAAGTGAGTAGTGAGTGATCTATTCCACTTTAGAAACACCTTCCCTTTGCAAAAACCTCAGCTTTGTCCGCTTTATCTTGAGATCTTGAGTTGGAACCACAACTAGATGCTTTAATTCCTAGAATTTGCATATTTCGTTTAATTGACCTTATTATCATCTCTTTGATTGCTTTAATCACTTTTGTGGTTATTAGTTGCATTGACTACTTATACTTGATTTGTTTCACCTAAGTCCCTAAGATCGACACCCCGGAATTCTTGCTTTTACTATAATTGATCCGTACACTGCGGGTTCGCATCCTTGTTTAAGCATATTTCTTGGGATATAAATTTAAGGCTTGCACACACCGTTTGGAGCGAACAAGTTTTTGGCGCCGTTGCCGGTGACTTGGTCTAGACCGAGCCGGTTGCGGTAGTCTTTCGGGGCAATTGCCCCTGTTGCTACTAACCACTCTACTTGAGTGACTTTCGCAGGTTCTTTTTCTTAGGTTTATGCGAAGAACCCGTGCTGGGAAGGAAATCGTTCCTTACGATCCCGAACCAGAAAAGACATACAAATGACACTTGAAAGAAGCAAAAATGACCAATCGAGACGATCGCGATCTTGAGGCCGAGTTGAAGGAGGCGATGGAACAACTGCGCCTCAATAGGGAAGAACTGCAGCGCCAAAGAGAGCAAAATCGCACCAGAGCTGCAGAGATTGAAGCAGATATTGATGAGTTACGAGCTCATATTCTGCATCGACCAGACCCTCGACCGAGGCGGGACCCCGCTCCAGTTGCCGTGGCCGAGATACTTCCACCTCGGATGCCTATCCGAGATGTTCTTTTTGCAGGTATTCCACAGACTCTAGGGCAGAGGATGGACCCAAACCAACAAGTGAGGCGTCCAGGAGTTAACCTAGGAGATCCAGCGGAGCATGATTATGAACTTCGACCGCAAGTTCTATCCATGATCCGTCAATGACAGTTTGGAGGTTTAGAGAGGGAGTCTACGCAT
Source organism: Fagopyrum esculentum (assembly GCA_033239045.1). NCBI lineage: Eukaryota > Viridiplantae > Streptophyta > Magnoliopsida > Caryophyllales > Polygonaceae > Fagopyrum > Fagopyrum esculentum. The sequence continues at coordinate 101,362,103 of BSUD01000002.1, read as the reverse complement.
CAACACTTGCAAAACTATGAGATTTTGATGGAGACCTTGAGACCTTCAAGGCTAGAATATAATAATTATAAGCTAAGGCCTTTTTACTTTTCTTTGAAAGACAGGGCGCTTACTTGGTATCAGTCTCTTCCTCCCGGAAATATCAACACTTGGGAGGAAATGACGACGGAGTTCTTAACAAAATTCTTTCCCCCCTCCAAAACCGTTGAAATGAGAGGGAAGATCAATGCATTCATCATGAAGGACAAGGAAAGTTTGTCCAAGTCATGAGAGAGATTTAAAGATGTTCTTTTGGATTGCCCACATCATGGGATTCCAAAGATAGAGTTGATGGAGATATACTTCAAGGGATTGGATGGAGCTACCCAATTCAACCTTAAACTACTATCCGTCGGCACATTCATGGATATGCCGATTGATGAAGCTTGGGATTTCATTGAAAAACAAGCTTTGCACATGGAGAAGTACTCACACCAAGTAGCTGAACATGGAGTTAAGAGAGTTAATTTCCAGGAGGCTCCATCAAATGATAATCAACTCATTTCCCTCATAAATGATGTGAAGCAATTGAAGGATCTTTTGGTTGCTCACACCAAGAAGGAAGAGGGAGGATATCAAGGCTCAAGGAACAACAACAATGGTTCCCGGAACAACAACTACAACAACAATAGAGGCTCCAACAACAACAATTGGAGATCTAACAATCAAAATTTGGGTAATCCTTACTCTAACTCCAATTCTAATTATTCTTTTAACCCTTCTTCCTCTTCTTCTTCTACTCCACTGAAGAGCCAGGAGCCTGGATCAAGTTCGTCCCTTCCAGAGAAGAAAGATGCAGTGTTGGAGGCCATCTTGATCAAGCTCAACGCTATGGAGATGTCCATGAATTTATTTTCAAAGGCACAAAAAGCCTTAGAGCAAAAAATTCTTTAATAAGGCGAATGAAGCGCCAAGAGATCCAGGGAAGCTCCCAGTAAGGACAGAGAGCAACCCTAAAGGACAAATCATGGCAATAACGACGAGAAGTGGACTGAAAACTGCAGATCCAGTGCCTCGGTCGATGCCAGTGCAGACGAAGAACACCTCGGTCCAGGTACATACGAAGAACACTTCGGTCGAGGTACCATCCGAGGTGGAATCTCAGAAAGCGACGCACAAAACTGAAGTTTATGTCCCACCTCCTGCATATAAACCACCACTTCCATTCCCCCAGTCAAGGGCTAGAGCACATCTAGACAAGCACTTTGGTAAGTTCCTTGACTTGATGAATAAATTACATATTAACATCCCTTTCCTTGATGCTATTCTAGGGATGCCCGCCTATGGGTAGTTCTTAAAAGAGATTCTATCAAGGAAGAGGAAGCTGGAAGATTTTGGTGAAGTAAGGATGACATCTAAATCCTCGGAGCTCATTCAAATCATGAAGGAGAAGATGCCACCCAAGTTGAGAGATCCCGGCTCATTTTGCATTCCCATTCAAGTTGGGAATGTTACTTGTGAGGCGTTGTGTGATATAGGAGCAAGCGTGAGCATCATCCCGCTGGAGCTATGTGTGAAGATCGGACTTGGAGAGCCAAAGCCGGTGAAGATAAGATTGTACATGGCGGATTGCTCCATTACCCATCCCGTGGGCATTTTGGAAGACGTTCCGGTTAAGTTAGGTAACTTCTACTTACCTATAGACTTTGTTGTGCATGATATTCCGCAGATTATCCCGTCCCTATCATTCTCGGGAGACCATTTCTAGCAACTTCGGGTTGCAATGTGGATTGTAAGAACGCCAAGTTGCAATTTAACATTGGAGGAGATCAAGTGGAGTTTGCATTGCTTGCTGCAATGAAAGGAGAGCCGCTGGAGGATGATATCTTCAACATCTATGATGAAGAAGAATCAGGAGAATTGGTGAGCTCTATCCTTATTAAATATCCACTTGAAAGAGTTATTAGTTTTAGCTTAATGGAGGAAGGTATAGATGCTTCTTGTGATGCAGATATACAGAGCTTAATTAAAGACACTAGAAGAAGATCCAGGAGCTAAGATTGAAAAAATAATCCAGGAGTAGAGAATCTCCATTTTTGGTCCCAGTTCCAGTACCTCGACCGAGGCACTTTCTGGACCAAGCGAGGTGTTCTTATCTGAAGAACATCTCGGTCACCCACTCTGGACCTCGACCGAGATCGAAAGCGAGATGATGTCAACTGAGACTTCCGAAACTCCAGTTCTTCGATCTAAATCTACTCTACTGAAGGAGGAAGCAAGGATCCCCCTCAGAAAGCACCCCTAGTTGTGGAGCTTAAACCGCTTCCAAGTCACTTGAGGTATGTTTTCCTTGGACCGGATTCTACTTATCCCGTTATTGTTAGTGCTTCCCTTTCCGAAACTGAATTATCTAAACTAATGCATATCCTGAGAAAGCATCAAAAGGCTTTGGGTTATACTATTGATGATCTTATTGGTACTAAGCCTTTTTTCTGCATGCATAGAATACTAATGGAGGACGATTACAAGACTTCACGGGAACCTCAAAGACGATTAAATCCGTTCATGAAAGAGGTTGTGAAGAAGGAAATTCTTAAGTTGTTGGATGCAGGTATCATAATTCCTATCTCGGATAGCAAGTGGGTGATCCCAGTGCATGTAGTTCCGAAGAAAGGAGGGATGACCGTTGTGACGAGTAAGAACAACGAGTTGATCCCAACTAGGACCGTTACGGGTTGGAGGGTGTGCATCGACTATAGGAAGATGAACGTGGCCACTCGGAAGGACCACTTTCCACTTCCCTTCATCGATCAAATGCTCGAACGGTTAGCACATCATTCACATTTTTTCTATTTAGATGGTTATAGTGGCTTCTTTCAGATTCCTATCCATCTGGATGATCAAGAGAAGACAACTTTCACTTGTCCATGGGGGACATTCGCTTACAGGAGGATGCCATTTGGATTATGTAATGCACCCGCTACCTATCAGCGATGCATGATGGCTATCTTTTCCGAGTATATAGAGAAGATCATGGAGGTATTTATGGATGACTTTTCAGTATATAGTTCCTCTTTCGATGATTGCCTATCTAACCTTTCTCTAGTTATAAAAAGATGTGAAGACACTAATCTCGTTTTGAATTGGGAGAAGTGTCATTTTATGGTTAATGAAGGCATTGTGCTAGGACACCTCGTTTCCAACCGAGGTATTGAGGTTGATCGAGCTAAGATCGAGACTATTGAGAAACTTCCTCCCCCTTGTTCTGTTAAGGGTGTGCGGAGTTTTCTCGGGCATGCAGGTTTCTATAGGAGGTTCATCAAGGATTTCTCGAAGATTTCTAAACCACTAACTAAACTCTTGAATAAGGATGTTGTTTTTGAGTTTTCGTAGGAATGTCTTGATGCATTTTACAGGATTAAGGAAGTGTTGATTTCTGCTCCCATTATCCAAACTCCGGATTGGACCTTGCCCTTTGAGATCATGTGTGATACGAGTGATGTGGCGGTAGGAGCGGTGCTTGGACAAAAGAAGGATGGCCGGACCAATGCCATTTACTATGCTAGCAAGATGCTAGATGAAGCCCAACTAAACTACGCCACCACCGAAAAAGAGTTTTTGGCGGTTGTATATGCTTTTGAGAAATTTCGCTCTTACTTAGTGGGAGCGAAAGTTATTGTTTACACTAACCAAGCAGCTATTCGTTACTTACTTGCTAAGAAGGATACTAAGCCACGTCTTATTCGATGGATTCTCTTGCTTCAAGAGTTTGACCTAGAGATTCGCGATAAGAAGGGATCCGAAAATTCTGTTGCGGATCACCTCAGCCGGCTACCTCCCTCTTCACGCAAAAAGGACAAACCACCCATAGACGATTTATTCCCCAATGAGCACTTGCATTTGCTGGAACGTTTGATAGACTTCTTTATCTCACCCCATGATGAAGGTGAAGTATGGGGTGAGGATACCTTCCAGCATGTTTAGGGATACCGTACGGTCCAGCTAGCGACCTTAAATCAAGCGCTTCTTGGGAGGCAATCCAAGGTATTGCTTTCTTTTCCCTTTTCTAGTCTAGCTTTAGATAGTTTGCTTTTGCTTTGTTTTTGGCATCCTAGACAGAAACCAGGTACTTTCTAAGGAAGGAATACAACCCAGGAGCAACACTGGAAGGACAGAAGTTCGAGAAATTGAGAAGACGGAGTTTGACTAAGTCACATCTTGGTTGCTGTCACAACACCTCGACCGAGATGATTCTTGAGCAACCGAGGCCACTAGGGCTGACAACGATCCACCTCGGTCCGGTCGAGACCATCTCGACCGAGGTGACAGAAGAATCGGCGAGGGGTATAAAAGGGGAACATTTTCTCCCTCTTTCCCTCCCATCTCTCTCTCTCGACCGCGGCGATAACCACTTCATTTCTCCGATTTTCACTCGTTTTCGACGATTTCTGCTTCGATTCTGCGAGGAAAGGCTAGAGGAACCGATTGCAAGCAAGAAACTGCAACAAAAATGCTTCCAATCGACTGAATCTGGGGTAAACGTTCGAAAACCCTAACCTTCCTCTTATCGCTGATTTCAGTCAAATTTGGCCTTGGTTGCCATTGATTTGTGTTGAAAATGGATTAAGTACCCATAGGAAGCAATTGGTAGTGAAATTGGGGGAAAAGAACTGAAATTCAGAGAGTGGAATCGAACAGCTTCTCGCCTCTGTCCATTCGACCTGCGCCTCGGCCGAGGTGTTCTTGAGATCTGTCAGAGCAACCGAGGTGATATGTCAGAAAGAGAAAATGAGTTCCAGGTCCGATTGCCAGTTAGTTCTGAGGGATAGATCCTCACCTTCTTCTTCTTTTTCTTCCCAACCTTCTATACTGGTGATCCACGAGCATCACCAGGCTGACTATGACCTCATCTGCACGCGCCCTGTGATTGCGCCGCGGTTTCTTGATATTTCCGCTTTTGATTGCCTCCACGTGGCTGACGATCTTAGGAGGATGGTATCCATGGTAGGGCTGGAGTAGTTCATGGAGATTAGAGCTCCACCTTACCTCAAGCCCACATTGGAGTTTGTGAGTTTTGTGACTCACTTGCCTGAGGAGAGAGCCATCAAGTACCGGTTGCTAAACCGAAAATACCTAGTTCCTATGGACCAGTCGAGAGACATCTTCGGCCTCCCGACCCCCACAGTTCCCGACTTCCCTTCTCGAGCTGTGGCTCGACAGTTTTGGGGTCAAATTGCTCATGTTGTTGAGCATGCTGATAGGTGGAGACCTGGAGACTCCAAAGAGAGGATTATCTTCCACCTTGCTTTCAGAGTAGCCCACCGGATCTTCACTGAGACACTTCTGGCACGTACTGAGACGCCCCAGAAGATTAGACAAGGGGAGCTTCTGAGCCTATTCTGTATGGTGACTGGGGAAGTTCCTGACTTTGGAGCGATACTGGCTGAGGATCTACACCGGATCAAGGCTAAGGGGAAGGGAGATATTTGTTGTGGCGGCTTAGTGACTCATATAGAGACAGTGATGGAGTTAGATCTGAGCGCTTGTACATTAGTGGCGGCTGCCAAGCCGCTAGGTCTACAGTAGATGATCACCAAGAGGATTCTAGTTCCTCGTGGGCTCACTATGCCGTATGTGGCGATGCCTTGGGAGCAAACTGCCCCTCAAGGTATTAGGTGGTCAGCTCAGTTCTCAGTCTACGACCCTCAGTATTGGTCCACTACATGGATACCTTACATTGAGGATGCTAGAGATGCAGCAGTTCAGGTACAGGAGGAGGATGAGGATGATGATGGCGGTGCTGCCATGGAGACAGGGACAAATACAGCCGGTCCCAGTGTGCCAGTCGTCGATCTGGACGACGAGGAGACAGAGGAGGAGGCAGCACCACCACCACCACCCCAGCACAGATCCCGCCGCCGCAGATTCAGAGATCCAGTAGCGCATCAGAGGATTGATGACCTCACCGACTAGATGATCGACTCCTACGCTGCCCTGACAGTTGATATCCGTGAGCGTTTTGATGACCAGCGCCGAGGGATCGAGGGCTGGACACATCGGATGCTGGAGAGCCAACACTACCAGCGCCGGATGATGGAGATGCAGTTCCAGCACACGATGGGATATCCTTTTGACCCATCCCAGCATCCGTACGTGCCATATCCACCACCACCACCAGCAACAGATCAGGACTAGAGCTTGCAGGGATTTCATTTTCTTTATTATTTATGCAGCTCAGCTTATGTCCGGTGAGTACTCTATTTTCAGACTTATTTTGACCCATTGGGACAATGTGTCCCAAGTATGGGGTATGGATGTATCTTATTTGACACTATGTATGACTTGTATGACTATTTATGACTTTTCCTATGCTCTATGTGTTTATCTGAAACTACATGCATGCATACAGTTTATTTGATTGAGAAAAACGTCAAAAACTGGTTTAGAAAAAAAATTTATGACCTCGACCGGGGTGATTCTTGCCAGACGAGGTCGAGTACCTCGGTTGACCTAGAACATCTCGACCGAGGTGGTTTAACTGAAACAGTTTTCGAAACAATTTTTGTGCTTCTTATTTGGATATGACCTCAGTGATGATTTTGTTTGCAGACTGGTTTTGAAATCTTTATATGTTTGAAAGGTTTTATGATATGTTTAAGTTGCTAAATGCTTTGTTTGAAATTTTTGGCATGTTTAATACTTTATTTTTATCCAAATTATGTTGAATTTGAAGGTTGACACCACATGATGAGTTATCTCACTTTCTTCCTGGGATGATTAAGGCAATTCATTCTCTTCTCTTCTTCCTCTTGATCATGCTTTAGCCCTTCATATATATATTTGCCTCCCTTTACCTTTACGAGAATTTGGAAGCAAGAAAGTGAAAAGCAAGTGAAAGAAAAGTTGAGATGTTGGCTGGAACTTAGAAAGAAACAAATATGTTTGAGGAAGCCAATCATGATGATGAGTAACTCGGCACCATTCACATAGCCGGGTGTTTGCGTCTTGTCAAAGTCGGATTGAGCGATATTCCTAACGGGTCATGGTATGTGCATCAAGGGTTTGAGGCATCTCGAGAAATTGATGATCGCTGATCTCCTAGGCTTCGGTTATTGTGCACTTCTGTCCATGCATCCCAAAAAGTAAAAAGTAAATAAGCAAAGCTTATTGGTGGAAGATGTTGAAGTTCAAAGCAAGTGAAGTGAAGATCCTTTTCTCGGATTCTAGCACCACATTCCCTAAATACATCTCACCCTCACACGTTTCTTGACCTTCTCTTGAAAAGCCCTTGAGACCTCGAGTTTGTTGATTGACTTAGTGGTTTAAACTGGATTATACATGATTAATTTTGATAATTATGATTTATTATGCATTCTATGATTTTATGCAAAGATGAACAACTTTTTTATATTTATAAAATGTTTTGATCATACTTTGATTTTAATTGCCATGAAACATTCTCTTAGAGTGATCTATGAGTGGACCACACCACCAAAAAGGTTTTGAAATACTTTTCATTGATCTTTATGACTTATAATCCATTCTATCTTGTACTTAAGATTTGGAACTTGCTTGGGGACAAGCAAGGGACAAGTATGGGGTATTTTGAGAGCATGTATTATAGTCTATATTTTGGGACTTGTTTAGACATTTTATCTTCAATAATCTGCATGTTTGAATGTATATTATGTGATTATATTGTCGATTCATCTACCTTTACGGGAACCGAGGTCTACACCAAGTTTCATTGTAATCGTAGGTAAAATGGCATATTTTGGATTGAAATGGAGCTAAGGAGCAAATGAGTCATTGGAGCTACATTCAGGAGCTTAAAAGAGAACTCAGTAAGCAAGGAATTAACAAAGAAGATTTACTTTGGACCAGATTTGAAAGATTTCACATTCAGCTGAGATTCACCTCGGTCAGCTACAGTGTCACCTCGACCGAGGTGATCTAGAGGAGCGCCCCAACCGAGGCGAATACCCTGACGCGGCGAGATATATTTTATTTGGCTGAGATCTTTTATTTTTGGAAGGAGAGATCTTATATTTTTGGGCTGGATTTCTGGAAAGAAGATTATATATTTGGGAGATCTAATTTGGAGATAAATATATTTTATTAGGAAGTTATCTTTTTAAGATACTATTATCTTTGGAAGATAATTCTCCTATATAAACGGTTGGATTTTCCACAATTCAGCCATCTTTTGATCAACAATATTCTCCCAGCTACAGTTAGGAAGGATTTTTGGAAGTTTGAAGGAAGATTGAAGGAAGGAAGTTCATAGCTTGTTATAGCTTTTGAGGGGATTTGTAAGACTTTCTTAGATTCTCTTTTGTTTGATTGTCTTGTTGGATTTGTGATCCAAGTAACGCTCATTTGTTTGATATTTGATTCAGTTATGGAAGCCTTGTTCTTAAGGTTTTTGTGTCAAATATTCATTCCCTTCTCAAATATTTGATTATTGCTTTCATGATGATGAGTGGCTAATTTCTTTGTGCGATTCTAGGGTGATTGGCTGAAAGTTGTGGGAAAAAAATGATAAAATAATCTTAATCCCAGTAGGACCCTGAAAGCTCGAGTCTTTATCCTTAACCCTAAAACATCTCGTTCAGTCGATGAACATCTCGGCCGGGGTGAAACTTGACTGACCGAGGTGACCTTTTCTGATCCGTAACTGAGAGTTAAGTGTTAGAGTTTGCCAAATCCTATTCTTATTACACCTTTCCTGGTTCAATGCAAGCCTAGGATGAGACTTACCCGGTAATTCCTTCGTTTGTTTACCCCATGATCATAAGTATAGGTAATAAAGGTTTATCCTTTATTGGGGTTTGAGTGTGCTTTCATTCCATCTTTGTGAGTTAACCTGAGACTTACCCGGTAAGGGTTGATTCTATTCCCTTAGTTGGTGTGTTGGTTTGAGATTATAATTCCTTTCCTTAGTACCTTGAGACTTACATGGTAATAGGAGCTTTTGGTTTGGAATTAGTGAGTAGTGAGACTTACCCGGTGATCTATTCTACTTTAGAAACACCTTCCCTTTGCAAAAACCTCAACTTTATCCGCTTTATCTTGAGATCTTAAGTTGGAACCACAACTAGATGCTTTAATCCCTAGAATTTGTATATTTCCTTTAATTGATCTTATTATCATCTGTTTTATTGCTTTAATCACTTTTGTGGTTATTAGTTGCATTGACTACTTATACTTGCTTTGTTTCACCTAAGTCCCTGAGATCGACACCTCGGAATTCTTGCTTTTACTATAATTGATCCTAACACTGCGGGTTCGCATCCTTGTTTAAGCATATTTCTTGGGATATAAATTTAAAACTTGCACACACCGTTTGGAGCGAACAGGTCTCATTAATATATCCATGTTTTTCTTCCTATGGTTGAAAAATCAGTCATTTTAAAATGAAAAAATGACCATGAAATTTGTCCCGCACATGATGAGATAAGATTAGAAGTGTAGGAAGAATTTTTGTATATGGAAAAGGACGACTCGACTTCTCTCCCTCCCTCGATGTTGTTGATGATTTGTTGAAATATTTTCGGCATTAGCAAATCGGTGACACTTGGTAGTACAATTTAAATAGTTCACAACTTAGTTAAAGAAAGAAAGAACAAAAGATAAGAGAAAAATATACGTGTATTTAAAATTATGTGTATTGTATACCTTGTACAAAATAATTATATTTGATTATACGCTTTTGTTATTTTTTTTAAAGATACACCACACCCCATTTAGATAATTTATCTAAGAACTATTACTATAGAGTACATGTATGATAAAAATATATAATTAATTAGGGGAGCAAATTGACAAATTTCCTTTTATATGCATTTTGGAAACCATCTTTGATACATTATACATGCATGTATACATATGACATTTATTGTTGTGATTGCCCAACAAATTGACGAATTTTTTAATTGATGTACTAATAATGTATACATGTAAGTGATAGATACATTTAGTAAAATGGATAATTCATAAATATTTGTTACTATTTAAGAAAATTTTATAAAATATCAAATAAATGGGATCCATAATTACCTTTTTTCTTACTAGTACATGGTATGTAATTTTTGGTCATCCTTATTTCTATTATATGATTTGTGAAAAATGTATATTGAGATTAAAGGTACAAAGTTTTGAAAACTGTTTGAAGGTTCGATTTTATAATGATGATGTATGTGGTTGTAACTAGTTGATACAATGAATATGAATGCACTTACAATGATTTATACTATATAATTTGTTCAAAATTGATGTTAGGTCAAATAAGGGTATTTTCTTTTATCAATTGCAAGTAAAGTAGGAGGAAGGAGATAGATGTTCACATTGGTTAACAAAAAGTGTATTCATGTATAGCATCTTCCTATGATAGGTGGGAACCATTTTAAGGTAAGAAATAGGGGTGTGTTATATAACGCTCAAATTCATAACGACCAACAAAACTCGCAAGGCGCCGATGCCTATTTTGAGCGCGGATGAATGACGCTGGCGCTCCAAAAAAAATTTCAAGTTGGGCGCCGATGACATTAGACAGCACACAAAATATATCTTTTTTTTTAATATATGTGCCGGCACCATCAGACGACACCAAAATAATACACGCGATTGTCAATAACTCAAGAAATATTTCTCTCGATTTAGGCGTAGACGCCAAAATTTTATAAAAATATATCAGAAAAAAAGATTAAATCTCAGTCATAAAATAATATACATTGAACGTTTATGATATATTTATAAAAATAAGCAATAGTTAATGTAACATTGACTATTTTTTACTGAGAAACAAAAAAATATAAATTACCTTGATTAAATATATGATTATTTACACAAATAATGTGCACATCTATACTAACACGATTATAAATGTTAATTACAAACCAACAAAGCATGAATACACTCATAACTTCATGTCTAAGTTGATCATTCAATATATATCAATTAACTAAATAAATTAAAGTGTGCGAATGCAATATTAAGTTCAAGCCTAAGTTGATCAAAGTACACAAATACACATCTATACTATGTTTATTATGTTATTAAAGTGCACGAATGAAGAAGAACAATGCTCAATCTAACACAATTTATGGTCAAAAGCAAATTATTAACAACCGAAATAGTAACTACAACTGAAATGAGAGTATGATGAGTATGCACATAGAATGTAAAACACGACCGATTTAACAAAAATTACGATCGAAACCAGAGTAATACCGATCGAAACGAGGGTATGATGAATTATTTGATTATATCCATATGCTTAATCTCAAACGATCTAGTGTTCTCCCTTATAACGATCAATATGTTATTTTTACAATGGACAAATTTCCATCCACGTCCATCTATAATACTCATCTTCCACCTCCATCCAAATCCATCTACAATACTTATATTACGGTTCAATACACTTGGGCAAAAACAAACATGAAGATCCAATGTGTTTTATGCGAAACAAAATAAGCCATCATCTTCTTCTCCGCCAACGAAGCTGCGTTTTGCCACATCTGCAACCGCTGCATTCACAATGGTAACATGCTCACCGAAAACAATTTTGATTGCCTTTCATCCCTCTAATCCCACTAATGAGCGTTCATATAGTAATCATAACGAGCGTGTTAATACAATAAACATCGTTTTACCTCACCCCTTCAATGACGATCGTGCATCATAGTAATTATGGTTATGGGTTAAGCCAAAAATCAATCTTATTAGTTTAGAATTTCTAGATTAGTCTTAAATTAGTAATAATATCTTGTGTTGATAAATGTGAATGTCGGTTCTTTATGTTTGTTTGAATAGACCGACATTTGCTACTATAAAAAAAGGCTAGAGTTGTATAATGTAAGTAACAAAGAGTGTATAATATAAAAGTGAATAGAGTTCAATCCATAAGCTTATACACAAGTAATATTCTTGTCCGAGGGTGACTGTGCAACAAAATAACAGTTTATATATATTCGGTAAGTCGAGAAGCACGTGATTTTCCCAACAAAATCTTTCTAAGATTCCTCAATGAATCCATTTCTTGATATAACTCGCACCACTTGACCGTAGTCTTAATGAGGAATCAACTGTCCAATCAAGCCGCCAAACCCGGAAATGTTGTTGCTTTTCTTCGACACAATTGAGCATCTTCTTAAGATTTAGACTTTTCATCTCTTCTTTCCTTTAACTTTGTGTTTGATCGGTATTTGATCAATTATAATTGTTGACAGATCAAATTACTAATGAATAAGATTGCATGCTCTCTTTATAGTATCATTTTTTATACATATAAATGGAAAATGATGTTCCCACATTGACTTTTATGTAAAGTTGAGAGATAGAAGTAATATATAAAAGACGAGGAGGTTATATAGAATACAAACACACCTCTCATTTCAGCCATCCCAACTTCTCATTTCTATATATGTTAGGAAGATATTTAATTTTGGTGGATATGAATTTATATTCTATGTCTTGGAATCATAAGAAGAGGTACATTCTTTCCTTATACCTTATTTATTTATTTTTATCAAATTTAGTTCTTCTTTTTGCCATATATTATTTTAACAAGTTATAGAAAGCTTTTCCGTGATACCACGGGTGTAAACCCAGTTTGAACGGCAAGAACGTATCGTTCCGATCTGACGGTTGGACGGATCAACCCGATCTGAACGATCAAACAGATTTGTTCGATCTGAAAGGCTAAACGAATCCTTTTGATCTGAACGGCCGAACTGATCTTCCCTATCTGAACGGAATGAATCCTCTCAATCCGAACAGCCCGTGTGGATCAACTTGATCTAAACGACCGGATGGATCCACCCGATATGAATATATGACCGGGCAATCCACCCGATCCAAATAGCCGAACGGATCACCTTTATGAATGGTCGAACGGGTCCGACCGATCTGAACGTCCAGACGCATCCAGCCGATCTTATGGCTCGGACGGACCCACCTGATCTGAACGTCAAGATGGATCAACCCCGATATGAGAGGTCGGATGGATCCACCTGATATGAACGTCCAGACTAATCCATTCGATTTGAACGGCCAGATGTAAAAAAAATACAGATTGATCCGATCTAAACACACGAAATAGATTTATATTATATGATTAAGTTATTTAACAATTTGGTATGATATTTGACTCATTTATTCTACAACAACTCAATCAATATATATGTTATGTGATTTAGTAATTTTACAATGGTTAAGCCAAGATAAACAATTAGAGTTATTTCATGGTTTTAATTTTAGTTTAGCATTTAATGCCATTTATTTTTTCTAATTTTATATTAATGTAGTTTTTATTTTATTTTATTATATTTAGTTGTAGTTTTACTTATATATTTCTAATTTTACATGGTATTTAATAAGTTATATTCTTGGTTTTTCACTTAATTTATTCGGTGGGTCGTAATTTATAATTACATAAAATTTAAGTCATTGTAATATTTATATTTTACCAATTTTTTTGTGTGGAATTTACATACCTATATATATTGGTATTATGCAACTAACTAATTGTTTTGTATTGTATTTTTGCTAGATTTATTTTGGACGAGGATGAAATGATACAAACGTTATTCATCTCATCAGAAAGAATCCGCACAGAGGCCTACTTTATTGCAAAATGAGGTATTTTTAAAACTCATATTAATTATTCTTTCTTTATCACAAAATGAAGCATTTACAAACTTATATTACTCTTTCTCATCGATGCATAACATTCAAAATTGACTCTTGTTGATAACTTAACAGTGGAAAAAATAAGAAAATATAAGAAATATGTGTACAATTAATATTTTTGACAACATAATATATTAATTGACATAAAGAAATATGTCTACAGTGATTTGGCTCTTGTTTGATGGATTGTTTTGGAATCTCGTTAAAAACATATTTAAGATCAGTTGATTCAAGCTAAATTAAAAATATCGTATGATTTTAGAATTAACAACGTTACAGGGGTTACTCATGTAATGGGCAACATTTCAAAAAAAAAAGTTAATTATTTATCAACTAAATTCAAATTCAAGTGTTAGAAAAATGGTTAAGTCAAAATGATGTAGAATTTGAAATGATGTTAAGTTATTATATCTCGATGTTTAGTTGATAATTTGTGTTCTCTCTTATGTATATTTATTGATTTGCTCTTGAATTTCTGTAAATTTTAGCACCGCCGTATTAGTTGGCGGATTAGATGTAAATATATAGACCTTGACATTGAGTATGTATTGTTGTAGCAACTAAGTTGAAATATGAATGTCTAAATTATAAATTTGTAAAATGGAGATACAATTTAATTTATGGATGGACAAACGTTTAGAAAACTAATGAGATTTTTTTTGTATCTAATTATGCTATTAAGTTTAAAATTGTCACATTAATTGGTGGATTAGATATAACCAAAATTGGATCCCTAATCTTCAATCAACGAATAACACAAACCTCTCATTTGTTTTAGGTTTTAACGCCGGGAACATCATAAGAAGGCTGTGTATATCCACAAAAGCAACATATGATCAATTAATATGTTGGGTTTTATCGAAACATCACAGGAAGGTTGTGCGATGCAATGAAGATTATTGGCAAGTTATGCATATCCACGCAGTTGATCATGAAGAGGATGACCCACCTTATCTCTCTTCTTTGGTGTTCATGATGATATGTTAAAACATTTTTGAATTAGCATGTTTAGGGATATTGACACTACAATATTAATCGTCCATAACTTATTCAAAGAAAGAAAGTAGAGAAAATACACATTACTCACAATTATGTGTAATGTACACCTTGATTGATTTATAAAATACAAAGTAATTATATTTGATTATAGCTAATGCGTGTATACATATCTAAGTCTATAGGGCATATATAGTCATGTATATTATACATCTTGAACGGTCTATCTAATACAAAATTAGTTAATTTCCGATAATATTGTTATGATGGACTTGTACTAAGTTTGATGAGTTATATATTTTCATATTAATTATTTTTCGCATAAGATCTTAATGTATTTTATATCTAATTCAATCTTGATTTGTATCGTAAGGTATGTATTTCGAATTGTATTTTGATTGTCACTAGCTTACATTGTTTTTGTTCTAGTATCAAAAAAAATGAAGATAATATAAAACCAAAATACTTATGAGTGAAAAGTCTCAAAATTAATTTTGCATATATACATTCAACTAAATAGACCTTTATTTTTTTTTCACTCGAAGGTCGATTTTTACCTATTCGAAAGTATATTTAGGCACTTTTGTTATCTTTTGAAACATGCACACCCTTTAGTTTATATATGTAAATAAAAATATTTAACATCTTTATCTATGAACTATAACAATAAATTACATGTCTTAAAAATGGTAATTAATCAATTTGGGAGCAAATTGATATATTGCCTTTCATAGATATTTTAAAAATCACCTTTATATATATATATATATATATATATATATATATATATATATATATATATATATATATATATATATATAATTTATTCATTCATATACGCATGTGACATTTTTGTTATGATTGGCCAACTTCCAAGCATGCATATATACTTTAAATGATGATATATTTTGTAATAAAAATTTTTAGTTGATATATTGGTAATGTATATGTGTAATTGATGGATACATTTAATAAAATTGATAATTCATAAATATTTGTTACTATTTTAGATAATTTGAAAAAATTAATTAATTAAATAGGATTCATGATTATCTTTTTCTTACTAGTCTATGTACAATTTTTTTATTTATAAAAGTCTATGTTCATGGTATATAGTTTTTGGTGATCATATTTTATATATATAGGATTTTGTCAAAATGAATGAGATTCTATTGACTCATACTACATATAATTTCTTTAAAATTGGTGTTAGGTCAAATAAGTGATAAATAAGTTTATTTTTATTTTATTATATGAAAGTAAAATAGGACAGATATTCCACATCCATTTACAAGAAGTATAGGAAGATGATATTACGTGTGTGTGTATATATATATATTTATTGTACCAACCGGAATTTTTTATTCACGAACCCGATCCGAAGTCTACAACTTTGGATCTATTTCTAGACTCTAGACCCAATTCTATCTCTTGACTCCTCCTTGGAGTCAGAAAGAATATGGCCAAAAGTAGTCACCGCCCCACGGCACGTAGTCGTGGCTACTTGGTCTTTCCGCGGCTGCGTCGGGTCTTGGCCATGGTCGCGGTGAATGGACAGATCCGCCATATCTTACATAACCGTCTCAATCTAATTTTTCCTTTTTGGATTAGAACGATCTGTTTCCCTTCCTTCTTGCTCGTGCAACCTTCTTTCCAAACCCTAGCAACACTCTTTCTTTCACGTTGCTCTTCTCTTCCTCTCTATTTTCCTTTCTCTCTCCCTTCTCTTCTCCTTCCTTCCATTCCCTTCCTTCAATATCAGCATCAACGCCCATCCTTCATTCTTCGTCAATCCATCAACAGGAACCAATCGGAAGAAGCCTGTCGTCCTTCCTTCGCCTCTTGCACACAAGGAAGCCAAGTCTCCATCCTCCTTGGTTGGACATTGTAGGAGGGGTAAGATCCGATTTCGTTCCTCTATCAATACTTCATATCACGTATTAGGATGGTTCATATTGTTCGTAATTCCTTACAACAACAACAAGCAACAAAAACAACGTGCATAGTCCTAGGGTTTTTTGAGAAGAAGACGACATTGTGACAACAACCCAGTCGTTGTACCCACAGTCGCGGTTTCCCATCGTCGCAGTCGCGCCTACCTTTCTTTCCGCAATCGCACCTCGGATCTCTGCGGTCGTGGCTTCTTACTCCGCGGTCGCGTGATCCCTCGAGAAAGTACCAAGTATCGGTACATTAATCCTTCTTGCTATCTAAGTTTGAGAGATGTTATTATCATGTTAGGATGGAGGTTAGCAGAATTTGAGTGAATACCATTTAGTGGTGTAGAGGTGTTTATCCTTCAAAAATATGGCTTTAGTTTTTTTTAAGGATGTGATGAGATAAGTTAAGTGTAGGAAAACTGCTTTGATGCAGTTTTTGGAACTTATTAAGGATGGATTAATGATAGACATGAATATGGATAAGTTGTTGGGATATACTTGTGATAGTCATGATTGACCAAGGAGTTAGAGACTTCTAGATGATGGATGGATGATTGTTCCACGTGTCCTTGTTATTAGGCAATGGAGTTGATTTCTGCAAGATTGAGAGAGTTTGAGTAACTAGGCTTATCTTGATACAGGTAAGTCCTTTGGACTTACCTAGCTATAATTTTGTGTATTGGTTCAATTATGATGTTGGTGTGTTTTAGTTGTTATAACTATAACCAAAATAGGATGACGATATTGTTAATCGGCCCAAGTGTACGTATAACGGGCGGTAGCATCACTGTCCATCTCTGACATGAGACTGGGAGGTTCTCTGCAACTAGCCCAGACAAGTATATGGTGAGGTGCATCGAATCTAGTCTTGATGGTACACGGGGACAAAGGCAAGGTTCGGAAGATCCTTGTGCCACAACATAACTTGAATTAGTAATGTACAACCTAATACAAGATAATAAATGAACTTCTGTGTAAGCATTATGCATGTTTTATTTCTTCAATGACGTGTGTGTGCAATTATAGTTCTTTTAATATGTAGGTGTTAGCTTACAGTTTTATCTGATGTTGTAGATGTCTTGCAAGATAGGGTAATTGTAGAGTGATCCAGACAGAGTGGTCATCCGGGTTCCCGTACATTGTAGGACTGGATGTGGGTTTCTTTATTTCAATATCCTTTTTCATTTAAGTACTCACATTGTCGTATTGTTGTAGTAATCGGTTGAGAGTCTTCTCTTTTGGATATTAGATCATGACACTTGCATACTATTTTATTCGGTTTTTCCTTTTATATGTGTGCCTTGTTGTAAGATCTGGTAAAGTTGTTGTCAAATTGGGGTCGGTACCCATTGTGAGGTCCTAACCCATGGCGCCCCGAGTTTGGAGAATTTAGGGTGTTACAACATGGTATCAAAAACTCGTTGACAACAATGGCACTCACAATCTTCTAAAAGGCCGAATAGATAAATAAACAGAACCCGAAAGGGGCTTGAGTTTTAAAATGAATTTTGTTGACAAATCATGTGCATAGTCAGGTGACCACCATTACCTATGTGGATCTCGATAGCTTAGTTTGTTATGTTGGACTTTTAATTCATCATTGCTCGTACTAGTTAGCTTTATTTTATGACTAGTTATTATACTCGTACACGTGACACGTACTAGAACGACACCCGCTATGGGTCGATGTCTAGGTCGTTCACCTCGTTCTCTTGCTAGGAAGGGTAGAGGTGATGAGACTCCTATAGCCTAGGGTCGAGGAAATAGACCTCCAATTGTGAGATGTTGGGGTTGAATTCCCCAAGGTGAGCCTCCAGTAGCTGAGCTGGCTATGGATATGACTGAGAAGATTGTTGAGAGTGTGACACCCGTAGTCGGGAATGAGGTGGCCACCGTACCAGGATCACAAAGGGCTTAGGCAGCTAATACGGGTCACTTCTTGATCGGAGAAACAGAGTTTAAGGAATGCATCTAGAAGGTGCCTGATGCGGATAGGGAAGAGAACGTGCTTCAAATCCTCCGGCGCTACTAGATTTGTTGAGGTGTCGCAAAGGGTGACTTCGGTGCAAGCTTTCCCGGAAAGAAAGAGTTGATATGACTCAAGAAGCCGAAGTTGAAAGCAATATAGCTCACTGTTCACTGTTCGCTCCAAAAGGTGCACACAAAATTCTTAAATTTATACTCGTAATAATCTCCTAATTCTACCTAGCGAACCCACAGTGTATGGCTCGTTTCGTAGCAAGGCTAGTATTCCAAGGTCGAACACAAAGACTAAGGTGAAATTAAATCATTCAAGTGATCATGAGTAGTGCAAACCTAGACTAAAAAAAGAGAGATGAATAAAGAAATGAAAATCATGATAGTTTTGGTTGGGTTTGGTGGTGATCTATCAAAGATCAAGATCATGCAAATTTATCAAGTAATCAAGCAACACAAACACAAGATGTGTGATCAATATAAGAAAGGCGGATTCTAGAGATTAACATTTCCGGTTATGGCATTGGAATCAAGCTTCTAAACATTAAGGACAAGGTTGTGGTTGTTATGGGAAAGGTTGTTTCTCTTATGGGAACAATTACGGGGGAGGTCTCATGTTCCACTAATCCCGCACTAAGGTTCCTATTATCGGGTAAGTCTCAAGGAACTAAGGTAGGGAATTCTACACAAACCGGTTCACTACCTAAGGGTCAAACCAATCCTTACCGGGTATGTCTTGGAATAGGTTCGTCTTATGCAGAAATCCCATCTCACTCAATCCAGTAGAGGTTTTTACACCTCTACAACCTAAAATTCATCATCATCTATATCTAAGAGCGGAAATTATTGGGTAAGTCTCATTTCTCACTTAGTTTGCTAACATTAGGTGACCCTAAGATGGATTCAACTCAACAAACACTAGGATTTGAACAATCTAACATCCTAACATACTGATTCATCAATAATCGGACAACAGAGGACAGTTCTCTGATGGATCATGAGAAACTCAGCCGAGATATCATGAAGAACGGGCCGAGATTTCATTTGAGCTAGGTTTGGGGCAACCAAATCATCCTAAAATAACATGCAAGTTCATCCTATCGTCACCCAAGCCATAACCATCTATCCATCACCCTAGAATCACAACTACTTAGCCTACGACATGCATTTCTAGATCAATAATCATCACACAAGCACACATGCAATCCATGGAAAGAAAATGAGATAAAAGCAATGAAACTTAGCTGATTAAGTATTCAAAACAAGTCTTATAATACTCCAATGGTAGCTCCAAGTCATATTCTTTAATGCTTTCACAAATTTCTAACTAAAATCACTTAAATCTCACTACTTAGATCTAGATTGATGTGTTCTTCACTCTCCAAAATGAGAGTGTTTTCTATTATCCCTTCAAAAGTTCTACAATGGGATCTAGAAAAATTTCTCTGAAGTGACAAGCTGCACATCCAAACCAACACTCCACCAAGGGAAAGCAAAGTTCGGGTTTGCAAGATCATGACAAGTGTCGAAGTCGCCAGAACAAGAATCTCGGTATATCATGGCCGAGATTCCTGAGCTGGGCCGAGATTTCTTCAATTCCAACTTGGATCATCAATAAACCATGACTAGGTGCAAAGCCTTTCACCACGTAAGGTTCTTGGCTTCTTCTCCCCCCCAAGCTTGCTTCCTTCAGAACCTCGAATTCAAACCGCCACGAGGCCTGATCCTTGAGTATGTTAATAACGTTCAAAAGGTCTCCGAAATACCTGAAAAACCGAGAAAATCTCGTGTAGACATCTTTTCTAGCAATATAGCTCGATTTAGTATAAATGTCATGAACTAATACCAAATCATGCATAAACAAAGGGAAAAACTACCTAAATGAATGTCTAATCTAACGTCATAAATCATATCATCAAAATACCACATACTTGTCACTTGTTTGTCCCCAAACAAGGTTCAAACCTAAGCTACAAGATGGCATGAGTTATGAATGCGGAAAAACAAATTCTTTTACAAATGTGCTTCTAATCATAGATCACCCTCATAGTGATGTTTCATGGAAAAGGATGGAACAATTGTGTATCAAAGAGAACAAAGGCACGAAAAGAAATCACACTTCACTTGGAATCATACATGCAAAGCAAATCGAGAATATCTAGACGAAACATGAGGATATAAAATCTAAACTGCTAAGTCGTAACACATGTGCATAAAGGTCTTAAGGACTTAAGAAACGAAGAGGTCAAGAAACGTGTAAAAGGCGGGATTTATTAGGTAATGTGGCACTAATCCGGAAAAGGAACTAATTCCACAACTTCATTTTGTTCAACATCCACCAAGAGTGTAATTTTTCTCCTTCTTTATTTCTTTTTCTTTTCTTTCTTTTCTTTCTTTTCTCTTTTTATTTCACGTGAGAAAATGACATTGGTGCACAAAAGCCGAAACCTTGGTGATTAGTATCTCCTGGAATTTTATCGAGGTGCCTCACACCGGGTGCACATACCATGACTCGTTAGGACTATCGGTTATTCCGACTTTGACAAGACACAAATATTTGATTATGTGAATGATTCCGAGTTACTCATCTTCATAGCCAATGTCCCCAACCCTATTTTTTCTACATTTTCACAACATATTTCAACTACTTCATTCACATCCATTCTTTTATTAATAACATCACCCTACACTTTCTTTACACACTCAACCACGCTCGCATGCTTCTAATTCCAGGACGAATCAAAAGAGGCAATATTTTTCAATCAAGTGAGGTGCTTCAAACAAACATGATCAAGATGAGAAGACGATAAGCGAATGCCTTAATCATTCCTAGATGATGTGTAAGAACCTATCATACGATTTCGATTATCAATCCTCAATTCAACCTAGACAACAATCATCATCACAATTCACATATAATTTTTAAGTAAAGTATTCAAGTCCACATATGCATAAATTCATTCAACACACAAAGTCCATCCAAAGCTAATTCACTCACAAAATCATCATAAGGTTCATATCAATCCTAAAAGAACAAAATTTTCTAAAATTTTTTGAATTTTTTTATATATATGTATATACAATGCAAAACGAAAAGAAATGTGTGACAATAATTTGAATCTATCCTAAATGCAATGAAACAAAACAAATATTCAAAGTATTATGAATACCCCACCCCATACTTAAAACCACATTGTCCCCAATGTGAAAGTTAAATAAATAAGTAAAAGAAGGTGCTCACAATGCAAAAATGTAGTGCTTTCGGTATTTTTGTTCACTCATGTGGAGTGGTGCTGGCGGATGATCAATTAAACCAGGTAGAGAGCTCTTCATAATCATTCTAGTGTTAGAACCCGCGCCGAGGTTTATGCGAGATGAGAACTCTTCCATCCCTCAATGGCACCTTAAGCCGTACAAGTCCCACGTCCGCTCCATCCGCGGTTGTTCGGGATCATCATCATCACCTTGATTTTCCTTCTTTATTACCTAGACTCTAGCACATAAACACAAAAACACACCAAAACACAACAAAACAAAAAACGAAAGAAAAAAATGAAAAAGAATAGGGAAAGGAGTTTACCCTTGGGTTTCCTCCCAAGAAGCACTTATTTAAGGTTGTTAGCTAGACCAAATTCCATGAAGATTACTCAAGGTGGAGGGTGGGGCAATCCCATCCACCGGAGCTTCCAGCTTGTATCGCTTTAATCGACGCCTATTTACCATAAACTTCCCACAATTGTCACCCCATACTTCGACTGCTCCATGGGGGAAGATCTCTTTCACAACGTACGTCCCCTTCCACCTTGACTCTGATGCTCCTTGAATGAGAACAAGGTCCTTTACGTTTACATTCCTTGGGGTGACAAGTTTGTCACGCCATTTCTTGACCTTGGCCTTCAATCATGCCGTAAAACTCTTCCTTTTATCCTTCGGAAACATCCTTGGCTCCCATGCATGACTTCCTTCATCTTTGGCACACCAGAGGAAAATCTTGGGCCTTTTGAACAATCTTGGCCGAGATTTGGGTTGAAGTTGTCTACGTCATTTGAAATCTTGGGTGAATTAAATGTTATCACGACTGAGATTCCTTCATTTTGACCAAGATTAGTAGCAACTTTTCTCTCTTCATTTAGCACTTCAACCTCGCCCTTGGGATTGATGGTAAAGGCTTGTATGGCTCAGACCTCCTCATCAAGTCCCCCTTCCGGTCTCTCGATCATAAAGTTCATGGGTGCAACACTCTCAGAGGAATTCGAAGTCAGGATAAAGCTAACCAACTTAATATCTTCATTACAAATCTTAAAAGAGAGAGTCGCATTCTTGCAATCCACAAGGCATCCCGATGTAGCCAAGAAAGGCCTCCCAATAATGATAGAAATTGGGACATCCGCCGGAATGTCCAACACCAAGAAATCCATGAGAACGTAGAACTTCCCAAGAAGACCCGGGATATACTCAAGAATCCCACCGGATGAGCTACCGATCCATCCGCCATGCACAAGGTCATCTCCACCAGTTTTGGCTCTCCGAGGCAAACTTACTTGCAAAGTGTAAGAGGTATGACACTCACACTTGCGCCAAAATCACACAAAGCTTCATAGGTTCTATCATCTACTACACAAAAAGTCCCCGGATCCTTAAGCTTCGATGGCATGTTTTCTCTCATGGTTTGTATGAGATCGGTGGACTTCATTGTCATCCTTATTGCACCATACTCCTCTAATTTACTCTTGTTTGAGAGGATATCCTTAAAAAACTTTCCATACACCAGCATCTAGAATGGCATCCATGAACGGAATGTTAATATATAATTTAGACATAAGTTCAAGGAATTTACCAAAATATTTGTCCAAACAAGCTCTAGCCCGGGATTGTGGAAATGGGAGTGGTGGATTCAATGGTGGTGGAGGCACATATGTGGGCTCATCGTCCTTGTTGTTGTCCTCTTCACCATTCTTTGGCTTCTCTTCAATCAACACTTACTTCTCTTTGTTATCCTTCTTGGGCCATGGCTCATGTGTGCTAAAACCGCTCCTTGTTGTGATCGCCATGAGTTGCCCTCTAGGCTTTTCTTCGGTCCGTTCAGGAAGCTTCCTCGGATCTCTTTGGGTTTCCTCCGCATTTTGAAAGACTTGAGATTCAAGCACTTTATCGGCCTTCGAAATGGAAGTGACGGTGCTCTCAAGTCCACTCAACCTTCCCAACAATTGTTCAAACATCATCTTAGTTCTTTCCTTTAGAGGTTGAGCAAATCCGGGTTGAGAAGTGGTTTAGAACCGCAGACATCAAAGGGTGTACCGTAACGTCATTACCCAATAATAGTAGAAAAGCCAATGGAAGTAACCGTAAGAAAGCGTCCAAGTTAGAGTTGCCGTTCAAAGGCGACCTTCTAAGGTCTTTTAGACACAACAAGGGAGGTTAAGGTAGACCTGACGAAGAACTATTTAGCAATTTTTATCGGAAATAGTCAAGGAAAAAATTGTCTAGTCTCCCAAATTTGTGCGAATTACCATTAGAGGATGACAAGTATTACCAATGAAACCCAATTATCCACTAGTAGACTAAAGGCAACGCCGAGGTTAGTATGTTGGAGCCTATCCCTGTGAACTTAAATTAACGAGTAACAGAAGGACCTTCAAATCTAACTTTTGCAGCATATCTAGATAAAATGAATAATTATGGTGTACAGTGATGCACCCAAGTGGAAACAAAGATGTGTTCTCATAAAGAGAAGTTGGGACTTAATTTTTCTTCATCGTTAGGAAAGACATGGTAAGAGATCCTTCTAACATCATATACGAGGGTCTGATGTGACAATGTTTGCGTTAAAGTTTGGGAGTCAGTACCTGTACGAAAGGAATTGCTAGATTTTTTTTTGATGACCTGAATTGGAGCATACGTAGATAGTAGCAGGGCTGAGATGATAGAAGGATTTGGGACGGTTATAGGAACCACGAATACGTTGACAAGACCCGTATAACGATGAATACACTTAAATATAAGACGCCTTGGAAAAAAAGGGCAATGACTTAGTTGACAATCCAGCCTCAGTTGCTAAATGACCTAGCTTGTCAAGTTAGAGATTTTGGTTTGAATACAAGGTTTGAAAGGCCCGTTGCCGACAAATGGTCACGATTTGACATGATTGGGAATAAATCAGCCACAAACAAATAAGGTCAAGATACACCAATAATTAGGACATGCGTTAATCGATGTTGGGATGAAAGAACAGGAGTTAGGTGAAGTTCGCGATATATGTTTATATAGCTTGGTGTAATTAAGATGTGTAAGACATTAAATGATTCATTTTAGTAGGTGTACAAAGCCGGTGAAAGTTAAGTAGGTAACTTAATGTCAAGACTATTAGCAAATCAAGATAGAGAGCCAAAGACCGTGGGTATTGTCACCACTTGGAATGTTAGAGTGATTTTGGGATGTCATCTACATTAATGTTGTTACTTGTTTGAAGTCCAATAAGCCGTGCGGGGAGTGTCCCGATTTGAGCAGTTATTGAGTCTTGTGCGGGAGACTTTTTGTCCTAGCTCGCTGAGAAGAGACCGAGTGCAAGACTTCTTGGTGGCAGGATTTGATGATGTTCCGATAGTTGAGACGATCAGGAGGTTCCGGGAGGAGCTGTCACTGCTGGGTCCTACTGCACCACCTGTGGAACATCACGTGTATCTATTCTCCCGGAGACTGAGGGAGACTACACGCTCCTATCTGGCAGGGTTCCGCTGTGATTCCTTAGCCGATTACCAAGATCGGGCTTCAACATATGAGAGGGACCGACTGGGTCCTAAGAGAGCTAAGCAGTCTAGAGGTTAAGACAAGAGACAGAGGACGGACCAACTAACACAAGAGTAGGAGGTTCAGGTCATGGTTGTGTCAATCTCAAGGCCGTTCTAGTTACCAGGTTGTACCGCCGACTATTTCTAGGGGATGTCAGTGCTACAACTGTGGAGAGTATGGACACATTAAGCCGGAGTATAGGAAGCCACCAGTGACATGTTTTACTTGCGGCCAGTTGGGCCATATAGCTACCTTCTGCCTACAGGTTAAGGTAATATCACAACAGGGGTCCTCGCCTGCTGGTACCTCAGGAGGAGGACAGAGTCCATCTTAGTATCAGGCACGGGGTCAGCAGCAGCGAGCCACTAGTCAGGCATATTCACAGGGTTTTGCTAAGATTCCAGGTAGAGGTAGAGGGCGTGGTAGAGGCACTTCAGAGACTAGGGGTACTCAGGCTCGAGTCTTTGAGTTGAGGAGCGCCGTAGAGCCAGTAGCGCCCGCAACCACAGGTACTATTACGATTCATGGCTTTCCAGTCCGAGTACTTTTTGATACGGATGCGACACACTCTTTTATATCTGATGATTGCATAGATAGGTTAACATTAGATATAGTAGAGGGGGGACCTTTCCTTATAAGATTACCCGATGGGAGTAAGGTTTGCGGTACTCGAGAGATTCACGGTTGTCCCATCCACTTGGGAGGTCGTGACTGGCTAGCCGACTTCGACGTCTTGCGCTTAGTTCATGAAGAGGTCATACTTGGGATGGACTGGATGGACCGCCATCGAGCTGTTCTGGACGTCAGTAAGAGGATAGTGACGGTCACCACGGAGTCTGGGCATGAGGAGGTGTTTCTAGGGTGGGACCTTGGAAAGATCGGGACAGTCATTAGTGCGGTCCGAGCCGCAAAGCTCATAAGTATGGGGTGCGAGGCCTTCTGGTGTTACGCCATGAAGGAGGAGACGAGATCATCTTTAGTAGAGACCCCGGTAGCTTGTGAGTTCGAGGACGTCTTTGGCGAGCCGCTTGGCTTACCACCGTAGAGGAGCGTAGATTTTGGGATTGAGTTGGAGCCCGGCACGAGGCCGATCTCCAAGGCTCCATACCGCATGACACAAGTCGAGATGCTTGAGCTTAAGAAGTAACCCGAGGATTTGGCAGAGAGGGGATTCATCCGACCCAGTGTGTCTCCTTGGGGTGCATCTGTCCTCTTCGTCAGGAAGAAGGACGGATCTATGAGGCTTTGTATCAACTATCGAGAGTTGAATAAAGTCACCGTCAAGAACAAGTACCCGTTACAACGTATTGATGATTGCTGGATCAATTACAGGGAGCTACGGTGTTTTCACATATTGACTTGAGGTCAGGATACCATCAGTTGAGAGTACGAGAGGAGAACGTACCGAAGACGGCATTTTGGACTAGATACGGTCATTATGAGTTCGTGGTGATGCCTTTCGGGCTCACAAATGCTCCTGCTGTCTTCATGGAGTTGATGAATGGCATCTTCATTGACTTCTTAGACCAGTTTGTGGTAGTTTTCATCGACGACATCTTGGTATACTCCCGGAGTAGGGAGGAGCACGCCGGACACTTGAGGACGGTGTTGTGGGTTTTACAGGATAAAGAGCTTTATGCTAAGCTCTCTAAGTGTGAGTTCTGGATGCCAGAGGTTGTCTTCCTTGGCCACATTGTCTCCGCCGAGGGTGTCAAGGTGGACCCGGCGAAGATAGAGTCAGTTGCATTATGGCCGCTTCCTAAGACGGTCAAGGAGGTACGCATTTTTCTAGGTCTGGCGGGATACTACCGCATGTTCATGAAGGATTTTTCTGTGATTGCCAGGCCACTCACTTCCTTGCTGAGGAAGTCCATCAGATTTACATGGTCCGAGTCCTGTCAACGGAGTTTTGAGGAGCTGAAGGAGAGATTGACTTCCGCTCCCGTGTTAGCACAACTAGAGGGCGTTGAAGATTTCGTCATTTACAGTGATGCATCCAAGCTAGGCTTGGGATGTGTTCTGATGCAGAGGGGTAGGGTCATTGCTTACGCGTCTCGACAACTGAAGACGTAGGAGGAGTATTACCCTACTCACGACCTTGAGCTTGTTGTAGTCATTCATGCATTGAAGATGTGGCGTCATTACCTCTACAGGCCCACCTGTCAGATCTTCACAAATCACAAGAGTCTGAAGTACATATTTACTCAGCGGGAGTTGAATAACTGCCAGAGGAGATGTCTAGAGCTGATTAAAGATTTTACTTAGAGACCCTTTATCAACCGGGGAAGGCAAATGTGGTCGTCGATGCCCTTAGTAGGAGGACTGCCCGCGAGGCTGCGATAGCTAGATTGACCGTTCAGACACAGTTGTAGAGAGATTTGATTTGGTTGGAGGTAGACATCCGGTTTCCGGATACTGATGGTCATTTGTCAGCGTTGGAGGTTTCACCGGATCTGTCGGAAGAGATTCAGCGGAAACAGGAGAGTTGTCCTGCACTGGCGAGGATTAGGGATAGGATGTCTAGAGGGGTGGCGCCATAGTTTACGGTGGGCGCAGACGGGATTTTGAGGCGCTAGGAGCACATATGTGTACCATCTTGCAGAGAGTTGAGGCAACGTATACTACAGGAGGCCCATTCTACACCTTACTCCGTCCATCCGGGCGCGAGTAAGATGTATCAGGATATACGGCGATCTTATTGGTGGGGCGGGCTCAAGCCCGACGTGGTTAGATATGTAGCCTAGTGTGCGACCTGTCAGCATGTCAAGATCGAGCACCACAGGCCCGGAGGAGAGCTCCAACCACTTCCGATTCCACAGTGGAAGTGGGGGGGGCATTTCTGTGGATTTCGTTACCGGCTTGAGGTTGAGTAGAGGCTTTGATGCTATATGGGTTGTAGTGGATCGGTTGACGAAGACGGCACGATTTATTCCTATTAAGGAAACGTGGCCGGTGTCTCGTTTAGTGGAGGAGTTTACCCGACAAAGAGTGAGGTTCCATGGAGTGCCGAGGACGATCATTCAGATAGGGATGGGCGTTTTACCTCGAGGTTCTGGTAGCAGGTACACGCCGCCTTAGGCATGAGCTTACATTTTACCACGGCGTACCATCCTCAAACGGACGGGTAGTCGGAGAGGACTATTCAGACCCTCGAGGACATGTTGAGAGCATGTGTGCTTGATTGGGGCCAGGTATGGCCGGACCACCTCCCTTTGGTGGAGTTCTCTTATAATAATAGTTGGCATGCGACTATTGGGATGGCTTCTTATGAGGCACTATATGGACGGAGGTGCCGTACACCCTTGTGTTGGGATGAGCTTGGGAGGATGAGTGGTGTGGCACCCGAGCAGGTGCAGGATGATATGGCTCGGGTAGCATTGATCCGAGAGCAGATGTTGGCCGCGCAGAGCCGTCAGAGGTCTTATGCTGATAAAATGCGCAGGCCTGTGGAGTTCAGGGTTGGAGCCCAAGTATGGTTGAGGGTGTCACCGACGAGGGGTGTTTGACGTTTCGGCATTAAGGGAAAGTTGAGTCCCCGATATGTCGGGCCCTTTGAGATCCTTGAGCGGATAGGAGAGGTGGCTTATAGATTGGCAGTGCCACCCCGATTGGAGGGATTCCATCCAGTTTTCCATGTGTCACAATTGAGAGAGTATGTGCATGACCCGAGACACATAGTGAGCCACGACGACCTAGTGGTCGATCCGGATCATACATTTGCAGAGCACCCGATAGCAGTTTTGGAGAGATGTACGAGACGCCTTCGATCGAAGGTAATACCCATGATGAGAGTACAGTGGTCGAGACGAGGGATTGACGAGGCCACTTGGGAGACTAAGGATAGTATCCGGCGGAACTATATATCCCGAGTTTTATGCGGGTCTAGAGACGTCTATAGGACTATCAGGTAGTTCTACATCCTTGTTTTGGTTGTTTTCAGTGATTGTATGTGTGATATGTCTGATGTGCTTGTGTGTGACCCTTAGGTGGTCTTGATGTAGTAACTTGTTAGTCATAGGGCTTGCTTACGTCTTATGATCTCGGTTAGTACCCCTAAGTTTCGGGACGAAACTTATTTTGAGAGGGATCTGATGTAACGACCGGATTTTTCGTTACACTTTGATAGGGCTAGAGGAGTTTTAGGAGCCGGGCACAAGGGCTCACGTCCCTGCGGCTTAGACGACGCAGTTGAGCAGGCCGCAGGTGCGGCTAGGTTTCCCGCAGGGGCGGTGACACGCGAGGGCGGGGTAGTGGCGTTTTGCTTGACCTTCCGCCTTCCTACTCTTTTAACTCACTTCTTTAATTCCTTGGGGAGTTGGTGGATGAGGAATTTTGGTATCCTCCCTCCTTTATGCAGCATACTCTCCCCTTCCTCTCATTTTCATTCACGTTACTTTCTTTCCTCCTCCCAACATCATCCTCTTGCATCTTCGTCTTACATCCTTCTCCTCCATTCTTCTCTTGGCTTGCTCCAGCTTGGATCCACCATCCTTGGGGCCGGGACTGCAATGACAGGATGAGGGTAAGGCTCCTTCCTCTCTTCTTCTTCTTGTTCTTCTTTCTTCCTTCCCCTTCCTTGGCTTTAATGGAAGATCTTCAAGAATCCTTGCTCAATGATCTATCGTTATTTTGTTGGTTTGATGGCGAAACTAGACCTTAGAGGGATGCTAAGACCAAGTGGGAGAAGTGGAAGACGTTCATAGCACCAAAGGAGACCCTAAAGAACCGGCTGCACAATCGAAGAACTCAATAGACGGACATTCTACATAGACAGGCGCAGGGGCGGATTCACAAAGGCGTAGGGGCGGCTTCTGTCAAGCGCATGGGCGGACCCATATTGGCGTAGGGGCGGACCCAAATAGGCGCAGGGGCAGGCTCAGGCAAGCGCGGGGGCGGTTTTCCCCCAGTGAGTCCCGAATCTTGTTCTTCCTTTCCTTCTTTCATTCCTTAGATTCGTTATACCTTAGAAGCATGCTAGGCTGGCTTAGGGTAGTTGAACTAAAATGCTTTAGAGTGGTTAGACCTTAGAGGTCTAGGGTGAGTTACGTAAGTCTTGTTAGTGGTAGGTCGTTGAGGGTTCGTTTCGAGCTTTGTGGAAGCAACCTTTGTGTATATCGTTATGTTGAGAGTTGGAAAGGTCTTAAACTGAGAGGGTAGTCTTTTTGGACTAGGTGGTTGAGGAGTTTGAGCCTAGAAGTCTAAAGACTTCTAGTGGACTAGAGCGTGGTTTGATTGTGTGCCTTGTCTTGAATAGGCGTTGTATGTTTTCCCGAGGGAACTTCAGAGTGAGGTGATCTTGTGCCCTTCGGAGACTGATAAGTCTACGGACTTACTTAGCTGGCTTCTTGTATGAGTGTAATGTGTATGAGTGGTGTTTGCTAGTTAGAATAACAACAAAACCGGACTAGGCCGACTTTATTATATTACGTAATTGACCCAAGTGTATGATAACGGGTCGTGACATCACTACCTAGTTCTTGCGAGAGTTAGGAGGTTTTCTATTACCAGCCTAGGCAGGTAGACGGTCACATGCATTAGCACCATTCCTCGTTGGTAAACGGGACTAGGGGCGAGGTTTGGGAATTCCTCGTGTCACAAAATAAGTATTATTAGTAATGACCTATCACCTAATTAAAGATAATAAAAGGATTGAGAGTTGCATGTTGATTGTGTATGTTTTGTGTTTGTGCTTTTACCTTTATACTTATGCATATAATGTTAGCTAACGGTTTTATACCACTTGTAGATGCCTTGCTGGTTAGAGAGACGATCGAGTGATCCGGAGGTAGTGGGCAGCCGGGGTTCCGTGCATCATAGGATGGGACTGTTTATTTTATTTCACATCTTTTGAGTCTTATGTTGTTATTTTGGTTTTGAGACCCGGCTGGATTGTTTTGAGTTTGTACGTTGCTTTCGCTCATGATATAAAACTATGTTGTTTTGCCTTTTTATTTGTGCCGTGTTGTAAGGTCTGATGAAGTTGTTGTCAGGCTAAGGGCCGGGACCCATTGTGAGGTCCCAGCTCATAGCATCTGAGTCCTTTAGGATTTGGGGTGTAACAGAATGTTGGGTCTGCCTTCACAAATAGAAGAAAAGAAAATCTAATCTGTTTACTATTTTTCTCATTTTTCACTTAGACATTTTCTCAAACACATAGGATGCATCTTAAATCATTTATACAATATTTAAAGATGGTTCAATAACCTAATCTCTAAGCCTCGTATAGCACACATAAACAGATTAATAGAATGCAAGTACGGGGGTACCACAATAGGCATTACTTTTTACTTGAATCAACACTAGACTTAGTGAAAAAGAAGTAATGTACAGGTATTTGTAACTAAATACGACAATGTTGAATCATATGAATCCAGAAAAGCCCAATCAATATCAAGCACCTATTCAAACAAATCCAAAGACCAATATTCAGTAAATCACCTTTATCTGTCGAAGCTGATTAGTAACCACCTACAATTTGAAAAGGTCAAGGTTAAAGCTAGAGAGAGGATAGCCTAGTGCAAACTCTAGTAAGCTTTGACTGAAATATACCTCACTTTCTTTGTTTTCCTCTATTCCAAGTGTTTCTAATGCTCTGACCTTCAATTGGTATTTCACTTCACGAGATTTTACCAAACTGTTTTGCTAATAAAAAATACAAAACACAAACACAATTGGTCAAAGGCTTTTCAGCAGGACAAATAGGTAAAAGAAAACCCTTGAAGACAGATGAATATGTTATTACAACAACAACAAGATGAAATGTCCATAAGCTCAAAGCAGATCAAAGATTGGAAAAATACTCCTATTAAGTTCCATTCGAATACTACACGCATAATGTCAAGCTAACTGATTCATCAGTCACTCCAAACCACAATGATTTCCCAGTATAAAACTACACAAATAATGACAAAGGTAACTAATTAGTCGGGCTACCCAAAACGTAAGAATTTCCCATTCTAAAGTGAGAAAACCTAAAGCAAGATGATGTTCTCCATATACCACCTCCAGTTATACTTTAAACAAAATAATTTGGCTTCACGATTAACAACATAACACGAGAAAACAAGCAAAATCTGTTATGATGTTATGTTGTTTTCTCTATTTTCAAACTTTAGTTAAGAGGCAAAATCTGTAATTTTTCAACTCTTCACTCTTCAGAGGGTTACAAAGAGGCAAGAAAGGAAAGGTGCTAGACAAAGTATAACAACATAATAGACTTAGACTAGTCAAGGCATCAAACAGGAGAAAACAACTACTTCCAACTCTTCACTCTTCAGGAGTCTTAAATAGGTAGAGGCTATTCAATGGATATAAAAGAGGGTAACAAAGAGGCACTATATCAACTTGAACATGGAGTCTCTCTTCTACTTTAGTGTCATCCGGAAAGAATGTCGCCTCCTTTTTAATGTAAAGGCATTTCACTTGAATAAATCAAGTGGAAGAATCTTGTGGTGAAAACTAAAGTACTCACCAGCCAACACCTACTAGGGTACAACGGTACAATTATGCTAATGTAAGTTCTCAGTATAGTTATGTGTGAGTGTCTGCAAAGGCTTTCACGTCTCCGTCAAAATTGCATGAGTTAAAACAGTACAACTATCCTAATGTAAGCTCTCAGCACAATTTAAAATTGTGTGAGTGTATGATAAGGCTTCCACCTACTGTCCCTCTGTAACACCCTAAATATTGCACGTCTTCGATATTATTTTTCCTACTTCTATCGATATTTTCTTAGTTTAAATGTTTTAGCTAAAAGTAATTTACGACGTAAAGTAGATATTGTAGTTGTAACAACCTGAATAAAAAAAATCTACAAAACAAAGAGAGTGCATCGAAAGCTTTAATATAAATAAGTATCTATTCATAATTTTTTAAAACGTTTTTTTAAAAAATTTGTTAACACGGTTCATTTAAATAAGTAATTAACAACTAATTATAATTAAGAAAATTTGATAATTGTGATATTATCCATACCTCTTAACATATCTCATCTAAATGCAAATTCTAAATTGATTCTTTTTGTTTACATTCATTTAACTACTTCAAAACACTAATTAATTTAAAATAGTTTTCAGCCCATCATATATTTATAATTGAAAAAAAAATGTATTGATTAACATCAATTGTGTCTAGATTTTATGCTAAAAACAATCTATACTATTTTTTAAATGTTTTTAATCGGTTCACATTATCTTATCCATTTTAATTTTCAGCTTTTATATATTTTATATCTATTAATTAAATAAAATTTTTCCTACTAAAAATCAAGTAGATTTAAATATACACTTTCAAAAAGTTTAAAAAAGATTTAATGGAAATTCAAAAAAAAATAAAAATCTTCTCCAACAATTTTCAGCCAAAATCAGACAAATCTTCTTCGATATTTAAAAAAAATAATTGGTAACCTTCAAAAAAAAAATTAAATAACAATTTAATCTATATTTTTTAAAAGAAAATTGTTGTAAAAATATGAATATAATCTTCTCTGAAATTTTTGCCACATTTCTTAACAAAAAATTTTCTCATGACGCCAATTCTTTAATTTTTAAGTACGTAATTTATTTAAATCAATATTTTGTAGAGGGTTTCTAAAAAAAATCTCTAATTATATGTTAACTGACAATCTTTCAATATATGTTTAGTTTTAGTCAAATCTAAATTCCTTTTGATTTTATTAATAAATAATTAGGCCTATATAAGGAATCATCTTAAAGGTTTATTCATCATCGTTTTTATTCTGTCTTCCCCTATCACTTATTTTTTTTCTTAAACTCTATTATTGTCGTCACATTTATTCTCATTTGTCTTCATGTTTGCTTATTTTTGCAGTATTATCGACGAGATCGTTACCATCAAAAGTCTTCAAAGACGGGGTCACACTTGAAGGAGAAGAAAATCAAGTTGAAGCCGAAAATTAGAAGATTTGGGCTCATGTTTGATTATCCGAAAATTAGAAGATCTAGGCTCAAGTTTTTTTAACGATTGGTTCATGTATTTTGTATTTAATTTTTGGTTGTATGTATTATTTTTTATAAATATTGATGAAATTATAAAATGAATATATTTTATTTTCTTACTATGTATGAATTTAAAAAGATTTTAAATTGATAATATTATAAAACAATGCATAGTAAAAACTATTTTTTAATACATTAAACATTTTACATTTTTAGTTATTATATTTTTAATTATACATAATATATTATATAACACAAAATTTTTTAAAAAACACCCGTTTAGTGCACGGGTAGTACACTAGTTTCTTTTTACGTGAGATGAGGACCAGCCCTATCCCTTCATTTTAACCCTTGCCGCCCCTTTTCTTTCCCCTTACCTTTGCCCAACTTCAGCTCCTTCCTTCTGCAACTCTATATCCCTCTCTATCTCATCCTCTCCTCACCCGAACCGGTGCTGCTAGTCTCGACTGGACCTCGAGGTGAATGGCGCCCCTTTCCTCTGTGCGTCTCCCTGCTTCCACGCCCAACCAACACCACCAGGAACTCCCTTCGCATACGTCGCCGGGCTCACGCCGACCTCCTCTCTCCCGCGTTAGAAGTCCGACGCCAAGGAACTCCTGAAGACCGACACCGTCTGCTACCGATTGGCTGCATAGAGGGCCACCGCTATAGACGACAACTGGTCTCCTTCTTCGGTGTTGCTGCAGACCTACGGTCGGGCTCCTCCCTCATCGACGCTACAAACCGATGGTCAGGGCTCCTCTCGTCTTCGCATGCGACCGACCATGGAGCTCCCACTGTCGACTTCGCTGTCGCTCGCCACCACCTCACCGCCTGCTCCGCCAGACGTCACTAACCTTTCCCGACCACCATCGTTTAGCAAGGGTCGAGTCTTAGGCAAGGGTTCCTGTATACTACAACTGTAGTAAACCTTGCGAACTCTGGGGTTTGTAAATGTAATCTTGTTTAAGGTTAAAAATGTATGTTGTTATATGGTTGTGATTATGTGAAGATTGGTTGTGAATGTTAGTTGTGGTGGTAATCGAGGGTAGATATATATGCTTATATTTTGGAAGTTAAGAGGCTTGTATATCGAGGTTGTGAAGGGTATCTAAGTTATGAATTGGTAGGTGAGATGGATGTCGTAAAAATGAATGGTACGAAGGTAATAGATGAATGCTTGAAGGCTACAAATGAGAACGAGTTAAACGTCGGATGAGTGTCTTAAGATAAGCTTAGCTTCTTTTTTAGTAATTGAACATATACACGGATGCAAGTTCATTAAATTATATTAAGAATATATGTTGAGTATTTATATAGTGGAATTTCCCTCATAACTAGAGTTTGGTATCGACTACTTAGAATGAGTTTTCCTTTCATTTGTTGGTAACCTTGTAGGTTGGTATGATTTTATATATATAAGTCCTAGTGATACGTATTTTAGACTATTGGTTATCTAGTTAGGAGTAGACTAGTTAGTTTTCCCCTTAGATGATTGTTATCAACTTAGAAGAGAAAACTCCTAAGGTATTAAATATTTTGTTATTGATACAAGTTTCTTGTTATGATCAGACATTTGAGATTAGACTCCTATGGAGTCCAGGAATACCGTTGATTGAACTTGACCTGGTACAGGTAAGTCTCCGGACTAAGCTCGTATTCTACGTATTAGTTTCGATGTGTGTTTGGTGGTGTGTGTTTATTGTTTATGTGCGTGTTTATTGTTTGTGTGCGTGGTTATTGTTTATGTTAAAACAACTAAACCGGTAATAGGATAACCGGCGTTATATATTGATATTTGGCCCAAGTGTATGATAACGGGCAGTGACCGCTTGTCCAGTACAAAATGGGGCGACAAGGAGGCGCCTTTCGACTAGTCCAGCGGGTGATACTGATAGGCGTCAAGTACAAATCCGACATGCTCAAAGGGGAAAGGGCGAGGGAGTCTCGTGTCACATCATAAGTGGTATTGTAAGGGATATGACTTAATAAAAATAAAATGATAATGAACCGGACTTGTGTGTTAGATCATGTTGGGTGTTATGATTCCGTATGTGTGTGTGTGCCAATACCATGATTCTAATGCTCTGAATGTTAGCTAACGGTTTTATACCGATATGTTGTAGTTGACTTTCAAGTTAGGGATGTGGCCGAGAGATCCGGAAGAGTGGGCAACTGTTCGCCACTTAGCGTGCGTGCAAATAAGCTTTAAATTTATAAAACTAGAAATCAAGCAAGCGAACCCGCAGTGTACGGATCGATATAGTTAAGCAAGAATTCCAGAGTATCGAACACAGGGATTTGGGGGGTTAAATCCAATTATAGAATTGTGAAGCGAGTAAATGTATGAAGCTTTGTAAATATATTGGGAAAACAACAATCCTAAAGATCCAGGAATCCAGCTGTGGCAATCGATTCAAGATATACTAAAGATATAAGGACAGAGTTGAGGTTTGCAAAGGTATACGAATGTAAAGCAATGTACGGTGAAGTTCCAAGGCTTTATAGAACTCAACTAAAGACACTCTCTATAAAGGTTGTTGAGGCTTCAGTATATAAAGGATCTAAAGACAAGAATTAATGTCAAATACCCAAACTTGTAATCCAAGGATCAAGACTAACTAAACCGATTAAGGTTGTGACACTCGAAATCGAGGTAGAGGTTGTTGAGGCTTCACTACCACCTAGAAAAGGCAAGCCAAGACTAAGTTAAAGCAAATCTTTAACTTTGGATTAAAGTAAAAGCAAGGTTCGTAAACTGAGGGAAATTACGGGTGGATCTTGAGATTCCACGGCCGTGGAACTCAAGAACACACCGTGATTTAGGTACGTCGACGATTCTCTCTAACTCTCAGGGTCCAATCTGTTTACGATCGATCTATCATCATCTAAGCCATAACTATCAACCCTTCACCTTAGAATTGCTAAAGGGTTTTAGCCAACAACATTCATTATGATATCAAATTCAAGATTTAAAAGAATGAAAGATGAAAACCTTCGAAAACCTTGAATAAATCTCAAATCAATCTCAAATCCACAAACAAGAACAATGATGTAAGTAGATTCAGAATAACACAAATCAATCACAATCCTTGATAAGAACGAAGAACGGGATGTCAATCCGTCTTCTAATCATACCTAAGGACAAAAGATGTAATCTCCGTACGTCCAATGAAACCCTCAATGCGCGGAAGCAAATCTTCAAGCGAAGGTGTAAGCAAAGCTCTCTATGCGGAGATGACGGAATCTTTCTCTTTCCGTCCTTTTATAGGGCAAGATAAAATATGAGCCCAGCCCATTGCGTAAAAGATCATGGCTTCAAATTGTACGTTAAAAGATCGCCAGAATCACGGTTTCCTAAGATTCCACGCCCGTGGTTTAGAGCGTGGTTTAGAGCGTGGAAACTCATCACGGTTTGTCACAACTTCCACGACCGTGTAACCCTCTGGAATGCTCCACGCTTGTGTTGCCAAAGTTCCACGACCGTGGTTTAGAGCGTGGACTCTAGTACGGCCGTATTTTAGGGCATGGAACATCGAATGCTCGTAATTCTCCTTTGCTTTGTGCCATTCTTCATCCTAGCATCTTCCTTAGCTCCTAGTGATGTCCTCAATCATTGGACATGCTCAATTTATCTCCATTCTCCTTTAATCCGTTCGGTTTTAGCTCTTATTCGCCTACAATCAACACAAAGCTTATGTAGACCTCTATATCGACAATATAGATAAACTAACTCACAATTGCTTCAATGCTTTATCAATGAATACCAATATAGACGAAATACACTTAGAAAACGTGCCTAAAATATCACAATATTTCATGCTAACAAATAACCCACATACTTGCCACTTGCTTGTCCCCAAGCAAGGTCTTTCAAAAACTTTAAAACTCAAGTTAGGATGAAATATGTGTACACTCTCAAAGCAAAACTTCTTTACATGAATGTGCTTTCTAATCAATAAATCATTCTCAAATCTTGCTTCATTCGTTTATAAGACTTTCATACACATAATCAAAGAGTAAAGAGTAAAGAAAGCTCATGAATTGATCAAACTTCCATGTAAACATCATAACCTTCAAACATTATCAAAATCAATCATAAGAAACTTCAATTTAGATCACCAAGTCATATATCATTCTCTTGATCTTAAGGACTTTCAAACAAGGTCTAGAATGCGGAAAGGGAAGGAAAACTTTAAGGAATGTGGTGCATGAATCCGGGAAAGTGGATAACTAACTCTTTTCTTTTTCTCTTGCGGTTTCCGCAACACTTTTAACTTAGAACTTCGCTCTCTTCTTTTCAATTCATTTTTCGACTTTACTTTTGGAGTTATGGATAGAGGTGCACAAAAATCGAAGCCTAGGAGATTGACGTTTCTCATTTTTACGAGATGCCTCAAACCCTTAATGCACATACCATAATCCGCTAGGAATATCGCTCAATCCGACTTTGGCAAGACACAAACACCCGGCTATGTGAATGGTGCCGAGTTACTCATCGTCATGATTGACTTCCCCAAACCTATAATTTCTTTCTATTCTTTTGAACGCAAAGTATTGCTTTCATGGCCCTCCCACATCAAACATGCCAAATATCAACTCCTCTAAATTCCCGGACAGGTAAAGGAGGCCATTATTTCAATGAGGGGCTAAATGATCAAAGGAAGAAGAAAGAAAATCAAATTGCTTTAATCATCTAAAAAAGAAGTATAAGAACTTATCATGTGATTTCAACTTTGATTTCTCAACATGATTTAAGTAACATTCATCACATTATGAAACTTGCAAAAGAGGAATAATCAACTCATTCAATTTCTTTTCAATTCACTATTTGTTTAAGCATGCGATTGTCATCAAAACTCAATTCACAAGTAGTGATTATCATAGAAATCATCTCTATCCTTAGAAGCACAAAATTTTCAAAATTTTTCAATTTTTTATGGGTTTTTCAAAAGCTTTTTCATGCAATGCAATAATGAAACGTGTAACAATAGAATGAACATGCAAGGTAGTCTCGATAAAAGCATACAAAAGTGAGTAAGAGTTATTACAAACTATTAGTCACACCCCACCCCATACTTGGAACAAACATTATCCCTAATGTTCAAAAAGAAAAAGAAGGAAAGAAAGAAAGAAAAAGAACTCACAAAATGGTGGTGGAGCGGCTAAAACGGTCGATCATCAAACGTCATCACTGAGGTGGGGGCGGTGGTGGAAATGGGGAGAAGCCGGGATCATAGTGCCGCCCGAACTGCTGGCGGTAAACATCTCTCATCATGTGGTCAAGATCGTCGGCTCGTGCATCCCTAGCATCTGCACGGATCTCCAAAGCTCCGACCCTATCGGAAAGGTCGGTAGCCCACTCTGGCAACTGCTCGTACCAACCAGGCGGCTGGCTGTACCACGCCGGTGCATCTGAAGGTGCTGGTGCAGGTGGCGGCTGTGCATGCCAAGGCGGTGGAGCTCCCATCCAATCCGGCTGAGTGCTATACCATGAAGAAGGATCCGC
Organism: Fagopyrum esculentum; assembly: GCA_033239045.1. NCBI lineage: Eukaryota > Viridiplantae > Streptophyta > Magnoliopsida > Caryophyllales > Polygonaceae > Fagopyrum > Fagopyrum esculentum. The sequence goes on along the minus strand of BSUD01000002.1, from coordinate 101,322,261 downwards.
CATCCAAGTCCGTAAAAATTTTTGAAAATCACGGTCTGTCGGGGGGTTCCACGGCCGTGGAATTGTACGGAACCGTGGCTTTGGTGATTTTTCTCAGGCTTTTGAAAATTACGGTCACTGTAGCTGTCACGGCCGTGGTTTTGGCCGTGAAACTCTCTGTAATGTCTCAAAGTCCAAGTTTCGTCAATTTTTTTCAAGCTTTTCCTTTCCCCTCTCTTTTCCACTGTTCCTACATCCAAAAACACGAACATACCGGAAGGCATCGAAGGCAAAACAAAGCAAAACGTTTCTATTAAACTAATCTATGAATCAAAGACAAAAATGTGAATGCAATACCTTGGGTTGCCTCCCAAGAAGCGCTTTGTTTAAGGTCCGTAGCTAGACCATATTCGCACTTATTCGAGTGCGGTGGGCGCAAACTCTTCAGCTTGGAGTTCCGGAGTATACTTCTTGAGTCGTTGACCATTCACCTTAAAGCTTCCGCCCGTTTCACCCCATACTTCAACTGCATCATGGGGAAAAATACGTTTGATTAGAAAAGGTCCGGTCCAACGAGATTTAAGCTTACCTGGAAAGAGACGAAGGCTTGAATTGAAGAGGAGAACTTGATCTCCTTCTTTGAGGTCCTTTGGAATGATATGCTTATCATGCCAACGCTTTGCTCTTTCTTTATAGATCTTGGCGTTTTCGTAAGCGTTCAAGCGAAGTTCTTCAAGTTCATTTAGGTCCAAGAGACGCTTCTCTCCCGCTTCCTTCATGCTGAAATTCAACCACTTGATTGCCCAAAACGCGTTGTGCTCCAACTCTACCGGTAAGTGACAAGACTTCCCATACACAAGGTTTTATGGTGTAGTTCCGATGGGAGTCTTATATGCAGTCCGGTACGCCCACAATGCATCATCTAGCTTCAAGGACCAATCCTTCCTAGTCCTTGAAACCGTCTTCTCTAGGATTTCTTTGATCTCCCGGTTTGAGATCTCCACTTGTCCACTAGTTTGTGGATGATAAGGGGTGGCGATCTTGTGAGTCACCCCATACTTAGATAAGAGAGCTTCAAAACGCCGGGCAATGAAGTGAGAGCCTCCATCACTAATGATGGTCCGTGGTGTCCTAAATCGTGGGAAGATGGTCTTGTTAAAGAACTTAACCACTACCATGGCATCATTGGTGGGAGAGGCAATCGCTTCAACCCATCTTGAAACATAATCAACCGCTAAAAGTATGTATTGGTTACCACAAGATGATGGGAAAGGTTCCATGAAGTCTACTCCCCAAACGTCAAAGATCTCCACCTCTTAGATGTTGTTGAGAGGCATCTCATTCCTCCTAGATATATTTCTTGTTCTTTGACAAGCATCGCAGCGGGAAACAAAGGTTTGCACATCTTTAAATAGAGTAGGCCAAAAGAATCCAGATTGCAATACCTTAGCGCTAGTCTTGTTGGAACTAGCGTGTCCTCCACAAGGTAGTGAAGGACAATGGCGGATGACACTTTGCATCTCATCTTCCGGCACACTTCGCCGAATAATGCCATCTGGACCTCTCTTAAAGAGGAGAGGTTCATTCCAAAAGTATTCCCGAACATCCTTAAAGAACTTCTTTCTTTGTGTGTAGGATAATCCGGGCGGTAATTCCTGACAAACCAAATAGTTAACAAAATCAGCAAACCATGGTTCGTTACCTTTGGCGATCACATCGATGCACTCCTCTATGATATGTAATTGCTCGTCCGGAAAGGAGTCATCTATAGGTAGGTGGTCATCTTCTAGATGTGTTAGACGACTCAAATGATCCGCAACAGAATTTTCCGAACCCTTCTTGTCGCGGATCTCTAGCTAGATCGAATTCTTGTAGGAGAAGAATCCATCTAATTAGCCTTGGCTTCGCACCCTTCTTTGCAAGGAGATACCGGATCGCAGCATGATCTGTGTATACAATCACCTTTGCACCTACAAGATAAGAGCGAAATTTGTCAATTGCATATACAATAGCTAAGAACTCTTTTTCGGTAGTGGCGTAGTTGAGCTGCGCCTCATCTAGCGTCTTGCTAGCGTAGTAGATAGCGTGGGTTCGCCCTTCCTTTCTTTGTCCAAGGACAGCTCCTATAGCTACGTCACTTGCATCACACATAACCTCAAAGGGAAGATTCCAATCCGGAGGTTGGATAATTGGGACTGAAATTAGAGCTTCTCGGATCATATTAAACGCATCTAAGCATTCCTCCGAAAAATCAAAAACTGCATCCTTCATCAATAGATTAGTTAGCGGCTTTGATATCTTAGAGAAATCCTTTATGAAACGCCTATAAAATCCAGCATGTCCTAGAAAACTTCTTATTCCTTTCCCCGAAGTTGGGGGAGGAAGCTTTTCTATTGTCTCTATTTTAGCTTTATCCACCTCAATCCCTCTACTAGAGATTAAGTGTCATAATACAATGCCTTCTTTCACCATGAATTGACACTTCTCCCAATTAAGAACTAGGTTAGTGTCTTCACACCTTTGTAACACAAGAGCAAGGTTAGAAAGACAATTGTCAAAAGAGGAACCATAAACGGAGAAGTCATCCATAAAAACCTCCATGATTTCCTCTATATATTCCGAGAAGATGTCCATCATGCACCTTTGAAAGGTGGCTGGGGCGTTGCAAAGCCCGAACGGCATCCTCCTATAGGCAAACGTACCCCACGGGCACGTGAATGTGGTCTTCTCTTGATCATCCGGGTGTATCGGAATCTGAAAGAAACCACTATAACCGTCAAGATAGCAAAAATGTGAATGTTGTGCTAATGTTTCAAGCATTTGATCGATGAAGGGTAGTGGGAAGTGATTCTTCCTCGTTGCGTTGTTTAGCTTGCGGTAGTCTATGCACATCCGCCATCCTGTTACGGTTCGTGTAGGAATGAGCTCATTGTTTTTGTTGGTGATGACCGTCATTCCTCCCTTCTTTGGAACCACTTGTACGGGACTCACCCACTTGCTATCGGAGATAGGAAAGATGATACCTGCATCAAGTAGCTTAAGAATTTCCTTCTTGACAACCTCCTTCATGGTCGGATTTAACCGCCTTTGAGGTTGTCGCGAAGTCCTAATGTCCTCTTCCATTAAGATCTTATGCATGCATAGGGAAGGTTTGATTCCAACTAAATCCTCTATAATATATCTTAAGGCTTTCCTATGTTTCTTAAGGACAACCATAAGCTTACTATGTTCATCTATGCTTAAGTCGGAACTAACAATTACCGGAAAGGTAGAATTAGGTCCAAGAAATGCGTACCTTAGATGTGTAGGAAGTGGTTTCAATTCCATCACTATCGGAGTTTCCAATGGCTCTTGAGGAGCATCCGATGCTTCCTTAGAAGTGTCTAATAAGTATGTAGAAGGTGTTGGAGAAGGATCAAGAGAAGTTGTGGAAGAAACACAATCTCCCTCGAACTCACCCAAAATTACGGCTCCTCTGCCTTCTCCACGGCCGTGATTTTGGGCGTGGAAAGTAAATACGGTGGCTCTGTTTCCTCCACGGCTGTGTAACCCTCTGGAGTGCTCCACACTTTCGTTGATGAAATCCACGGCCGTGGAATAGGCCGTTTGACCATGGATCCGTACGTTTTCTACTTCATCGTGGAGTTTCTCAAACTCTTCTTCACACACTTCTTCTTGTGCTTCTAAGGCTTCAATTGCCTCATTGCACTCCTCTTCTTCCCCTATATCCATTAGGCTCATAGAAATAACTTTTTGCAAAGGATCTTTGAAGAGAATAGCACTTACCTCCTCTCTAGATAGCCCTTCGTCATGGATATTGAATATATCCTCATCAAAGACTAGTTTCTTCACTAGAGTGGAAAGGACGAACTCTACCTTCTCTTCTCCTATGTCAAAGGCGGGTCTAGGGTTCTTGCAATCGACTATACAGCCGGATGTTGCAAGAAACGATCTTCTGAGAATGATCGGGACCGGACTATCTGCAGGAATGTCAAGCACAACAAAGTCTATAGGAACATAGAACTTACCTAGCTTGACCGGAATGTCTTCAACGATACCGACAGGACGAGTTATGGATCGATCCGCCATGTACAACGTCATCTTCACCGGTTTAGGATCGCCTAAACCGATCTTCCTGCATAAGGCAAGTGGGATGATGCTCGCACTTGCTCCCAAATCACATAATGCATCATATGTGACATCTCCCACTCCTATGGGAATACAAAATGACCCCGGATCCTTTAGCTTTGGGGGCATCTTCTCTTTCATGGTCTTGATGAGATCCGAAGAATCCGAACTCATCTTAACCTCTCCAAAATCCTCTAGCTTTCTCTTGTTAGAGAGGATCTCCTTTAAGAACTTTCCATAAGCTGGCATACCTACAATTGCATCAATGAAAGGTATATTAATATGCAGTTTGCTCATGAGTTCAATAAACTTACCGAATTGCTTGTCTAGACGCGCTCTTGCTCTAGATTGCGGAAACGGTAGGGGAGGTTTGTAACCTGGAGGAGGAACGTAGACATCTTCCTTCTCCTTCCCCTTTTCTTTCTCTTTCTCAACGGGGACTTCTACAAACTTAGGCTGCGGGTCGGTAGTTGTTACTCCGCTCCTAGTTGTGATTGCCATCACCCTTCCTTTTGGGTTGTGCTCCATTTTTCCTGGAAGTTTCCCTTGATTCCTAGGAACTTCCTCCGTATGACAAAACATTTGGTTTTCTAAAACCTTTTGGGCTTTATCAACCTTAGTTATGTGATCATCTACCTTGATGATGCGAGTCTCCAACCCTTGAAGCTTGCCCAAAATTGTTTCCAGCATGGGATCGGGCTTCTTTTTCCCCGAAGTACTTCCACCATTAGATGTTTTCCCCTGACTTTTCAAAGATGGAAGAAGAGGAAGGTGGAGTTAGTGAATTTGAATTTCCTGAATTGGAATAAGAATTACCGGAATTTTGTTGGTTGGGGCGCCAATTGTTGTTGTTTGAACCCCTATTGTTGTTCCAATTATTGTTCCGGTTATTGTTGTTGTTGTTCCAATTGTTCCGGTTGTTGTTCCGATTGTTGCGGTTTGTATTCTCATTACCGTTGTGGTTATTGTTGTTGCCTAAATAACCCACATCTTGTTCCTTGTGCTTCGGAAAGTTGGTTTTGATGGCTTCCTTCAACTCTTTAATCTCCGTATTGAGAGAAAAGATTTGAGTTTGAGCTGCTTGTGATAGCTTTGCTCCTTGATCTACATGATTCGCTTCCACTTTCCGATGAGAATACTTCTCAATAACTCGTGCTTGCTTCTCAATGAAGTCCCAAGCGTCATCTTCCCTCATGTCCATGAATGTACCACATGAAAGGGATTGGAGCTTGAATTGTGTCTCCACATCCAGCCCCTTATAGTATATCTCCAATAGCGCCAACTTGGATATGCCATGATGTGGGCAATCCAATAGCAAATCCTGAAATCTTTCCCAAGATTGAAACAAACTTTCGTTAGATCTCATAGAAAATGCATTAATCTTACCTCTCAACTCCGCCGTTTTGGATGGCGGAATGAACTTAGTGAGGAATTCCGAAGAAAGATCCTCCCATGTTTCAAGCTTCCCACTTGGAAGAGCTTGATACCAAGACAATGCTTTCCCCTTCAAAGAGAAAGAGAAAGGCTTGAGTTTGTAGCTGTTGGTAGTTGCGTTCTTTGGCTTCATTGTCTCCATCATGATCTCAAAATTTTGTAGATGTTGGTGTGGAGATTCAGCGCTTGTTCCCCCAAATTGATTTTGGCGGACAATGGTAATAACTTGAGCGTTGAAGCTAAACCCTTGTGCATCATCAGCATCAAAGTTCACACCTAAACGGCGTGGTTGCTGCGTTGGATCCATCCTTTGGCCAAGAGTTCTTGGCTCCTCATCCACACGTTCGACCCTCGCACCTCTAGGTGGAACACGGCGATTTGCAGCTGGCCGTGGAAAGAATGGGTTCACATTGATCGTTGAATCAATTTCCTCCAGTGGTGGCATGGAGGAGTCGCTATCCTCATTGGATGAGTTGGCTCTAACCGATCTTCCCGGTCTCCTTCTTTTCTTTTTCTCCTTGAGGTTGTTTATTTCCAACCTCATTTGGAACATCATGTCCGATAGATCATCAACCTTCATTTGATGACGATCCGTTTCTTCCCTACGAGTCTTCTCACTCCATTGGAGTTGAGCTTCCTTTTCCGCTAACTCCGCTTGGTAATCACATTCTCTTTCTTCAGACATTTTTCTTTCCTTAAGCTTTCTCCTCAAAGTCCTCTCAATCTCTTGATCAAGAGGTAAGAGGTCTTCGTTGTTCCTAGACCTGCACATACACTCGAAGAGATATCAAATAACAAGGGAAAAGCTCCCAAGCTTGACAACCGATAACCGAATTCGGCCAGACCAAATCCCCGGCAACGGCGCCAAAAACTTGTTCGTCACTTAGCGTGCATGCAAATAAGCTTTAAATTTATAAAACTAGAAATCAAGCAAGCGAACCCGCAGTGTACGGATCGATATAGGTAAGCAAGAATTCCAGAGTATTGAACACATGGATTTGGGGGGTTAAATCCAATTATAGAATTGTCAAGCGAGTAAATGTATGAAGCTTTGTAAATATATTGGGAAAACAACAATCCTATAGATCCAGGAATCCAGCTGTGGCAATCGATTCAAGATATACTAAAGATATAAGGACAAAGTTGAGGTTTGCAAAGGTATACGAATGTAAAGCAATGTACGGTGAAGTTCCAAGGCTTTATAGAACTCAACTAAAGACACTCTCTATAAAGGTTGTTGAGGCTTCAGTATAGAAAGAATCTAAAGACAAGAATTAATGTCAAATACCCAAACTTATAATCCAAGGATCAAGACTAACTAAACCGATTAAGGTTGTGACACTCGAAATCGAGGTAGAGGTTGTTGAGGCTTCACTACCACCTAGAAAAGGCAAGCCAAGACTAAGTTAAAGCAAATCTTTAACTTTGGATTAAAGTAAAAGCAAGGTTCGTAAACTGAGGGAAATTACGGGTGGATCTTGAGATTCCACGGCCGTGGAACTCAAGAACACACCTTGATTTAGGTACGTCAACGATTCTCTCTAACTCTCAGGGTCCAATCTGTTTACGATCGATCTATCATCATCTAAGCCACAACTATCAACCCTTCACCTTAGAATTGCTAAAGGGTTTTAGCCAACAACAGTCATTATGATATCAAATTCAAGATTTAAAAGAATGAAAGATGAAAACCTTCGAAAACCTTGAATAAATCTCAAATCAATCTCAAATCCACAAACAAGAACAATGATGTAAGTAGATTCAGAATAACAAAAACCAATCACAATCCTTGATAAGAACGAAGAACGGGATGTCAATCCGTCTTCTAATCAAACCTAAGGACAAAAGATGTAATCTCCGTACGTCCAATGAAACCCTCAATGCGCGGAAGCAAATCTTCAAGCGAAGGTGTAAGCAAAGCTCTCTATGCGGAGATGACGGAATCTCTCTCTTTCCGTCCTTTTATAGGGCAAGATAAAATATGAGCCCAGCCCATTGTGTAAAAGATCATGGCTTCAAATTGTACGTTAAAAGATCGCCAGAATCACAGTTTCCTAAGATTCCACGCCCATGGTTTAGAGCATGGAAACTCATCACGGTTTGTCACAACTTCCACGACCGTGTAACCCTCTGGAATGCTCCACGCTTGTGTTGCCAAAGTTCCACGGCCGTGGTTTACTGCGTGGACTCTAGTACGGCCGTATTTTAGGGCGTGGAACGTCGAATGCTCGTAATTCTCCTTTGTTTTGTGTCATTCTTCATCCTAGCATCTTCCTTAGCTCCTAGTGATGTCCTCAATCCTTGGACATGCTCAATTTATCTCCATTCTCCTTTAATCCGTTCGGTTTTAGATCTTATTCGCCTACAATCAACACAAAGCTTATGTAGACCTCTATATCGACAATATAGATAAACTAACTCACAATTGCTTCAATGCTTTATCAATGAATACCAATATAGACGAAATACACTTAGAAAACGTGCCTAAAATATCACAATTTTTCATGCTAACAGCAACCGGGGTCCGTACATTTTTGGATGGTTGGTTGGAGTTGTGTTTGAGTTTTGGTTTATTGTATCTCGTATTTTTTTTGTAGGCCGCATGTATGGCTTTTGGTCTTTGGTTTTGTATCTCGGCTGGAGTCTTTAGTTTTTTGCTTTGAATTTCATTCATTGCATAAACTTTTTCGGTTTTCGCCTTTATTTGTGCCATGTTGCAAGATCTGGTGAAATTGTTGTCAGGCTAAGGGTCGGGACCCATTGAGTCCCGCGAATTCGGGGTGTTACAAAGTTGTATTAGAGCCCTAGGTTGACAACAATGAAACTCGCAATTTTCTAAAGTTCACATAGAGGGAAAGAGAACCCCCAAGGGTTCTAAATTTAAAATGATTTTTCGTTTTCAAAATCACGAGCATAGTCAGTCGGGGTAGAATGTACAGACCACCACTCCTTCCTTTGGATCTCTACAGCGTAGTTTATTAGATTATTAGTGTATGTATGTAAATATATATAGATATGTATATGTGGACTTAGGATGGTTGTTGGACTATTATTATATGTGGTTTATAGTTATGCATGATGGACTTTTTATGTGAAAATGGTGGCTTGATTTTTATATTAATATGAATTCGTACATGTGGCATGATGATATCATATTAGTGTTGGGACCTTGTTTTGTTGTAATAGTTTTGCTTGGATGTGATATGTTGGTTATAGCAATCTGGACATAGGACTTATATAGTCATATACGTATACTAGGATATATAGTAGCATATGGTTTTTGGACCTTATAGTTATGATGATAGAAAGCTATCATCGCCGCTTGGATGACGCTGTTTGGCTTGAGATAGTTTACATATTGGGATGAGTATGCTCAAGTACCAAGTTGAGTATCACGTTTTGACAAACACCTTGGTGTTTCTCGGACTCCTTTAAGAGGACGTCGAAGCGGAGGATTAGAGATATAATACACGAAGGACAACCAAGAAGGAAGAAAACTCGAGACAACTTAATAGAAATCAAGATCGAGACCATACAAAAAAAAGGGAGTAACATTAATGTGTGGAAGTGGTTCCAAAGAAGCCATGATTGAATGACAACGAGACCAATAGTGGAAACGAATTTAAATTCTTCTAGAAGACCCGTGAACAATTAAAGATACTAATTGAGGAGGAGATGGATACATTCGAGCGAGGTTAAAACTGGCATTTATATTAAGATGCAAGTTTTCCCTAGGCGCTCCTAAGCTTGAGAGTCAATATGAGAAGTGGGGTCTGACCAATTATGAAAGATTAAAGAGACACATATGCTAAGCTTGCAGAGAGACCAGAAGGTGAAGTGCTGATCGTATGACATTCTAAGCGGGTGACTTATTCAGACTTACGAGAGTTATGACAAGAATGACGTGATGGGGATTCACATGGTAGAATTTCCTTGGTGGAGTTGACCGGTTTCCGTTATTATGATAAGGCTAAGAAACGCCAAGAAAAAAGAAGTGTGAGTAAGTGTTGATCCCGAGAAGTTGAGAGACGCAACAAGAATTTTTTGTTATGAAAAGACTTAAGATGCCAACCAAGAGAAACGTGAAGGAACACTATCTGAGGTTAGAATATTTGAGAAGGTGCACTTGAAAGACATCATGGAAGAATGTGTAAGTCTATGAAATTGAGTGATACGAAACAACAACACAAAGAAGATATATACCTTATAAAGAAGACGAAGCATGAAATGAAGAAGGAACTAACGAAGTTTAAAGTAGAGTTCCCCAAGGAGGGTAGCCTTCATGAGAATGGTAACATGGAAGCATAGAAGAATGGTAAGTCATTGACATTGGAGAAGGTCAATTATGAGCTAATTGATGACAGCCGAGAATGCGCATGTGCGGGTGGTCTATGGATGAGTGTGGAAGGAAGAGTAACCAGGTTGTGAGATCATAAAGGAACGGTAACAAGAACTTGGAATATGTCTTAAACTGTTGATTTGAAGTTGTATGGAGAACACGAGTTTGCGAAAAGAGGGACGGTTATCGTCGTTTGTACATCGAGTACAATGACCCGAACAAGGTAACAAAGAAGGACAAGTACCCCTGACCACGTATAGATGATCTACTCGACCGGTTGCAAGAGTCGGTGGTCTCTTCTAAATTGATTTAAGGTTTGATTATCACCAATTGAGAATTCGAGACTGGATATTGTAAATACGGCATTCCGGACCAACCCAAGTCACTACGAGTTGTAGTTCTTCCATATGGGCTTACTGATGCTGGATGAGATAATTTTGGTCTACTCTTGAAAAAGGGATAATTTTGGACATCACAATGGATCTCCCCACCCTTAGGTTGACAACAATTTCACCGGATCTTACAACAAGGAACAAATAAAGGTCAAAACCGAAATTCATTTTTATGCAATGAAAAGAAAAACCCGAAAGTACAACAAAGGACTACAGCCGAAAATACAACCCCAAAGACTAAACACCATACAATATACAATAAATACAATACTCAAACTCGACTCCACCCAAAACTCAATCCTTAAATGTACGGAACCCCGGCTTCCCACTCTTCTGGATCTCTTTGCCGCAATCCTAACCTGCAAGGCAATCTACAACAGTCGGTATAAAACCGTTATCTCATATTCGAAGCATTAGAATCAATGGGAAATGCACAAACAGAAGTAGATCATCATAAATACACAACATTCTCAAAGCACACAATTCCGGTTTATTATCTTTTTATTATTAAGTCATATCCCGTTCTAATTCAACTTAGTTTTGTGACACGAGACCACTGTGGTCCCACCTCGGTCCCTACTTACCGGCATGGAACGGTACGGATGCCTCCTACCCTCTAACTAGCATGGGCTAGTAGCCAAGAACCTCCTAGACTCTTGCAAGACCTAGGCAGATGATGTCACCGCCCGTAATTATACACTTGGGCCAAGATAATATAAGGTCGGTGATCCCATTACCGGTTTAGTTATTATAGATAATAAAGAGTAAACACACACCACCAAACACACATCAGTGCTAAAACAAGGAATACGAGCTAAGTAAGTCTGGAGACTTACCTCGTCCCAAAGATAATCCCGCTAACCACTGCTCTCAACTTCCCGTAGGAAGGCACTCAACACCTAGTCAAAACAAGGCACACAATCAACATCTCTCTCACATTCTAGAAGTCCTTAGACTTCTAGTCTAAATGATCTCGCAAGATCATAAACCATAACCATGCTAGGATAACAAACTCCTAGTCCTCACGATCTCACAAGGTCATAACCATCCCAACACAGGCTAGGATACTCTCGTTCTAGTCTCCACAATCTCAACAATCATATAACCATAATCTCAAGCCTCAAATGCTCACAAGATCAACTAACAACTCAACGCCTTACAATCCTCACAAGATGATATCACTTCAAGCTTTATAACGATCATAAACCCTCAAAACTCACCTAAGGTTCATGACCACTACTTGGCATACTCACTAGGTTATGTTAGATCTAACCTAGCATGATACTAAAACTTAACATAACTAGATCGAGGGAAGAGATACTCACACGACGTCAAAAGACGGAAATCGATCAACGGATGTCGACTTCCACTCATTCGGCCTTTACGGGGTCGTTCCCGAACCTAGCACCAAAACTAAACAAATTTAGCTCGTACGCTAAATTTGATTGGAATATATATACAATAACTCTAAGGAACTTTTTTTAAAAAACGAGGTTAAAACCGGCTAAAACATTTTACGAGGCAAAATACACAACGTCACAAACATGCGTCATAAATCTGCAATTAAATCTTTTGACCATAATCCGATCTTAATCCAAAAAGGGCATAATAGTTAGATCTCCAAATTTTGGTCATAAACCACAAATAATATATGGGTCAATTTATGTAATTAATTTCTCCAGGAGGGTATATTGTTAACATTCCAAAATCTGGGTTTCAAAACTACAAATGCAAACAATGGGTGACAATTGGAACTATACCAAAACTTGGGGGCCTGAATTGCAAATAATATAAAAAGGGTTTCTTAACCCTCAAAATGGTATTGACAGCAAAAGACCATCTGCAGGGCGGCGGCCAGGGAGGGAGCAGGGGAGAGCGGTGACGGACAGAGAAGGGCATCTCCGGCGTCGGATAGGTCTTTGGAAAGGACGGCGAGGGTGGCTCTCCGTCCGAGTTTTCCGCGGCGTTGCTAGCAGGGGCTCCCAGCCGCAGACCGGTCCAGTCGAGCAGTGCAGAGGGGAGGGAGCGGTGAGGCATAATCGAGCCGGCGAGCGGGTAAGGCAGCGTCTAGGGTTGGTGGCGGCGGCATCCGAGCGTGCTCCGGCCGGCGTCGTCACTGCTCCGGGCGCAGAACGCCGGCGGGAGGCTTGAGCTGCTGGGAGAAAGGTGTAGAGAGGACGGTTCGAGAGGGCTTTCTTGCTTCCAACCAACAGAGCAGAGGGAGAGATGGATAAGAGATTTTGTACTGATTGAGGAACCCATTCGGGAAGGAGACGAAATAGAGCACGCAAGGGAGGTGGTTGTTGAACCCTGATGTTGCTGCGCAAGAGGTTGCACTGGAGGGTGGCAGGGTCTCCGGCACAGCGAAGAAGGCGGCTCCGACGGCTCCCCTGGTGGAAGCGTGGCGGCCGGCCTCATTTCCCGGTTGTTGTAGTGGCGTTGATGAAGAGAAGTAAGGGAAATAGATGAGAGTTTACAGAGGAGGGAGAGGAGAAACAACAGAAGGGTAGAGCTTGGCAGTGAAGGGGCTGGGTGAAATTGAGGTAAACAAGGGGTCATGGCTTGCTTGTGTAGGCTGCCAAACTAGACACAAGAAGGTAGCAGACATGAGCAGGACAAGGGAGAACGAGGGGTCGGCCTCTCATTGTTGGAGAAGGGAGAAAGGAAAAAGAGAAAAGAATAGGAGAAAGAAAAGAAAAATAAGAAAAGAAATAATATAACTCGATCAAAAAGGGTCGGAAGAGGACTTTCGAGTAGGGGAAAATTCCCGATTTTTCCGATAAAATTAACGGATAAACGTACACGGAACCAAAAATAATAGAATACCCAGAACCTTTCCGCCCTTTTTCCCAAATAAAATAAATATACCGTAATTATTATGAGGATCGAGTATATACTTAAACTTCGCAAAAATATACTTTGCGAAGTATAAATCGATCTCGTAACTAAATTACGAGATTTAAATAATAAGAAAAATACCGTTAACATACCCGAAACATAAAATTTACGACTTAAAAATACTCGTGAAACATACTTGAGATATAAAAATATATCGATAACCGTCGGAAAATAAATATCAAAATCGAACCCAATAAACGGGGTATTACATCAGATCCCCCTAAAAACAAGTTTCGTCCCGAAACTTGCCACACGCCGAACTTCTCGGTTCCTTAAGGCCGAGGTATGAACTCTCGCTCTAGGAAGGTTGAAACTTCTAATCTATATACACAACTACTCAAACTACCACTGCAAGATATATCAGGTCATATAACACATTCCCACACAGGACACAACTACACTTAACATCACACATGCACATATCTCAACCAAGGGAAGAACTAGGTCTAACCCGCCGATTCTAACGATGCTACTAGATCAACATAAAACTCAACCAAAGATAGTATACCATGTCCTCTCGGTAGCTTCATTGGCTCCTCGTCTGTCACTAGATGATAACGACTAACATCATAACCTGAGTAATGTATATACTCCCATGACTGGTACGCTAGAAACATCAGAAAACACTCTCCATTCCTGGTGGCAACACCAATCTGTAAACACAACCTACTTGTTCTCATCTCTCAAAATGGTCCGTAAAACGGAACTTAACTTCCTTCTCGGGTCTTTCTCAATGCAGCATTTCCATTATTTTCCCTTTGATTTCTCTATCAAAGAAAATCGAACTTCCAATTTACATTGTTGGCTTTGGTTCTTGTCAAACCAAACTTTGATGTTACGTTTTCTCAATTCTTGCAGTAAATCCCCAACGATGAAGGAAGTACTTTGCTCCACACCGCCTCCCCTAATGTGACACTTATGCTATTACTGTATATCGTTTCTCAAAACCCGATCAAGACTTTGTTTTGGAGAATCACTTGTACACTTCAAACCCTTGATACCTCAAGATAAATCAAAAAAGTTGCACCAATGAATCCCTTCTTAACTCTCAACAACTCTATTGTCAATTGTTTGTCCTTTCAATACTTCATCGTCATCCATAGTAGGTTGTCCATAGATAGTGTTACTTGGAGAATCCCTCCACAAATCCGGTAATGACCAGCACATCCAAGAAAACATGTAACTTCTTTCACATCCTTCGGGGTTGTCATCTCGAGATAACTTGTCATACAACTTCTCTCTTCTTTGAGAGTAGACCAAAACATCTTATCCGGGCGTTAGTAAGCCCATAGGGAATCTCTACAACTCGTAGTGTCCGTGGTTCATCGGGAATGTCGTATTTGCAATATCCACATCTTGGATTCTCAATTTGTGACAAATTGACAATAAATCATTCTTAGAAGAAACTACTGTCCCTTGCAACCAGTCGAGTAGATCATCTATCCGTGGTAAGGGATACTTGTTCTTTATTGTTATCTTGTTCGGCTCATGGTAATCGATGTAGAAATGAAGATAACCATCTCTATTTTCACAACATGTTATTCTCCATAACAATTTCAAATCAAGAGTTTAAGATATATATTCCAATATGAATTCCAAATCAAGAGTTCAAGATAACAAATGAAGTTCTTCGTAACATTTCACTAATTCTAATGAACTCTTTTCAATAAGTCCTTACAATTTCTTCTTCTCTCGCTTCCACAACTCACGTCTCTTCACAAGTGTCATTCTATACAGCGCATTGGATATCGGAGGTGCGTCAAACTCAACCTTAGTGGGAAAATCCACTTTCCGATGTATTAGAACCCGTGATATCCCTTTTTTTGTCTTTCCTTATTTCGTCTCATAACATAAGACCGACACAACCTTGTCTTAATACTTGACAGGTAGTCATGGTATTAACGATCCCCCCCGATCTGTTGGGGTGCGTCTTTCAAACACGTGTATTGCTCCATCTTTATCTACAATGTTGACCGTCCTCTTTCAAATTTTCGTCTTTTCTTGAATTGGAAAGATTTGCTTGCGTCTTTTGACTTTTGTGTTCTTATATAAGTATTCTTTTAACTTAATCCCATTTTCCCTCTTAAATGGCATGATTGTAAAAATCTTCTAAGATTTCTCACTTATGTGCAACCATAAGGGTCCAATCGGTAGGACTTAACCGTGTTTCAAAACAATTGACCTTATCTTCCTCACTTTCCGCGACATCCCAACATATGGGAGGAGCTTTTCGTATTCTACATAAGCTTTCACCATAGACATCCTTTCTTCAAGTAGAAATTGTACTTCACTTTCCTTTTGTAAGTCAACCCGACGGTAGAGGTTCTAACCTCAATCTTCGATATACTTTTTGTACATATCTTGTCGACATCAAACTTCAAAACTTCGATCTTCTCTTACTCTTGTTGGTCACCTTATGCATCTCTCGGTATTCCATGAACAACTTCACAACTGTACAGGTATGCCCCGTGGAAAATGCTAGAAGAAACTCCCCATCCAAAACCACTAAAATATCAAACTCATTACATCTTGAGGTACTAACATCATAACTCTAAGCTTGCAGCGTTGCCCTAATCTAGGTCCTCTCTTTCACGCCATAGCCACCATGTGTCTTCCATGTGAGTCTAGAAACTTGACTTATCTCTTGCCCGTGGTAACATATCATCCATTTCATGCCCTGCATCC
The DNA here is from genome assembly GCA_033239045.1 of Fagopyrum esculentum. Classification (NCBI taxonomy): domain Eukaryota; kingdom Viridiplantae; phylum Streptophyta; class Magnoliopsida; order Caryophyllales; family Polygonaceae; genus Fagopyrum; species Fagopyrum esculentum. Next base: position 101,306,406 of record BSUD01000002.1, on the reverse strand, counting down.
TCGATATACTCCCGTTTACGTACCACCTCCATGACACCTTACCTTCTTCTTGATTCACTATTTTCCCTTTACCATGGTCAAACTTTAAAACCTCTAATTCGTGTCGTTCTCCCATATGCCAATCCCATGACCTACAAAGGTCGCATAAGGTCATCCAAATCCCTTTGTATGCCCATAATCTTGTTTTCTCATCCCCTCTACACTCACCAATAGACAACCCGCACCAATGTGTTCTCAGTTGTCACTGATTAACTTGTATCTGACCTTCTCCAAAGTTAACAACTTATTATTCTACTTCACTTCTCATGTCACCATTCTCATGAAGGCTACCCTCCTTGGGGTACTTTACCTTAAACTCCGTTAGTTCTTTCTTCATTCCATGCTTTCTTTTCTTTATAAGGTAACTATATCTTCTTTGCCTTGTTGTTTCATATAACTCCCTTTCATAGGCTTAACCATCCTTCCTTGATGTCTTTCAATAGCACCTTCCCAAATATTATAGCCCTAGCTAGCATCCACTCGCGTTCCTCCTGGTTGGTATCTTAAGTCTCTCGATCAAAGCTCTTCGTTTCGTCTTTCATCTTCTTGGGATCATCATCTATACACACTTCCTCCTTTTTGGCATTTCTTAGTCTTATCATCATAATGGAAATCGGTCAACTCCACGTCAATTCCCACCATGCCCGTCTTCTCATAACCCTCGTAATATCGACGCTTCACTTCTTAGCACCTCGTAAGCTTAACTCACGATATCTTAAATCTTTCGCAAAAGGTTCGATCACTCTTTTCATCTTGACTCCCATACTTAGGAGTGCCAATTGAGAACCCGTCTTACTTAGAACGCCACTTTTATTCTCTATCGAGAATGTAGTCCTCTTTACTTGATTTGCATCTTTAGTTCCTTGACACTGCCCTTGGAAAAAAAAACTTACGTTCATTGTCTCTAGTTGCTTCATTGTTTGTTCAATCGTCGCTTCCTTTAGGAACCATCACTTGTCTCTTCTTGCCGCTTCCTTACTTGTACGACTTCCTTCTCAGTTTTGCTTAAATTATCTCGAGGTTCTATTCCACTTGTTTGTCATTCGTTTACGTCATCTCTAATCCTCCGCTTCGACATCCGCTTAAAGGAGTACAAGAGACTCCAGGGTATTCTTCCGAACGTAACGCTCAAACTCGATACTTGAGCTTATTCCTCCTCGTATGAACGCTATCCCATGCCAACATTATCGTCCTAAAGGTGATGATATCTTACTATCATCTTTTCTATAAGGTCTTACATCTCCATATGCTACTATATATACAATAAGAATACGTATACATAACTATATAAGTCCTAAGTCCATATCACTACCAATATAACACATCCAACATTTCATCTACAATATAAAGTTCCATAACATATAACCGTCCACATATATAACTACACACATATATTCAGTTCATCATGCAACTTACAATCACAAAGATACACATCAATTTCATCATGCATAACTACAAACTTCATATCCATATATATATATATATATATACATATCAAAATCCAATAAACTAAGCTGCCGAGATCCGCGAAAGGAGTGGTGGTCCGTACATTCTACCCCGACTCATGCATGTGATTTTGAAAACGAAGACTCAGAACCCGTGGGGTTCTGTTTATTCCTTATTTGGCCTTTAGAAGATTGCGAGTGCCATTGTTGCCAACCTAGGGCTCTGATACCACTTTTGTAACACCCCGAATCCGAGGGACTCGAGGCGCTACGGGTTGGGACCTTACAATGGGTCCCCACCCTTAGCTTGACAACAATTTCACCGGATCTTGCAACAAGGCACAAATAAAGGCCAAAACCGAAATACATTTTTATGCAGTGAAAAGGAAAACCCGAAAGTACAACAAAGGACTACAACCGAAAATACAACCCCAAAGACTAAATGCCATACAATATACAATAAATACAATACTCAAACTTGACTCCACCCAAATCCCAATCCTAAAATGTACGGAACCCCGGCTGCCCACTCTTCCGGAACTCTCGGCCGCAATCCTAACCTGTAAGGCAATCTACAACAGTCGTTATAAAACCGTTAGATCATATTCGAAGCATTATAATCAATGGGAAAGATACAAATACAAGTAGATCATCATAAACACACAACATTCTCAAAGCACACAATTCCGATTTATTATTAAGTCATATCCGGTTCTAATTCAACTTAGTTTTGTGACACGAGATCACCGTGGTCCGGCCTCGGTCCCTACTTACCTGCATGGAACGGTACGGATGCCTCCGACCGTCTAACCAACACGGGCTAGTCGCCAAGAACCTCCTAGACTCTTGCAAGAGCTACGCAGATGATGTCACCGCCCGTTATCATACACTTGGGCCAAGATAATATAAGGACAGTTGTCCTATTACCGGTTTAGTTGTAATAGATAATAGAGAGTAAACGAACACCACCAAACACACATCAGTGCTAATACAAGGAATACGAGCTAAGTAAGTTCGGAGACTTACCTCGTCCCAAAGATAATCCCGCTAACCACTGCTCTCAACTTCTCGTAGGAAGTCACTCAACGACTGGTCAAAACAAGGCACACAATCAACATCTCTCTCACATTCTAGAAGTCCTTAGACTTCTAGTCTCAATGATCTCGCAAGATCATAAACCATAACCATGCTAGGATAACAAACTCCTAGTCCTCACGATCTCACAAGGTCATAACCATCCCAACACAGACAAGGATACTCTCGTTCTAGTCTCCACAATCTCAAAAATCATATAACCATAATCTCAAGCCTCAAATGCTCACAAGTTCAACTAAGCACTCAACGCCTTACAATCTTCACAAGATGATAACACTTCAAGCTTTATAACGATCATAAATCCTCAAAACTCACCTAAGGTTCATGGCCACTACTTGGCATTCTTACTAGGTTATGCTAGATCCAACCTAGCATGATACTAAAACTTAACATAACAAGATCGAGGGAAGAGATACTCACACGACGTCAAAAGACGGAAATCAATCAACGGATGTCGACTTGGACTCGTTCGGCCTTTACAGGGTCCTTCCCGAACCTAGCACCAAAACTAAACATATTTAGCTCGTACGCTAAATTTGATCGGAATATATATACTACATATAACTCTAAGGAACTTGTTTTAAAAACTGAGTTTAAAACCCGCTAAAACATTTTCCGAGGCAAAATACACAACGTCACAAACATGCGTCATAAATCCGCAATTAAATCCTTTGCCCATAATCTGAACTTAATCCAACAAGGGCATAATAGTTAGATCTACAAATTTGGGTCATAAACCACAAATAATATATGGGTTCATTTATGTAACTAATTTCTTTAGGAGGGTATAATGTTAACATTCCAAAATCTGGGTTTCAATACTACAAATGCAAACAGTGGGTGACAATTGGAATTATACCAAAACTTAGGGGCCCGAATTGCAAATAATATAAAAAGGGTTTCTTAACCCTACAGATGGTATTGACAACAAAAGGCCATCAGTAGGGCGGCGGCCAGGGAGGGAGCAGGGGAGCGCGGTGACGGCTAGGGAAGGGCATCTCCGGCGTCGGATATGGCTCTAGAAAGGGCGGCGAGGGTGGCTCATCGTCCGAGTTAGCCGGCGGCGTGGCTAGCAGGGGCTCCCAGCCGCAGACCGATCCAGTCGTGAAGTGCAGAGGGGAGGGAGCGGTGAGGCAGAATCGAGCCGGCGAGTAGGCAAGGCAGCGTCCAGGTTTGATGGCGACGGCGTCCGAGCGTGCTCCGGCCGGCGTCGTCAATGCTCCGGGCGCAGAACGCCGGTGGGAGGCTTGAGCTGCTGGGAGAAAGGAGGTGCAGAGAGGACGGTTCGAGAGGGCTTTCTTGCTTCCAACCAACAGAAGAGAGGGAGAGATGGATAAGAGATTTTGTACTGCTTGAGGAACCCATTCGGGGAAGGAGACGAAATAGAGCACGCAAGGGAGGGTGGTTGTTGAACCCTTATGTTGCTGCGCGAGAGGTTGCACTGGAGGGTGGCAGGGTCTCCGGCACAGCGAAGAAGGCGGCTCCGATGGCACCCCTGGTGGTTGCGGAAGGGTGGCGGCCGGCCTCATTTCCCGGCTGCTGTAGTGGTGTTGATGAAGAGAAGTAAAGGAAATAGATGAGAGTTTACATAGGAAGGAGAGGAGAAACAACAGAAGGGTAGAGCTTGGCAGTGAAGGGGTTGGTGAAGCTGCGGTAAACAAGGGGTCAAGGCTTGCTTGTGTAGGCTGCCAAACTAGACACAAGAAGGTAGCAGACCTGAGCAGCACAAGGCAGAAAATCTAGGGGTCGGCCTCTCACTGTTGGAGAAGGGGGAAAGAAAAAAGAGAAAAGAAAAGGAGAAAGAAAAGAAAAATAATAAAAGAAATAATATAACTCGATCAAAATGAGTCGGAACGGGACTTTCGAATAGGAAAAAATTCCCGATTTTTCCGACAAAATAAACAAATAAACGTACACGGAACCAAAAATAATAGAATACCCGGAACCTTTCCGCCCCTTTTCCGAGATAAAATAAATATACCGAAATTATTATGAGGATCGAGTATATACTTAAACTTCGCAAAAATATACATTGCGAAGTATAAATCGATCTCGTAACTAAATTACGAGATAATAATAATAAAAATACCGTTAACATATTAATATAACATATACCTGAAACATAAAATTTACGACTTAAAAATACTCGTGAAACATACTTGAGATATAAAAATATATCGATAACCGTCGGAAAATAAATATTGAAAGTGCACCCAATAAACAGGGCGTTATAGAGAAGATGTATGACAAGTTGTCTCGGGATGGCAAACCTCGAAAGAAGTGAAATAAGTTACAAGTTTTCTTAGATGTGTTGAGCTTTACCAGTTCTGTGAAGAGAGAAGTTGTATAAAACCAATTATGGTATCCTACTACGGATTATGATGAGGTATTGAATGGGACGAAGAATGGACAATAGAGTTGCTGAGAGTTAGGAGAGGATTCATTGGTGCAACTATTTTGGTTTACCTTGAGGTATTGTGAGTTTGAAGTGTATAAGTGATTCTTCAAGACAAGGTCTTGATCGAGTATTGCGGAGCGATGTAAAAGTAATAGCATACGTGTGTGGTTAATAGCAGTAGTATGGATTAACGTGCTTCCTTCGTTACTTGGACCACAAAACATGAATTCAGGAAACATAACATCAGAGTTTGATTGGACAAGAACCTAAGCCAATGGTGTAAATTGGAAGTTCGATCTTCTTTGTTAGAGAAATGAAAGCGAAAATAAGGGATATGCGGAATTGAGAGAGACCCGAGAAGGAAGTTGAGTTCCGATATATCAACCTTTTTGAGATCTTAGCGCGAGTTGGAGAAGTGTCTTATAAGTTGGCGTCGCCGCTAAGAGTAGAGAGTGTTCACCCAGTGCTTCACGTGTATCAGTCGGGAAAGTACATGCATGATTCGAGACGTGTGGTCAATCATGATAATCTAGTGGCAGACGAGGAACCAATGATACTAATAGGAAGATGGGGGACAATATCTTTGGTTTAGTTTTATGTTGAGCTAGTAGCATCGATAGAATGGACGGGTTAGACTTAGTTCTTCCCTTGGTTGCGTTATGTGCATGTGTGATGTTATGTGTAGTTTGTTGTTTGTGCGGGAATCTGCTATATGACTTGCTATATCTTGCGGTGGTAGTTTGAGTAGATTGTGTGTATAGATTAGTAAGTTCAAACCTTCTTAGTTTGAGAGTTCAGACCTCGTCTTTTGAGACCGATAGGATGAGCGATGTTTAAGTTTCGGGGACAAAACTCTTTTTAAGGGGGGAATAATGTAACACCCTAAATATTGCGCGTCTTCGATATTTATTTTTCCTACTTCTATCGATATTTTCTTAGCGTAAATGTTTTAGCTAAAAGTAATTTATGACGTAAAATAACTTTCCCAAGTATATTATTATTTTGGATACGTTTGCGTATATCCATATTAGTTTTTTTGGAAAATTTTGGAAAGGGTTTTCGAACCAAAAATCCCGTTCCGGTAGTTTAGATCGAGTTTATTAATTCCATAATTCCTATTTTAAATATTGCTACTATTATTATTTATTTTATTATTTTTTTTCTTGTTTTCCTTCACCATTTCTTTTTACGTGGGATGAGGACCAGCCCTTCCTCTTCATTTTAACCCTAGCCGCCCCTTTTCTTTCCCCTTACCTTCGCCCAACTTCAGCTCCTTCCTTCTACACCTCTATATCGCTCTCTATCTCATCCTCTCCTCACCCGAACCGGATCTGCTAGTCTCGGTCAGGCATTGCGTAATCGTGACCGTTTTAGCCCAAAAAGCGCATACGGAATCTCATCCCGTATACGCTTTCATTCAAAAAACCGCAAAGAAAGGAGCAGTGACGAAGGGGACGATAAATCGAACGGCAATCGATCAAAACCAACTCATTTCACACAAAAACAAGCAATGGATAAAGACAGTAACGGAGGAAGGCCATTTCAAAAGCGGAAACACAACCCGAGAGAAGTATTGTTTGATTTTTGTTCGTTTTTTTTCGATTTTTTTCGGTTTTTGTTTTTTTTTTTTGCTTTCGGGTTCGTAATTGAGTATAATAGGTTTAATTGTTGTTGATGGTGATAGTTTTAGGATGATTGAGTGTTAATTAGATGGATTAATTGGGATTGATAACGACCCAGTCCGCCATTGAAGGCGGAAGCTTGAAGGTGATGAACAGTGGCACACGGTCACGGGTTCCGTAACCGTGGAGCCACTGTTCATCGTCAAATGCATTGGAATGCATTATAATGCATTCCATTGCATTATAACTCATTCCAATGCATTAATTTATGTGAAATTAATTTAAATTTAATTAAATTAATTTAAGGAATATTAAATTATATTAAATTATAATTTATAACAATTAATATTAATTAATCTAAATTATTTGAATTAGATGATATAAATACAATTTGAATAAAAGTAATTACTTTATCCTAATTAATTTTATTATAATGACATTAATTAATAATTTTTAATAATTTAGATTAATTAAATTTAATTAAATTACAATTTATAATAACTTAGATTAATTAATTTAAATTATTTAAATTAAATGATATAAATACAATTTGAATAAATGTAATTACTTTATCCTAATTACTTTTAATTAATTAAAATTAATTTAATTACTATTTAATTTCGTACAATTACTTAAATGTAAAATAAAATGGAATAAAAATTAATTAAATTATATTAAATTAAATTTATTTATTTATCTTTTAATCTTGTTTAATAACTTTTACTTTCATTTAAAATAGTAAGATTAAAAATTAAATTAAATGAAATTAATACAATTACTTTTTAATTGATTTCATTTAAACTAAAATACCAAATATATATTAGAGGCCATGTAGAGACGGAGGCGTCTCGGCTCGTAGAGATAGACTCGCTACGATGGAGAGGAGCTCCCAGGTAGCTGGTTCAGCGGCCGGCAAACCACCAGCTCAACAACCATTGAGACCATGCATATCAGATACTTCTCTAGCTTTCCCTCGGGAGGTTCTTCCATTGCCGACTTATTGGTCAGATTCGGACCATGAGGTGGACGCTCCTTCTGTACAGCCAGGGGAGATAGATCCACCAGTTGGCGAGCATGTTGATATTACTGTTGACGAGCAGGTTGAGCTGCTACAGATATTACTACTAACGAGCAGATATAGACAACTATAGATATTCCTGCTGAGGAGCAGATAGAGCCACCAGCTGGCGACCATATTGAGCAGCCAGAGTTTGATTTTGATGTTCCAACTGCAGACCCTGTAGTGCCGCCGTATGAGCCATTTATACCGGCAGATCGAGGCCGTGTAGTTGCAGATACAAGGGCACCATTGATCAGTGATGTGCTGATTTGCTACGCCGGACACCGTGTGTTGACATTCTCATAGCTGTTCTCCAGAAGATGTTGTGTTGTTTTTTCGAAGATGTTGTTAGCGTTATTCACCTCTTCTATTACTATCTATATATAACCGATGGAAATCATTAACGTTTAAATTATAACGGTCAATTTTATAACGTTCGAATTATAACATTCGAATCTCAACGGTCACGCATTGCGTAACCGTGAACTTTTCGCGTTGCGTAACCGTTACGGTCACGCATCCCGTTTACGTGGTGCATATACTAAATCTTGAACCGTGCCCGTAATACCCCCTTTGAAAATGTGCATGCTCAATATTCTTGTGAACCGTTGATGTGTGATATTCCTTTCAAATGTATATCTAATGGTTGGATACTAGACTCTGGATGTACTATGCATGCTTGTCCTAATAGTTCTCTTTTCTGCTCTTTAGATATTTTTAATGGAGGTGATGTCATGCTAGGAGATAACACTACATTAGAAATACAAGGGATAGGAAATATACCTATGTGCATGTTTGATGGGACAATTTGGATGATACAGAATGTTAGATGGGTTCCTGGCCTTAGGAGAAACTTTCTATCCGAATCCATGTTTGATGATCTAGGTTGTTATATTAATACTAGTAATGGCATAAGAGAAGTTGCCAAAAAGGGTCTTACTCTTATTAGGAGCTCTAAAAAGAGTGGTTTGTACTTTATAGAGCAATTACTTGAATTAAATCTCTCCAATGCTGATGTTAATAAAAAAACAACTTAGATCAATCTACTCTATGGCATAACAAATTAGGGCATATAGGGAACAATGGTTTGTCACAGCTATATAAACAAGACATTTTAACTAGTCAACCAACTAACCTGAGTTTCTGTGAGAATTGTGTTTGACAAATCTAGTAAACATAGTTTTTATAAATTTGTGTATAAAGCTAGTAAACCCCTAAAATGTGTACATTCAGATTTATGGGGTCCTGCACAAGTAGAAATTGTAGGTGGCAAAAGATACTTCATATCCTTTATAGATCATTATTCTAGAAAAGTCTGGTTTTTTCTTTTAAGTACTCGACATGAAGCTTTTGATATTTTTAAAAATTGGAAAACTTTAGTTAAAAATGAAATGGACCTATAAATAAAATGCCTTAGGACCGATAATGGCCTTGAATTCTATAACTCTATTTTTAATGAATTTTGTAAAACAAATGCATTAAAAGACACCTAATTGTACCTTGTACTCATCAACAAAATGGTACAGCTGAAAGAATGAATAGAACTCTTTTAGGAAAAACTAGATGTATGCTTATAAGTGTTGGTATGAAACATAGTCTATGGGTTGAAGCTGTCAGTACAACATCTTACCACATTACTAAGTCTCCCTCCTCTATAATTGAGTTTAGGACACCCCAAGACCTTGGACTGGAAGGAATCAATATGTTTAGATCTTTCATGATAAACATGATCATTACACAAGTATAAAGCACTTTGACTGTCCACTAACAATACCCTTAAGCCAAATAGCTTCCTTAGAAACTTCAACAACTGCAATGTATTCACCTTCAGTAGATGACAATGCAATCACAAATTGTTGTTGAGATTTCCAAGACACACAATTACCAGTCCAAGCATAGAAGAAAGTAGTTGTAGACTTCCTATTGTAACACCCAAAATTAACGGGACTCGGGGCACTATTGGGCTAGGATCTCACAGTGGATCCTGACCCTAGTCTGACAACAAAATCACTGAATCTTACAACAACCAAGTACAAAACGGAAACATCATATACAAACGTATACAAAACATCCCAAAACCCTCGTACAAACTAGTGTACAGAAGCCCTCGGCTGATCACCCATCTGGCTCACTCTGCAGTCTTCCTATCCTGTAGAAGATCTACAACACGTTAGAAAAGCGTTAGCTAACAGAGCATGGATAAGAATGAAAGGAATAATACATACAAAACATCAACACATCACGATATGCAATGCAACACACATAAGCATTTATTATCTTTAATTACGTTATTCCATTACTAATTCAACTTCTTTTGTGGCATGAGGAGCCTCAAGAACCTCCTCTCTATCCCCTTTCACTACAGGTTTTTCATGGGGATCTACCTCCCTGCTGGAGTACCGGTTTCAGAGCACCTTCTCCACTCTCGGCGAGCTTTAACAGGTGGTCACGGCCCGTTATAATACACTTAGGCCTTTTAAATAAACATATGTGGTCATCCTAGTCCGGTTTAGGTTATAAATGCAACAATCGTATGCACACACACCACCATCACAATCACTCAAATCCACAACTGCTCGCTAAGTATGTCCTATGGACTTACGTGAAATCAACGTAACCTGTACCACATCACATTTTCCCCTCGAGGAAACAATCAGCGCTTGCATCAGCAAGACACACACAATATCAAACACTGCCAAGGTTAGGAGACTCGTCTCCTACACCCCATAACCATAACCAAACCGTAACTCAAATCTAAACCTCGATACCTCAACATAACTCACAAATGCCTAAGGCATATCCTCAATGTATACATTACCATACTCATCACACAACACTAGCCTAGCTACACTCTCAAACTTAGCCAAAAGGAAAAGGAAAGATACATACCAAGTCTTGGTATGTCCTGGACACGTACCTGCGGAAGCAGGATGGCGCAGGGGCAGTGACACTCAGCCGCAGGGGCGGCAACACTGGCCTGGCCGCAGGTGGGTAGCTCAAATCAGCGGGGGCGGCTATCTGTGTAGAGAACGATTCTCTGCTTCTCTTCGACCCTTCTCTCGAGCCTCTTCACTTCTTCATTGCCCTAAAGGCAATCAACGTATATATAGACATACATATACACAGTTATTGTCTAGGAAAGATCAACACAAGCCTAGCTTGTGGGAATTCCTAATTAGTGAAGAAGAAAAGAGGAAATTGAAGGAAGAAAATATCAACACAAGCCTGACATGAAGATCTTCAAAGAAGAATTAGGAAAAGAACCAAGGAAGGAATGAAGAAGAAGAAGAACGTGATGAGGAGAAGGAAGTTGAAGGAAGGAAAGAAACCCTCACTAGGAAGAAAGAAGAAGATTATAACGGAAGCCAAAGGAAAAACACAGGTCAGACGGGACAATAAAATCGGCTGCAGCCGCCTCAGCCACAGGGGCGGGTCCTTTGTGCCGCTGGGGCGGTGCAGCGCACTTGCGGCCATGCAGAACCGTAGGGGCAGGGTCCCTATGAAGACTAAGGCTCTTACATCAATCCTCCAAAAACAAGTTTCGTCCCAAAACTTGAACAATTCCCAAATCCTCTCGGACCCATACGCCGGAGTACCAACACTCTCCCTATCGGAGGTATCACATCTCTACTCATAAGGTTACAACCTATAAAATTCTATAACCTCAAAGCACAACATTTAGGAAAGATCCACTCCAGCAACAACATCACAAATGCTAATCAAGGCATAACGGAAAACTATCTCTAGCCAATCTATAACCACATCACAATGGCATGGAGGAAAACCATCTCCAACAAAACCGTACTCATAACGCAAGGGCGTGGAGGAGAACCGTCTTCACTCAACTATCTCCATAAACAATATCATGGAGGAATAACCATCTCCAGCTAACCCTAATCATATCACCATAGCATGGATGAAAGAACCATCTTCAGCTATAAACACAACTCGCGCTAACAAACAAGATCTAAAAAAATCGTATGCACACATCACAACTAGCACAAAAACACATCATATCACGTAAATATATAACATAACACTCACCAAGATAGCACTAAGATCTACTCGTCGATCCTATAGGTGCATCTATCTCAGCATAGAACTCTAGATAGTTCCTCTGGATACTATCATCAGTCTCCCATGTGGCCTCATCAGGTCCTCATCTAGACCACTGTATCCTCAACATAGGAATGTCCTTCGAACGCAGGCATCTCACACCTCGCTCTAAGACTGCAATCGGGTGCTCAACAAAAGTGTGGTCCGGCTCAACCACTAAGTCATCATAACTGACGATGTGTCTCGGATCTGGTATGTACTCCCTCAGCTAAGATACATGAAATACAAGGTGAACACCCTCAAATCTCGGTGGTAAAGCCAATCTGTATGCTGCTCTCCCAACTCTGTCGAGTATCTCAAAAGAACCGACATATCGGGGACTCAACTTCCCCTTTATGCCGAACCGTCTGTTGCCATGTGGCGGTGAAACTCTCAGCCACACATGAGCTCTAACCCTGTACTATAGAGGTCGTCCATCTCGATTTGAGACGATCGTCCTTGGTATACCATGGAGTCTCACTATCTGCCTAGTGAACTCCTCAACCAACCAGCTCACTGGCCACGTTTACCTAATAGGAAGGAAACTTGCAGTCTTCGTCAGTTTTTCAACCACAACCCTTATGGCATCAAAACTCTTGCTTGGTCTCAATCCTCTTACAATGTCTATGAAAATATCCTCCCACTTCAACTCGGGTACTGGCAGAGGGTGGAGCTCTCCTCGTCGTCGGGAATGCTCTATCTTGACCTGCTGGCATGTCGCACATTGAGCCACAAATCTGGCCACATCGGGCTTCATCCTTCCCCACCAATATGAACGCCTCACATCTTGATCCATCTTACTCGCACCTAGGTGCATTGAGTAAGGTGTAGAGTGAGCCTTCTGTAAAATCCTCTATCTCAGCTCCGCATCAGCGGGTACACAGACGCGATCGAGGCGTCTCATCCCTCCTTCTACTCCTATGGAGAATTGTGATGCTTGATCGCGAGACATCCCATCTCGGATCCTCATCAGCGTCTGGCATGTCTCTTGTTTCTGTGGGATTTCACCCAACAGATCAGGTAGAACCTCTAATGTGCACAAGTGGGAATCCTCATGAAGAATATGGATGTCCATCTCTAGCCACGCTAGATCTCTCTACAAATGAGTTTGAACTGTCAGTCTCACAATCACCTTCTCTCAAGGCGTCTTCTTACTCAGGGCATCAACGATAACATTCACCTACCATGGATGGTACAAAATCTCGAGGTCAAAGTCCTTGATCATCTCAAGCCATCTACGTTGGCGGTTATTCAATTCCCGTTGTGTGAAAATATACTTCAGACTCTTACGATCTGTGAAGTTCTGGCATATAGCGCCATACAATTAATGTCTTAAGATATTCAATGCATGAACTACCGCTGCTAGTTGTCCTCATACGTCTTCAGTTGTCTAGAAGCATATGTAATCACCCTACCACGCTGCATCAAAACACATCATAAGCCTAGCTTGGATGCGGCGTTGTAGACTACAAAGTCCATTGTTCCCTCCGGCTGCGCTAAGATGAGAGCGGAAGTCGACGTCTCTTCAGCTCCTCAAAACTCTGAGTACACGGCTCGGACCATACAAACCGCATTGTCTTCCTCAACAGGCTGGTAAGTGGACGGGCAATCACAGAGAATCCCTCCACAAACTGACAGTAATAACCGGCTAAGCCAAGGAAGCTAGGTACTTCATTGACGTTCGTCGGTATCATCCATGCTGCTACAGACTTGATCTTCGCCGGATAGACCTTGATCCCTTTGGCAGAAACAACATGACCCAAAAATGCTACCTCTAGCATCCATAACTCGCACTTAGAGAAATTGGCATGCAGTTCTCTATCCTGCAAAACTCGCAACACAGTCCTCAGATGTCCGACATGCTCCTCTCTACTACGAGAGTACACTAGGATATCGTCTATGAAGACCACCACGAACTGATCCAAAAATTCGATGAATATGCCATTCAATCAACTCCACAAAGACGGCGGGCGCATTCGTCAGCCCGAATGGCATCACTACAAACTTGTAGTGGCCATACCGAGTCCGAAATGCCGTCTTATGCACATCCAACTCTCTCACCCACAACTGGTGATATCCCGTGCGCACGTCAATCCTGGAGAACAGAGTCGCTCCCTAAAGCTGATCTAACAAGACATCGATGCGGGGCAAAGGATATTTGTTCTTGATGGTCATCTTGTTCAGCTCTTTGTAGTCAATACACAATCTCAACGATCCATCCTTCTTCCGCACGAAGAGGATAGGTGCTCCTCACGGGGATACGCTAAGGCGGATAAAGCCCTTCTCAACCAACTCCTCGAGTTTCTTCTTTAGGTCTAATAACTCGATAGGCGCCATACGATATGGGGTCTTCGAGATCGGTCTCGTACCCGGCTCCAACTCTATGCCGAAGTCCACACCCCTTTGTGGCGGCAAACTGGACATCTCAGCAAACACATCTATAAACTCGCAAACCACAGGGATGTCCTCTAATGCTGGACTCTCGTCCTCCATCAATGCATAACACTAGAAGGCCTCGCAACCCTATGTGATCAATCTCGTTTCTCGTACCGTGCTAATTACCATGCCCGACTTTCCAAGGTGCCAATCTCAGAAAATCTCGACCTGACCCGACTCGGTAGAGACCGTCACGGTCCTCCTACCTACATAAAACACAAAACGTTGTCTATCCATCCAATCCATACCCAAAATGACTTCCTCATGCACCAGCGGCATGACAAAGAAGTCAACTAACAAATCATGGTTTTTTGCTAAGTGTATAGGACAATCATGTACCTCTCGTGTACCTCTCACATGACCCCCATCGGGTAAACCTATCAAGAAAAGTATACCCTCTATTGCATCTAAGGTCAGTCTATCAATGCATACATAAAAAATGAAAGAGTGTGTAGCACCTATATTAAATAAAACTCTAACAGGTAAACCATTAATTAGTATGGTACCTGTAGCAGCTGCCATTGGCGGCTCCTCAGTGCTCCTCAACTAAAAAACGCTACCTCTAGCCCCTCTAGTATCATTTGAACCTCCATCACGACCTCTGCCTCTAACCGGTCCTGGAGTAGAACCCTGAGTAACAGGATGATCCGGGACTCTCTATTGTCCCTACGTTTAGTACTGAGACGGCCTCTGCCCACCTCACTAGTAGGGGAAGAACCCTACTGTGATGATGCCTTGCCTTGACGGCAGAATGTAGCCCGATGTCCTAGCTTCCCGTAAGAGAAGCATGTAGCCCGATGGGTAACTCGAGCGACCCTATGTCTAGCCTCGCCCGTACCCTAATGCTCCTACACCAGTCTACCTAGTATGCTATCTCTTCTCAAACCTACATGTTTGAGAAGTCGTCCTCTGGCTAGCCCGCTCACACTCGTAAGCTAAGGCTCTGTCTTGGTAGTTTGTCAAATACTCGCAATGGAAACCCGCCATATAGGAATGTGTACTCTCCCTCAATCGACGAGAGAATAGATACACATGCTGATCCTCTGGAGGTGCAACTAGACCCAGTAATGCCAGCTCCCCTTGGAATCTGCTAATTGCCTCTACTATCGGCATATCCTCGAAGCCAACCTCAACAAAGTCGAGCAGTTTCTCCCTTCTCAAAGAGGTAGGGTAGAAACATTTTCCGATCATACTTTGCATCTAGTCGTAGTTGGTGGCTCGAATCCGTATGGTCCTCCACCACTACTGAGCTAGGTCACGGAATAAAGTTTGTACTAACTCTATCCGTCTATCCTATGGATATCTAATAGACTCAAGAGCTGAGTCTACATGCCCAATCCATATCTCAACCTCCAATCCCACCTTTCAAAAGAAAGGGGGTACTCCCATCTAATGGAATGCCTTTAACCAAGACTTTGGTCGAGGCCCTCTAGACTCCTTTGGAGCTCTAACAACCTCAACATACTCCCATCTAATGTATGTATGTATGTATGTATGTATGTATGTATGTATGTATGTATGTATGTATGTATGTATGTATGTATGTATGTATGTATGTATGTATGTATGTATGTATGTATGTATGTATGTATGTATGTATGTATGTATGTATGTATGTATGTATGTATGTATGTATGTATGTATGTATGTATGTATGTATGTATGTATGTATGTATGTATGTATGTATGTATGTATGTATGTATGTATGTATGTATGTATGTATGTATGTATGTATGTATGTATGTATGTATGCATGCACAAATACACAAAACTGTATAAAAGTATACATCAAAGGTTTACAACATCACAACTGAGTAAAAAACGGCAACATCATATACAATCATATACAAAACATCCTATAACCTTCGCACAACCTAGTCTACGGAAGCCCTCGGCTGATCACCCATCTGGCTCACTCAGCAGTCTTCCTATCCTACAGAAGATCTACAACACGGTATAAAACCGTTAGCTAATAGATCATGGATAAGAATGAATGGAATAGCACATACACCACATCAACACATCACGATATACAATGCCACACACATTGTTGAGAGCTAGGAAGTGATGCTACAAATCCAAAGCAAGAGTGCCAAGAACTTGTTCATCTAATCATGCATACACAAAGTCTTAAATTTATACTCGATATATCTCCTAAACTACCTAGTAAAACCCATAGTGTACAGGTCATATAGTAGAAAGGGAAGCATTCTGAGGTCGAACACAAAGACCGAGGTGAGATTAAACCATGCAATGTTCAAAGATAGTGAAGATCTAAACCAAGAAAAGAGATAGGAATAAAGAAATGAAAATCATATGTTTTGATGGGTTTTAGGGTGATAAAGCAAAGATCACAATAAAAAATAATGTCAACCAAATAACAAAACAAACACAAGATATAAGATCAATGTATAGAAAGTAGATTCTAGAGATTCGGATTTCCGGTTATGGCATAGACTCAAGCTTCTAATCAATCTAGGACAAGCTGCGTATGTTGGGAAGTAATGTTTCTCTAATAGGATCAATCACCGGGTAGGTCTCATGGTCCACTAGTCCGCACCTAAGGTCCTATTACCGGGTAAGTCTCTAGGAATCTAAGGTTGGGAATTCTACACAAACCGGATTACTACCTAGGGGTCAAGCCTCTCCTTACCGGGTAAGTCTCGGGAAGCTCACCACTACCTAATGTTTGTCATCTTCTATACGTAAGAGCGGGAATTACCGGGTAAGTCTCATCCCTCACCTAGTTTACTAACATAGGTCACCCTAATACTAGATTAGGCTCAACAATCACTAGGATTTCAACTCTCAAACTCGCTAACATGAAGATATATCACTATGGGAACGTCAGCTCACACACCTCGGGTGGATCAAGAACACCTCGGTTGAAATGGTTGAAGAACAAGCCGAGATTGCAAACTGAGCTAGGAGTTTCGACCATACAATTATCCTAAGAGACATCTAAGTCCAATCTATCATTAAACTATCCATAACCTTTCATCCATCTCCCTAGAATCACATGCTACTTAGCCAACAACAATCATCGTAAGAACAATCATCATCATATCATCACAAATGAAGAGTAAGGAAGCAATATAAAACAAGAATAAGCTGAATGATAAGTTTAGAACAAGCTTACAATCATCCAAGAGTAGCTTTAAAATGAGCTCAACAATCTCTACAACTTTCCTCACGACAAGATTCTCAAAAACTCACTCTAAGGCTTGAAAATGTGTGTTTTTCTTTTTCTCTTCAATGGAGTCTTCTTTCTTCTCTTCTCCACTCTATGGCTTGCCCAACAAGATTCAAAAATAGTCCAAGGTGAGAATGGAAGTGGGAATCCTGCTAAATGTGAGCAGCCTAAAATATAACACTTCCTCTCCATCATGGGAGAGAAAACCGTGGGATGGAAGATTGATACTCAAGTAAGTAGGATGAAAATACTTCTCAAATACTTAATCAAATTGAACATGCTTTACAAATGAGCCAAGCATCGCCTTTTAAGTGGATGATGGCCATACAAAGAGACGGAACTTAAATGACGGAAATAAAGTCAGAATTAAAGTCCCGAAAATGAAAAGACAAAAAATAGGAAAGGTTGGGAATTGAAGTTCGGAATTAAGCGTCCGAAACCAAAAGTCTCATCTTAAATTCGGAAAATTATGTCCCGGAAATAAAGTCCTGGAAATTATTATTCCGAATATAAAAAGACTTATTATTTCAAAACGCTAAAATACGGAAAATCCGGAAACTACAGCGGAATGGTGCCGGCTTGACAAGCTTCATGCCATGGTGGCGCAGAGGCACGGCTTGCAATCAATGGGCCCGTAATAATCAACGGTGCGGGACATGATGGAGCCGGTAGCTTGGCGATTACCTTAGCACGTGAACGGGTGAGCGGTCCATCGGAGCGAACCCGGAATGCCTCGTCTTCCTCATCTTGGGACATAGGGGTCAAGGGCGCATCAGACCTCCCATCTTGGATGTGAAATGTCCCCGTTTCACCTTCGTCAAATAGGGGCTCAATGTATGGTGCAAGATCCTTGACGTTGAATGTCGGGTGCACGCAATAGTCGTCCGGAAGCTCCAACTTGTATGCAATCGGGCCATGACGGGATAAGATGCGGAATGGTCCATCACCGCGGTCCGAGAGCTTGCCTTTGCGGCGAGATGGGAAACGCTCCTTCCTTAAGTGGAGCCAAACAAGATCACCGGGCTCGAATCACATTGGACGTCGACCTTTGTTGCGTTGTGAGGCATGTTTATCGGCACGCCGTTGGAGTTGTGTCCTAGTCCGCTCATGAAGCGCAATGATGTGAGTGGCACGACTTGCTCCGGTGAGGTGTTCTCCGTCTTTGAGTGGGCGTGGAGTGAAGTCCATCGGGGTGTGTGGATTAAGGCCGTAGACAACTTCAAAAGGTGAAAGCTTTGTTGCCGAGTGTCGAGACCTGTTATAAAAAAACTCCACAACAGAAAGTAAGTCTTCCCACTTGCGTGGGTTGTTCCTAAGGGTCTCTCTAAGTAGAGCGCCGAGAGTTCGATTGGTCACCTCCGTTTAACCATCGGTTTGGGGATGATAGCTACTTGAAAACAACAAGTTGATTCCAAGTTCACCCCACAGAGTTCGCCAAAAATGACTCAAAAACTTCACGTCTCGATCACTAAGGATGGAACGTGGTATCCCATGTAAGCGCACAACGTTGTAAAAGGAAAGTGTAGCGACTTTGCTAGCATTTTGTGTGCTCTTACATGCGATAAAATGGGCCATTTTTGAGAAACGGTCGACTACCACGAAAATAAAGTCTTTGCCTCTTTTTGACATTGGTAGGCCAGCCACAAAGTCCATAGAAAGATCCTCCCATGGTCCCATTGGTATAGGCAAAGGAAAATACTATCCATCCGGACCTTGGCGCGATTTTGCATGGTGACATGTGATGCAACTTGTGCAAAACCGTGTCACATGCTTGCGCATTCGGGGCCAAAAGAAGTGCTCATGTAGAGCGGCGAGAGTCTTGGTAGCACCGAAGTGACCACGACCCTCTGGACCTCCTTTATCAACAAATGACAAATACTTGAGCGCGGGATACAAAGCTTACCCACGCGGAATAAGTAGCCATCGTTAATAAAGAAAGACTCATGCTCTTGGAGGTCAAGACATTGAGCGAATATACCATTGAAGTCAAGATCCGTGGCTTATAACTCTTTGATAAGAGCAAATCCATGGATCTTGGCGTCCATACGCACAATAAGGATATATCGTCGAGAAAGGGCATCGGCTACCACATTCTCTTTAGCTTTCTTATGTCAAATGACATAAGGAAAGGTCTCAAGAAATTCTACCCAAATTGCATGGCACCGACTCAAAGTAGTTTGACCCTTGAGAAACAAAAGATCCTCATGATCCGAATCAATCACGAACTCCTTCGGCCACAAGTAATGTTGCCTTGTTCATAGACAACGAACTAAAGAATATTGTTCCTTGTCAAAAGTTGGATAGTTGAGTGAGGGACCGGAAAGTTTTTCGCTAAAGTAAGCAATGGGCCGATTCTCTTGTAGGAGAAGCACCCCAATGCCCACATTAGATGCGTCACATTCCACCTCGAAGGTTTTTGAAAAGTCTGGCACTTGAAGTAGTGGCGCATTACAAAGACGGTCTTTGAGCGACTTAAATGCTCGAGCATGGGTGTCATGCCACTCAAATGTGACACCTTTATTAGTAAGCTCATGTAATGGTGCCGCTATCGAGCTAAAGTCCTTAACAAAGCTTCGATAGAAGCCCCCTAAGCCGAGAAAGGCTCGAACCATGGTGGCCATAGTAGGAATAGGCCACTCCCGAATGGCGCGAACTTTTGATTCGTCCACTCGTAGTCCGTCCTTAGACACGACATAGCCAAGAAAAACTATGGTGTCCGAGCAAAAGACACATTTCTCCAAATTGACATACAATTGCTCTAGTCTATGGCACTCGAGCACTTGGCGAAGGTGCCCAATGTGTTCATCCAAAGACTTACTAAAAACAAGAATATCATCAAAGTAAACTACTATGAAAATACCCAAAAATTGGCACAAGACATGGTTCATGAGACGCATGAATGTGGATGCAGCGTTGCAGAGACCAAATGGTATAACAAGTCACTCGTAGAGGCCATGCTTCGTCTTGAAAGCTGTCTTCCATTCATCACCTTCGGCAATGCGGATTTGATGGTATCTGCTCCGGAGATCGATCTTTGAGAAGATGGTCGTGCCATGGAGCTCGTCCAACATATCATTGAGGCGTGGGATCGGATGACGGTACTTGATGGTTATTTGATTGATGGATCGGCAATCTACGCATATCTGCCAAGATCCGTCTTTCTTGGGAACAAGTATGACCGGTATGGCACATGGAGATAAGGAATCACGGACATATCCCCGGTCTAGGAGCTCTTGGACTTCGCGTTGTAGCTCCTTGGACTCTTCCGGACATGCACGGTATGCGGCACGGTTGGGCAAAGACGCACCGGGCACCAAGTCGATTTGATGCTCAATTCCTCGGATTGGTGACAAGCCGGGTGGTAGTTTGTCGGTCAAAATGTCCTGAAATTCGGACAACAACAATGACACCTAGTGTGGAACGTTACTTGGGTCATGAGAAATGGATAAACAAAAAGGGACAAGTATGAAACAAGGAAATATACCATCCATGACCGGTGTCAAATCATGTCGTCGGGCCAATAGGATTCGTGGCTCACATCGCCCTTGAATGGTAGGAGCCAGAGGTGCATTTTTGAGGACAACACTCTTACTAACTCTTGCTTCAGTAGCATGACCCTTGGGGCCGGAGGTAAGGGATCCGGAAGTATGAGCATCCACAACATTGGGAGAGATTCGAGGAGGGTCCGATATTGCCGGCGCTTTAGTTGTGTCATCGATAACTTGTTGCCTCTTTCGTTTTGCTTAGTCAACTAAAATTTCTTCCGGAGTCATAGGCAAAAGTGTGATCCGTTTTTTATTATATTGGAACATGTCTGGCGTCCATTTTGATAACATCACAAAGGACCTTATCAACATAGGCGCCAATAGAAAACGTCACCCACGCTTGTTGTGTGACTGTGTCACACGCCTTATTGGAAATCCGTTGGAGTCCGTAAGGTTGTGGGTGGGCGGTTGTAGGCAACTTAAAGTGTTTCACAACTTTTTCGTTGACGATATTACAACACGAACCCCCATCGATGATAAGAGAGAGACTAGTGTTATTGACCAAGGAACGAGAGTGGAAAAGATTCTCGTGTTGGTCAATAGGGAGATGCTCTTTTATAGCCAAAATACGACGAAAGACTCGAGCAAACTTACCTGGTTGTGTCGGACCACAAGCAAGTTGGTCGTCGCAAGGCTCCATGCCGTAGTAGGGTCGGCATCGTGGTCATCTTCCATGAGGAGATATCCGTTATCTTCATCGTCACCATCGCCAAATGTTCGGTTGGCAAACATCACCCGCTTGGTGTTTGGGCAATCACGTTGGTCTCGGACCAATTCCACCAAGATTTGACATCACCTTCAAAGTAAAGGGTTTCTGCTTCGTTTTTCTCATACTCCTCATAATGGCAATGCTTTAGAGCGCTTTTCATATCCTGTGCCCAATCAAGAAATGCACAAGGAACATAGTCACCATAAAATATAGGAAACTTAACCTTAACTTCCCTACAAGCTCCGTAGGGATCCGGTCGGGGTGGTGTCATGTAGGACTCTTCGTGATGGGCTCGACTGTGGCCATCGTTATGCCGTTGCTGCCCATGATTAGGTTGTGCACTCCTTGGTGGGTTAGGAGGAGGCAACCATTCTTCTTCTTGATCTTGGTTCTTAACAGGCTCTCGGATGGGTGGGTGTCATGGACGGACATGTGCCACCGGGTCCATTTCCGAATCATCGTCGGAGAACTCGTTAAAGTCATCTCTTTCATCATACTCTTCATAATCATGGTATATCGGTTTCCGGCTATGCCGTTGGTGGCATTGTCGGGACCGATCATTCTCAAGACGTTGAGAGCGATCTTTTGTTTGATGCTAGTACCGGTTCTCAACCCGAGGGGACTGTTGGTACGTTTGGGAACTAGATGGAGGAGGGGAACTCGTTAAAGTCATCTCTTTCATCATAATCTTCATAATCAAGGTTCATGTCACCTTCATTGTGGGACTCATGACCGTCATCTTGTAAGGTTCTTTGATTTGCAATGACGGAGGAATGCCATCGACCGTTAGATGGTTCGGCTCCCAAGATACCTTTGCCTTTGCGACGTCCATCGGACATGGCAGCATCGACCAAGGTTCCATTTGGATTTGGTGGAGCGGTCGTAAAGGTAAGCACATGTACCCTCAAAGATTTAAGTTCTTGCCTAAGAGAGGAATTTTCTTCGGTTAAGGTAGTGAGATCTTGCCTTTAATGAGATTCCTGAGAATTTTCCATTTCGACGTTAGTCATAACTCCAATTTAAGACACACAATTGTAAGCAAGCAAATGAGCAAGGTGACAAGTTAAGTCAACTTTACCCAAGTTTAAGTGCGAAAGGGTTCTACCTTTGGGAAGGCCATGTGGCGGTTAGGCAAGGAAGGCAAATCCAACAAATTTGAAACAAAATGCACAAAAAATCAAGAGAAAATTTGCAACGTGTAAGAAAATGGAGAGATAGGAAATGGATAGATTGTTTAACGACAAGTTTTACTTGTTTTGGTCTTTGACCCTTTTTGCAAAATCCGAATTTTCGGATGGACCGTTTGCCGGGTGGCTTTTAACTTTGTTTTTGTGGAATTGTTTCTTTTTGAAACTTTGGAATGCAACCTTTTGAATGTAAGAGATGAATCCACCTTTTCTTTTGAAAGAAATCCGTTTTTTGAAGAGTTTTTGCTTGTTTTTGGTTTTTGCAATATTAAAAGATGCGATATCCGATTTTGTCAACAAAAAATCCCAAGAGATTGGTGAAATCGATTAATAAAGTTGTCGGATTGAGTAGGAAAAACGTTTTTTTTATTGATGGCAAACCAAAAATCTCCTAAATTTGCCTTGCAAAATGGATCGAGAAAAAAAAATTTCAAGAACGTGGATGAAGATGCGAAGAACGAGATGAAGATGGTGATGAACAAAAGGCAAAAAGGATGAATGTGATAACGCACAAAAAACATGAGTAAAGATAACTTAGCTTAGATCCCTTTGTTCCAATGCCAATTTGATGCGTCCTTGGACATGTCAATGAAAGATTAATTCCGGATCTAGATCAAGTTGAAGCTCAACTACTCCTTAGTTGAAGTGCGAATGCATTTGAAGGTGGGTTGCGGAAGCTTAGAGATGGAGGCGGAAGTTGAATGGTTGAGTCGATCTAGATTGATCGATCAAGGTTTAAAGTGGATCGGTTGAGTTGATTCTTGAAGAATCATCGAATGTTGATGAGTTTGGATCGAATATCCAAAAGAAGAACTTTGAGAGGATGGAAGAAAGATTGATGCTCAAGTAAATAGGAGGAAAATACTTCTCAAATACTTAATCAGATTGAACATGCTTTACAAATGAGTCAAACATCCCCTTATATAGTAGATGAAGGCCATACAAAGAGACGGAACTTAAATGACGGAAATAATGTAGGAATTAAAGTTCCAAAAATAAAAAGCCTAAAATATGAAAGGTTGGGAATTTAAGTTCGGAATTAAGTTCCGAATTAAATTCTGAAACCAAAAGTCTAATCTTAAATTCGGAAAATTAAGTCCCGGAAATAAAGTCTTGAAAGTTAATATTCTGAAAATAAAAAAGACTTATTATTACAAAACGCTTTAATCGAAAATGCCGAAAATGCGCCGGAACGGTGCCGGCTTGACAATCTTCATGTCATTGTGGCGTAGAGGCACGGTTTCCAACCAATAGGCCTGTGACAAGCAACGGTGCGGGCAATGATGGAGCCGGTAGCTTGGGCTATTGCGTGAGCACGGGAACGAGTGAGTGGTCCATCGGAGAGAACCCGGAATGCCTCGTCTTCGTCATCTTGGGACATAGGGGGCAAGGGCGCATCAGGAATCCTGCAAAATGTGAGCAGCCTGCAATATAACACTTCCTCTCCATCATGGGAGAGAAAACCGTGGGCTGGAAAAGGAGTGTGCCAAGTGTCGTGGGGGACTAGTGAACAATCTCGGAGGGTCTGGAAAGCATCTCGGTCGAGATGGGTGACGGCTGGACTGACATGAAGGGCTGCATGGCTCAACCCAAACCGGTGCATGGCTCGAACAAACTAAGGTCAATTTCTTCTTTTCTTCATGCTTGCTCCATTGGAACCTTGAATCCGGGCCGTCACGAGGCTTGATCCGCGGATATGATCAATAATGCATGAAAGCTCACAAAATACCTACAAAACCGACAAATTCTCGATTAGACTTCTTTTCCGACGATATATCTCGATGAAGCATAAAACATCCCGAACATGTGCAAAACCATGCATGAATGAATGTAAAAACTACTTAAATGAGTGCCTAATCTAGTATCATAAATCATGTCATCACACATAACCGTTTATTATCTTCAATTACGTTATTCCATTACTATTTCAACTTCGTTTGTGGCACAAGGAACCCCAAGAACCTCGCCTATAACCCTTTTCACACAGGTCTTGCATGGGGATCTACCTCCCCCCTGGAGTACCGGTTTCAGAGCACCTTCACCACTCTCGGCGAGCTTTGACAAGTGGTCACGACCTGTTATAATACACTTTGACCTTTTAAATAAACGTATGTAGTCATCCTTGTCCGGTTTAGGCTATAAATGCAACAATCATATGCACATAAATACCACCATAACAATAACTCAAATCCACAACTACTCGCTAAGTAAGTCCTATGGAGTTACCTGAAATCAACGTAACATGTACCACGTCACAGTTTCCCCTCGAGGAAACGATCAGCGCCTGCATCAGGAAGGCACACACAATAGTAAACACTGTCAAGGTTCAGAAACTCGTCTCCTACACCCCATAACCATAACCAAACCGTAACTCAAATCTAAACTGTGATACCTCAACATAACTGGCAAATGCCTAAGACATATTCTCAATATATACCTCACTATACTCATCACACAACACTAGCCTAGCTACACTCTCAAGCTAAGCCAAAAGGAAAAGGAAAGACACATAGCAAGTCATGGTATGTCCTAGACACGCACCTGCGGAAGCAAGAAGGTGCAGGGCGACGACACACCGCAGGGGCGGTGATACTCAGCTGCAGGTGCAGGGACACTGGCATGGCCGCAGGGGCAGCTATTTGTGCAAAGAACGATTCTCTGTTTCTCTTCGACCCTTCTCTCGATCCTCTTCAGTTCTACATTGCCCGAAAGGCGATCAACGTATATATATACATACATATACGCCATTATTATCCAGGAAAGATCAAAACAAGCCTTGTTTGTGGCAATTCCTAACTAGAGAAGAAGAAAGGAGGAAAGGAATGAGGGAAAGGGAAAGGAACTTACCACAACAGAACTTCAACACAACCACTCTCAAGTTGGCCTCTCAAACCTCCACAACCAGCAACAACATCAGATTCATCATCTCAGCCATCAACCTACACATACAAGCCTCACATGAAGATCTTCCAAGAAGAACAAAGAAAAGAACCAAGGAAGGAAGGAAGAAGAAGAAGAATGTGATGAGGAGAATGAAGTTGAAGGAAGGAAAGAAACCCTCACCATGAAGGAAGAGGAAGCTTATAAAGGAAGCCAAAGGAAAAGCACTGGTCAACAAAACCGGTTGCAGCCACCTTAGCCGCAACGGCGGGTCCTTTGTGCCGTTGGAGCGGTGCTCCGCACCTGTGGCCATGAAGAACCGCAGGGGTGGGTCCCTATTAAGACTAAGGCTCTTACACCTATTATCTTTATTGCTATAATAATCAGAGTCAAAATAATCAAGAATTTCTCCTATGGTATCATATTCAGAAATCATCAAACACAAATTCTTAGTTCCACTAATATATCTAAGAATATATTTGATATCAGTCCAATGTAATTCAACAATGTTAGACATGAATCTACTTAACACACTAATACCAAAAGCAAGGTCAGGTCTAGTGCAAAGCATGGCATACATGACAGATCCAACAACCACCTCATAAGAAATATTAGACATCTTATCAATTTCAGCTTGTTTTCTAGGACAATGTTGCTTAGTTAAATCTAGGTGCCCTCCTAAGGGTGTAGAAGTAAGTTTGGCATGCTTCATATTGAATTTATTTAACACCTTTTCAATGTAATCAACTTGAGATAACCACATTCTTTTATTCTTTCTATCCCTTATAATTTTTACAGCTAAGATTTTCTGTGCAAGATCCATATCTTTTATGTCAAAATTAGTTTTCAGATTCCTTTTAGCACCAACAATCAACACAACAGATTTATTAATAAGCAGAATATCATCTACATATAGAAAAACAAACAAAGGATTTATGGAAGATATGTCTTTAAAGTACAAAAAATAATCATAATTGCTTCTTAAAAATCCTATGTTTTTCACGCAATCATCGAACTTAAGGTTCCATTGTCTAAGTGACTATTTTAAGCCATAGATAGAGTTTTTAAGCAAGCAAACATGATCAGATTTAGATTTATCTACAAAACCCTCAGGTTGTGTCATATAGATAGTTTCATTCAAATCACCATGTAAGAAGACAGTTTTTACATCCATTTGTTCTATGTCCCAATCACTATAGTAGCAAGAGCAAGCAACAATCTCATAGTTTTATATTTAACAACAGGAGCAAAGATACCAGTATAATCAATTCCTTCTCTTTGAGTAAACCCTTTTGCTACAAGTCTAGCATTATATCTAGGTGGTTCATTGAGTTTAGTTGCTTCCTTTAGTTTATAAATCCATTTGCAAGGCACAAGCTTAACATTTTCAGGTTGAGGTACTAACACCCATGTTTTGTTAACAATCATGGAATCTATCTCATCTTGCATATAATTTTTCCGATTTTTAGATTGAGAATAATTAACAGCTTGTTTATATCCATGAGCGTCACCGGGCTGACTTTGATAGGATTTGCGGGCATCCCATTGTTGCCCCGCGGTTTCTGGATGTTTCTTCCTTCGAGTGCCTCCACGTGGCGGAGGACTTGAGGAAGATGATATCGATGGTGGGGCTGGAAGAGTTTATAGGGGTTCGAGCGATGGCTTACTTAGAGCCGACCATGTAGTTTGTGAGTTTTGTCACTCACGTGCCAAAACGCAAAAACATCAAGTACCGGTTGCTGAACCGGAACTATATTGTGCCGATGGACCATTTTAGGGAGATCTTTGGCTTCCCTACCCCCACAGTGACTGATTTTCCTTACCGAGCCGTCGCTCGAGATAGCCCATGTAGTGGAGCACAGTGACAGGTGGAGACCTGAAGACTCCAAAGAGCGCATCATATTCCGCCTCGCCTTCCGCCTAGCACATAGGATATTCAACGAGACTCTTTTGGCGCGTACTGAGACGCCCTAGAAGGTCCGACAGGGGGAGCTTTTGAGTTTGTTTTGAATGGTTATAGGTGGAGTGCCTGATTTTAACGGTATGCTGGATGAGGACTTGCATAGGATCAAGGGCAAGTCCAAGGAAGATATCTGTTGTGGAGGCTTGGTTACCCACATTGCTACAGCTATGGGTTTAGATCAGACTGCGTGTACACTTATTGCGGCTGCGAAGCCATTGGGACTTCAAGAGATGATCACGAGGTGTATTTTCATTCCTTGCGGTCTCAGCACGCCATATGTCGCTATGTCATGGGAGATGACGGCTCCACAAGGCATCTTATGGTCATCTCAGTTCTCCGTCTTTGACCGAATGTACTGGTCTTCTACTTGGTTTCTTTACATGAAGGATGCAAGAGATGCTTTTGCTGATGATGTGGAGGAGTTTGATGGAGGAGCTGCTATGGAGTCCGGTACTGATACCGGCGGTCCTAACATACCAGTTGTCGACCTTGATGACGAGGCGACAGAAGAGGAGGCAGCACCACCACCTCAGCGCAGATCCCACAGGTTCAGAGATACGGAGGCGCACCAGAGGATTGATGATCTCACCGATCAGATGGTCGATGCTTACGCTGCCCTGGACATTAACATTCATGAGCGTTTCGAGGACCAGCGCCGATATATTGAGAGTTGGGCGCATCCGATATTGGAGAGTCAGCACTATACTAGACGTATGATGGAGATCCAACACCAGCAGATGATGGGTTATCCCTTTGATCCGACCAGTATCCCTACGTTCCACATCCATCATGGCCTCCAACTGACGAGGATTAGAGCTGCATGGATTTTCCTTCTTTATTTATTATGCACTTCGACTAGGTCCGGTGAGTTTTCTGTTTCCTAGACTTTTATTTGACCCATTGGGACAATGTGTCCCACGTATGGGGTATTTGTATGTATATATTTGACATTATGTGTGTATGCTTGCATGACTCTATCGGATAGTCATGATCTTATTCTGGTTTACTTGGCTTTATGTGTTTATCTGCCATTACATGAATACATACAGGTTTTTGTTTGAAAAAAACGTCGAAAACTGGTTTTAAAAACAAAATTTATGTTATGACCTCGACCGTCATGTTCTTGACTGGACGAGGTAGACACCTCGGATGACGTCAGAACACCTCAACCGAGGTAGGTTGTTAACTGAGAGTTTTCGAAACGTTTTGTGCTTCTTCTCTAGATATGACCTCAATGATGATTCTGTTTGTAGATTGGTTTTGAAATCTTTATATGCTCGAAAGGTTTTATGATATGTTTAAGTTGCAAAATGCTTTGTTTGAAGTTTTCGCATGTTTGATACTTTGTTTTTATCAAAATTATGTTGGATTTGAAGGTTGACACCACATGATGAGTTCTATCACATTCTTCCTGGGATGATTAAGGTAATTCATTCTCTTCTCTTCTTCTTGAACATGCTTTAGCCCCTCATATACATATTTGCCTCCCTTTACCTATCCGGGAATTTAGAAGCAAGCAAAGAAAAGCAAGTGAAAATGAAGTTGAGATATGGGCTGAAAGTGTTAGAAAGAAACAATTAGGTGTAAGGAAATCAATCATGATGATGAGTAACTCGACACCATTCACATAGCCGGGTGTTTGTGTCTTCCCAAAGTCGGATTGAGCGATATTCCTAACGGGTCATGGTATGTGCATCAAGGATTTTAGGCATCTCGAGAAATTGATGATTGCTGATCTCCTAGGCTTCGGTTATTTTGCACCTCTGTCCATGCATCCCAAAAAGTAAAGTAAAAATAAGCAAACCTTATTGGTGGAAGATGTTGTGATTCAAAGAAAGTGAAGTAAGATCCTTTTCCCGGATTCTAGCACCACATTACCCTGCATACATCCCACCTTGACGCGTTTCTTCACCTCTTTTGGAAGCCCTTGAGAGCTCGAGCTTGTTGATTGACTTGGTGGTTTAAACTGGATTATACATGATTGATTTTGATAAATATGAATTATTATACATTCTATGATTTTATGCAAAGATGAACAACTTTCTAATATTTATAAAATGTTTTGATCATGTCTTTATTTTATTTGCCATGAAACATTCTCTTAGAGTGATCTATCAGTAGAGCACACAACAAAAATGTTTTAAAATGTTTTTTTTCATTGATATTTATGACTTATAATCCATTCTATCTTGTATCTAATATTTGGAACTTGCTTAGGGACAAGCAATGGACAATTATGGGGTATTTTGATAGCATGTTTTATAGTCTATATATTGGGGCTAGTTTAGACGTTTTATCTTCATAAATCAGCATATATGGATGTATATTCTTTGATTATATTGTTGTTTTGTCTACCCTTGCGAGAATCGAGGTCTACACCAAGTTTCGTTTTAATTGTAGGTAAAATGGCACGTTTTGGATCGAAATGGAGCTAAGGAAGCTAATGAGTCATTGGAGCTACATTATGGAGTTGTAAGAAGTTCTCATGAAGCATGGAAATGATTAAGAAGATTGACTTTGGACCAGATTCGAGAGATTCACATTCAGTTGAGATTCACCTCGGTCAGCTACAGTAGCACCTCGACCGAGGTGATCTTGTGGAGCGTCCCGACCGAGGCGAACACCCTGCCGCCGGCGAGATTTTTATTTTTTGATGAGATCTTTTATTTTTGGAAGGAGGATATCTTATATATTTTGCTGGATTTCTGGAAGTAAGATATTATATTTGGCTGATATAATTTAAGAGATATGGATATATTTTTTAGAAAATTAACTTTTTAAGATATTATTATCTTTGGAAGATAATTCTCCTATATAAAGGGTTGGATTTTCAACAATTCAACCATGCTTGGTGCATCCAGCAATTGAGGGATTTTCTGGAGTTTTGAAGGAAGAAATGAAGGAAGTATTGAAGGATTGAAGTTCAAGGAAGGAAGGAATCATAGTTAGAGTTTGCTTTTGAAGGAGTTTGTAAGACTTTCTTAGATTACTTTTGGTTTGTTGTCTTTGCTGATTCGTGACCGAGGAACGCTTGTTTGTTGATTATTTGATTAAGTTATTGAGACCTTTTTCTTAAGGTTTTCTTGTTCGAATATTGATTCCTTTTCCATTAATTTGATTATTGTTATCATGATGATTGTTGGCTAAGTTTCTTATGCGATTCTGGGTGATTGGCTGAAAGTTGTGGGAAAGACGATGATAGAATGATCTTAATTCTAGCAGGAACCTGAAAGCTCGAGTCTTTACCTTAACCCTAGAACACCTCGCTCAGTCATTAAACATCTCGGCCGGGGTGGAATATAACTGAATGAGGTAACCTTTCCCGAACCTATCCTGAGTTAAGAGTTTAAGTTTGCCAAATCCTATCCTTATTATACCGTTCCTGGTTCAACACAAGCTTAGGATGAGACTTACCCGGTGATTCCTTTGTTTGTTTACCCAAGATCATGAGTGTAGATAATAAAGGTTTATCCTTTATTGGGGTTTGAGTGTGCCTTCATCCCATCTTTGTGAGTTAGCCAGAGATTTACCCGGTAATCTATTCCCACCTTAGACACACCTTCCCTTTGCAAACCTCAGCTTTGTCCACGTTATCCTTTGAGATCTTGAGTCAGAACCACAACTAGATGCTTAAATCCCTAAAATCCGCATTTCCCCCTTACTTGACTTTTACATCATCTTTGATTGCTTTAATTCGTAGTTATTTTCAATATTTGACAACTTGATTCCGTGCTTTGTTTCACCATTTCCTTGTGGTCGACCCCTGGAATTCTTGCTTTTATTACAATTGATCCGTACACTGCGGGTTCGCATATTGTTCAAGCATACTTCTTGGGTTATAAATTTTAAAGCTTGCACACACCTTTTGGAGCGAACACTTACGATCCCGAACCAAAAAACATATACAAAATAAGATTGA
Organism: Fagopyrum esculentum; assembly: GCA_033239045.1. Taxonomy (NCBI): domain Eukaryota; kingdom Viridiplantae; phylum Streptophyta; class Magnoliopsida; order Caryophyllales; family Polygonaceae; genus Fagopyrum; species Fagopyrum esculentum. The sequence goes on along the minus strand of BSUD01000002.1, from coordinate 101,274,819 downwards.
AAGAAGCTAAGATGGCCGTTTAGGATAATCGATATCTTGAAGCCGAATTGAAGGAGGCATTGGAACAACTTCGCCTCAGTAAAGAAGAGTTGCAGAGAGAGAGAGACGAGCCTCGTGCTAGAACTGAAGAGATTCAAGTTGATATGGTTGTACTAAGAGCTCAGATTCAACCTCGACCGGTCCTAGTTGCTCGACCGAGGCAAGATCCAGCCCTAGTTGCACCGGCTGAGATAGACCTACCACCTCGGGTGCCGGCTATGGTTGACCGAGGTGACCTTTTTGTTGGAGCTCCACAAACCCTAGGTCAAAGGATGGACCCAAATCAGCAAGTGCGACGTCCAGGAGTTAATCTAGGACATCCAACTAAGCATAATTATGAACTTTGACCTGAAGTTCTAACCATGATTCGACAATGTCAATTTCGAGGCATGGAAAGAGAATCTCCATATCAACACATTCAAAACTATGAGATTATTATGGAGACATTGAGGCCATCAAGAGTGGAGAACAACAACTACAAGCTAAGACCTTTCTACTTCTCTTTGAAAGACAAGGCGCTAGCTTGGTATCAATCCCTTCCAGCTGGAAGAGTTAACACATGGGAAGAGATGACTACGGAGTTTCTTACTAAGTTCTTTCCCCCATCAAAGACCGCTGAATTGAGGGGTAAGATCAATGCTTCTGTTATGAAGAATAAAGAAAGTTTGTTCAAGTCAAGGAAAAATATGCAAAGACCTTCTATTGGATTGCCCTCACCATGGGACTCCAAATATTGAATTGCTAGAGATTTACTACAAGGGGTTGGATGAGGAAACTCAATTCAAACTCCAATCACTTTCTGCTGGAGCTTTCATGGATACACCGGTTGATGAAGCTTGGGAGTTTATCGAGAAGCAAGCTTTACACATGGAGACGTACTCCCATCGAAGAGTTGAAGATGGAGCGAGGCGAGTTAGCTTTTCGGATACAAGTCATACAAATTCAAGTGCTACTCAACTCACCACGCTCAACAATGAAGTCGAATGATTGAAGGAGCTTTTGCTAGCTCAAATTAAGGAGAAGCAAGATGCTGAATATGTGGGGAGAGGAAACTATCAAGGGCCGTGTAACAGCAACAATTACAACAACAACAACAACAACAACAGGAATTTCAACAACAATTGGAGATCAAATTAACAAAATCCCGGTAACCCTTATTCTCATGCTGAAAATACTCTTAACCCCCCTTCTTCTTCTTCTACTCCATTGAGAAGCCAAGAGCCGTGATCAAGCGCATCCCAGCCACCCAAGGAGAATCCGGACGCTGTGTTGAAGGCTATTTTGATGAAGCTCAACGCTATGGAGACTTCTATGAACTCGTTTTCGAAGGCACAAAAAGCCTTAGAACAACAAGTTTTCAACAAGGCTAATGAAGCACCAAGATATTCTGTTAAACTTCCAAGAAGAACAGAGAACAACCCAAAAGGGCAAGTCATGGCAATCACAACACGTAGTGGATTGAAGACTACATATCCAGTACCTCGGTCAGACCACGATCAGACCAGGAACACCTTGGTCGAGGTGCCAACCGAGATGGAGCCCCAGAAAGCGAAAGAAAAAGCTGAAGTTTATGTTCCACCACTTGCTTATAAACCACCATTCTCGTTCCCTCAATATAGGGCACGGGCACATCTAGACAAGCACTTTGGTCAGTTTCTTGACCTAATGAATAAGCTATATATTAACATCCCTTTCATTTATGCTATCCTAGGAATGCTTGCCTATGGGAAGTTTTTGAAAGAGATCTTGCCAAGGAAGGGAAAGTTGGAAGACTTTGGAGAAGTACGGATAACCTCTAGATCTTCGGAGCTCATTCAAATCATGAAGGAGAAGATGTCACCTAAGTTAAGAGATCCCGGTTCGTTTTGCATTCCGATCCAAGTTAGGGATGTGACTATCATGCGCTTTGCGATCTAGGAGCTAGTGTGAGCATCATTCCTCTAGCACTTTGTGAGAAGATCGGCCTTGGGGTTCCCAAGCCCGTGAAGATGACGTTATACATGGCGGATTGTTCTGTTACCCGCCCCATTGGTATCTTGGAGGATGTTCCCTTGAAGTTAGGTAACTTCTATATACCTATAGACTTTGTTTTGTTGGACATTCCCGCAGATTATCCCATCCCTATCATTCTTAGAAGACCATTTCTAGCAAAATCGGGTTGCAACGTTGATTGTAAGAACGCCAAGTTGAAGTTCAACATTGGTGGCGATCATGTGGAGTTTGCGCTTTTGGTTGCAATGAAAGGAGAGCCTTTGGAAGATGATATCTTCAACATCTATGATGAAGAAGATTCTCGAGAATTGGTGAGCTCTATCCTTATTAAAGATCCTCTTAAGAAAGTTTTGAGTTTTAGTATGATAGAGGAAGGTGTAGATGTTTTATGTGATGCAGATGTACGAAGCTCGGAAGTATTGGAATAGATCCTGGAGCTAGATTCGATAAACTGATTCAGAAGAAGAAAAGCACATTAGGTTTTTGTCCCAGTTCCAACACCTCGACCGAGACAATTTCCGGAGCAAGCGAGGTGACCTTCTTTGAAGAACACCTCTGTCCATCATATCGGACCACGATCGAGTCAGCAAGCGAGATGAAGTCAACTGAGAAGGACGATCTGTCCATTGATGATTCATTCTCGGATGATCATTCACTGTTGGTGGAGCATTGGCTTCGCCAAGTTTCTGATGGTAAGGAGCCTTGATATGCTAATATTGCTAACTATCTTCTTTTTAGGAAATACCTCCAGGATTTACGTACGCTCAAAGAAAGATGTTCTTCAAAGACATACGTCACTACTATTGGAATGGACCTCTACTCTTCAAGAGAGGTCCAGATGGGATGCTTCGATGATGCGTAGCGGAAGATGAAACTGCTAGAGTCATAAGGCATTACCACTCACTTCCTTGTGGAGGACATGCTAGCGCTCACGAAACATGCGCTAAGGTATTACGTTCCGGTTTCTTTTGGCCTACATTATTTAAGGATGTGCAAGCGTTTGTTGTCTCTTGTGATGCATGCCAAAAACCAGGGAACTTGTCTAGAAGGAATGAGATGCCGCTCAACAATATTCAGGAAGTTGAAATCTTTGATGTGTGGGGAGTTGATTTCATGGGACCTTTCCCATCATCTGCGGGGAATCTCTACATCCTCCTAGGTGTTGATTACGTTTCTAGGTGGGTGGAAGCCATTGCCTCTCCCACTAATGACACCATGGTGGTTGTCAAGCTCTTCAATAGAACTATCCTTCCACGTTTTGGGAGACCGTGTATCATCATCAGCGTTGGAGGGACACATTTCATCAACCGGAAGTTCAAGGCACTTCTATTAAAGTACGGGGTAACCTACAAGGTAGCAACCCCTTATCACCCTCAAACTACTAGGAAGGTGGAGATCTCTAATAGTAAAATCAAGGCAATTTTGGAGAAGATCGTTTCAAGGACAAGAAAGGATTGGTCCATGAAGTTGGACGATGCTCTTTGGGCTTATAGGACCGCAGTCAAGACTCTCATTGGTACCACCCCTTACAATTTGGTATATGAGAAGTCTTGCCATCTACCCGTTGAGCTGGGCACAAGGCTTATTGGGCAGTCAAGTGGTTGAATTTTGACATAAAGGAAGCTGGAGAGAAGTGACTTTTAGACATTAATGAGCTAGAAGAGTTACGCTTAAACGCTTATGAGAATGTCAAAATCTACAAAGCAAGAAAGAAGAGGTGGCATGACAAGAATATCATTCCTAAGGATCTTAAAGAAGGAGATCTTGTTCTACTCTTCAACTCCCGCCTCCGCCTTTTTCCACGTAAGTTGAAATCTAGACGGAAAGGACCTTACGTTATGAAAAATGTTTTTCCCCATGGTGTTGTTGAAGTGTGGGGTGAAGCTAGTTGAAGCTTTAAGGTCAACGATCATAGGTTGAAGAAGTTTTAACCGGATGTTCCGGTTGAGGAGATTGCACCCTTACACCATATTTGAGGATGACATATGGTCCAGATAGCGACCTTAAACCAAGCACTTCTTGGCAGGCAACCCAAGGTATTGCTTTCTTTTCCCTTTTTCTAACTTAGTTTCGTTATTTTGCTTTGTGTTTGTGCGTCCTCTCAGATAGGAATCAAGTACCCTTTAAGAAGAAATTAAAACTCAGGAGCTACATGGAAGGACACAGGTTCGAGAAATTGAGAAGACGATGTTTGATTGAAACACATCTCGGGTGTTGTCACATTGCCTCGACTGAAGTGTTCTCCGTCAACCGAGGTGCCTAGGTTTGACATCCACCTCACTCTGACACCTCGGTCCGCTCAGGAACATCTCGATGGAGGTGAAATCAAATTCAGCGAGGGGTATAAAAGGGGTTCCACGTTTCTCTCACCTCTCACTTTCCCTCTCTTCGCTCTCCTTGACCGCGGCACATCTCCTCACCCAAATTCTTGATCCTTGCTCGTTTTTGAAGAATTTTTGCTCCATATCCCCAGAAGAAGCACGAGAATCAGTTTCCAATCAACAAACAGCACAAAGATCGCCTCGATTCTGCACATTTTGGGGTATTTCATCAAAAACCATAACTCGATACTTATATCTTCGATTCTGCATAGATATGGCTTTGGTTGCCACAGATTGTTGTTGAGAAGAGTATAAGTACCCCTTAGGAGGCAATTGATAGTGTTTTTGGAGAAAAAATCTTGCAGTTTTAGGATTTCGCCTTGCCCAGCACTTCGCCTCGGTTGACTCATCTGCGTCTCGGCCGAGGTGTTCTTGACCCGACCGAGGTGATCCCCAGCTATGAGTAGTTCAAGGAGATTTGATCGTCAGTTGGCCCTGAGAGATAGGCCAAGCAATTTAGACCACTCTTCCCCCTCTAGAAACTCTCAATCTACCATCCCGGTGATCCACGAGCGACATCAGCGGGATTTTGATAAGATATGTGGGTGCCCCATCGTTGCCCCACGTTTTGTGCATGTTGATGACTTCGAGTGCCTTCACGTGGTAGAGGACTTGAAGAAGATGATATCGATGGTTGGCATTGAGGACTTTATGGACATTAGAGCACCGGTTTATCTAGAGCCAACTTTTGAGTTTTTGAGCTCAGTTACCTACGTACTAGAGCGTAGAGGAATCAAGTACAGGTTGCTGAACAAGAATTATGTCGTTCCGCTAGATTAGTTTGGGGAGATCTTTGTATTCCCGACCCATACAACAATAGATTTCGCTTATGGAGCGCAGGCTAAGAGTTTCTGGAGGGATATAACTCATGTGACTGATCACCGTGACAGATGGCAGTCCGGAGATTCCCGGGAGCGGATCATCTTTCACCTCGCTTTCTACTTAGCTCACAGAATCATTAGTGAGATGCTTCTAGCGCGTACTGAGACGCTCCAAAAGGTCCGACAGGGTGAGCTCTTTAGTTTGTTTTGTATGGTTACAAGGGGAGTTCCAAATTTTCTGCCCTGTTGACAGAGGATCTCCACGGGATCAAGTGGAAGGAGAAGGGTGATATTTGCTATGGTGGGTTGGTGACTCAAATTGCTACTTCCATGGGTTTAGATTTATCTGGTTGTACATTGGTAGCGGGTCCAAAGCCGCTGCATTTGGAGGAGATGATTACGCGGTGTATACTCGTTCCCCGTGGTCTTGGCACACCCTATGTTGCCATGCCATGGGAAAGGAAGTTTCCTCAGGGCATTATCTGGTTGTCTCAGTTCTTAGTGTATTATCGTCAATACTGGTCTGCTGCCTGGTTCCCGTACATGCAAGAGGTTGTTGCTAGAGAGGCAGTTGATGGAGATGATGATGTTGGCTATGGAGGAGCAGCTGCCATGGACACCGGTATTGACACCGGCGGCCCTAGTATTCCCACCGTTGACCTTGATGATGAGGCCACGGAGGATGAGAGAGAGGCGCCTGCACCTCCAGCTGACATGCCACCTCCACCTCAATAGAGAGCCCGCTGCCGTAGAGATCCCAAGGTGCATCAGAGGATCGATGATCTGACAAGATAGATGGTAGAGTCTTACGCTGCCCTGAGAGTAGATGTCGCTCAGCGTTTCGATACTCAACACAGATCTATAGATGGATGGACACACCGGATGGAGGAGAGCCAACATTTCACACGAAGAATGATGGAGGTGCATTTTCAACAGGTTATGACCTATCCATTCGACCCGTCCAATACCCCTACATTCCACCACCACCACCGCCAGCTGACGAGGATGGAGCGCCTCATGGATTTAGTTTCTATTTTATTATGCAGTTCAACTTTATCCGGTGAGTACTTTGTTTCCTATGACTTATATTTGACCCATTAGGACAATGTGTCTCAAGTATGGTGTATTTGCATTATTTGACTTACTTGCTATGGTTGTTTGACTCTTGTTGGATATAATCGTTATTTTGCTTCATGTGCTTATGTGTCATTGCGTGCAGTGCATACAGGTTTCTGTTTGAGAAAAACTTCAAAACCCACTTTGAAAAATTTTTTTGGCTCGACCGAGACGTTCTTGTCCAAACGAGGTTGTCAAAACCGAGACACATCTCGGTTGAATACCTCGGATAACGTCAGATCACCTCGACCGAGATGTGTTTTCAACTGAAAGATTTTTCCAAACGTTTTGTGCTTCTATTCTTGATATGACCACGATGAAGATATTTGTTTGCAGATTGGCTTTGAAATCTATATATGCTCGAAGGGTTTTATGATATATTTAAGTTCCTAAATGCTTTGTTCGAAATTCTAGCATGTTTAATACTTTGTTTTTATCAAAATTATGTTGGATTTGAAGGTTGACACCACATTATGAGTTCTCTCACATTCTTCTTAATGTGATTAAGGCACTTCATTCTCTTCTTCGTCTACTTCTTGACCATGCTTTAGCCCCTCATATACATATTTGCCTCCCTTTACCTATCGTGAAATTTGGATGTAGTTGATGAAAAGCGAGTGAAGTGAAGTTGAGATCTTGGCTGAAAGTGTTAGAAACAAATTAGGTTTGGGGACGTTGATCTTGATGGTGAGTAACTCGTCACCATTCACATAGTCAGGTATTTGTGTCTTGCCAAAGTCGGATTGATCGATAGTCCTAACGGTTCATGGTATGTGAATCAAGGGTTTGAGGCATCTCGAGAAATTGATGATTGCTGATCTCCTAGGCTTCGGTTATTGTGCACCTCTGTCCATGTTCCCAAAATGTAAAGTAAAAAAATGATAATAAACAAAGTTTATTTGTGGAAGATGTTGTGATTCAAAGAAAGTGAAAGTAAGATCCTATTCCCGGATTCTAGCACCACATTATCCTATATACATCCCACCCTGACACGTTTCTTGACCTCTTTTGGACGTCTTTGAGACCTTGAGTATGTTGATTGACTTGGTGGTTTAAACTGGATTATACATGACTGATTTCGATAAATATGATTTATTATGCATTCTATGATTTTATGCAAAGATAACAACTTTCTTATATTTATAAAATGTTTTGACCATTCTTGATTTTATTTGCCATGAAGCATTATCTTAGGGTGATCTATGAATGGAGCGAACCACCAAAATGTTTTGAAATGTTTTTCATAGATCTTTTCGATGACTTATAATCCATTCTATCTTGTAGCTTAGGTTTGAACCTTGCTTAGGGACAAGCAAGGGACAAGTATGGGGTATTTTGATAGCATGTATTATAGTCTATATTTTGGAATTGGTTTGGACGTTTTATCTTCAGAAATCTGAATGTGTGGATGTGTATTCTTTGATCATTATGTTGTTTTGTTTACCTTTGCAAGAATCGAGGTCTACACCTAGTTTAGTTGTGATTGTAGGGAAAACAATACGTTTTGGAACGATATGGAGCTAAGGAGTCATTGGAGCTACATTATGGAGCATTGAGGAGCTACAAGAAAGGCTTAGGAACCTTGGAAGTTGGACAAAAGATTGATTTTGGACATGATTAGAGAGATTTAACGTAGCTGAGACACACCTCGGATGGCTACAGTGCCACCTCGACCGAGGTGATCTTTACGGTGGGTTGGACCGAGGCGAGCGGCCCACAACCCAGGAGATCTTTTATTCTTGGCTGAAGATCTTTTATTTTTGGCAAGTGATTCTCCTATATATTGGGATGGATTTTCTGGATGGAAGCATGTCTTAGAGTTGGAAGTTGAAGGAAGTTGGAAGATTGGAAGATATTCGAAGGAAGGAAGGAAGTTGGCTTTGAAGATAAAGTTGAAGGCTTTAAAGGAAGTTGTAAGGTTTTCTTAGAATGCTTGATTGTTGTCTTTTCGTTTGTGATTGAGGAACACAGTTTGATTGTTTAATTGAGTTATTGAGACCTTTGTGTTAAGGTTTTCTTGTTTGAATATTGATTTCCTTTTCCTATATTTGATTATTGTTATCATGATGATTATTGGTTAAATTCTTTGTGTGATTCTAGGGTGATTGGCTGAAAGTTGTGGGAAAGATGATGAAAGAATGAGACTTTACCCCAGTAGACCCTGAAAGCTCGAGTTTTACCTTAGTTGACAAACACCTCGGTCAGTTCGTAGAACATCTCGACCGAGATGGAACATGAACTAAACGAGGCAAGACCTTTCCTGATCCTTATCTAAGTTGAGGTTTCAGTTTGCCAAATCCTATCCTTGTTATTCTCTTCCTGGTCCAACGCAAGCCTAGGATGGGACTTACCCGGTGATTCCTTTGCTTGTATACCCAAGATCATGAGTGTTAGGTAATAAAGGTTTATCCTTTATTAGGGTTTGAGTGTGCTTTCATCCCATCTTTGAGTGTTAGCTTGAGACTTACCCGGTAAAGGTTGATTCTATCCCCTTGGGTGGTGTGTTGGTTTGAGATATAGTTCCTTTCCTTAGTACCTTGAGACTTACCCGGTGAGAGGATCTTTGGTTTGCGATAGTAAGTAGTGAGACTTACCCGGTGATCTATTCCCACTGTAGAAACACCTTCCCTTTGCAAACCTCAGCTTTGTCCACGCTATCCTTTGAGATCTTAAGTCGGAACCACAACTGGATGCTTTGACCTCTAGAATTTGCATTTTTTTTATCGGATTATTAGATCATCTTTTTATACCTTTGCTTTGTTGCTTGTTTTTTATTGACAACCTGAAATACTGATCTTTGTTTCACCATAGTCCCTGTGTTCGACCGTGAAGTATTTGCTGTTATTACAATTGATCGTTACACTGCGTGTTCGCATATTGTTTCAGTTTTATATTTTAGGGTATAAATTTAAAGCTATATCGTTCACCATACACACACGTCTAAGAGAGAACACCCATATGAGAAGTCCTCCTCTAGCTATCCCGCTCAACCTCGTAAACTGAGGCTTTGTCCTAATAGTCTATCAAAGACTCGCAATGAGAACCCGCCATGTAAGAACGTGTACTCTCCCTTAATCGACGGGAGAACAAATATACATCTTGGTCCTCAGAAGGTGTAGCTGGACCCACTAGTGTTAGCTCCCACTGGAATCTGCTAATCGCCTCTGCTATCGGCACATCCTCGAAGCCACCCTCAATAAAGTTCTACAGTTTCACCCTCCTTGGAGAGGCAGTGAGGAAACTCTCTCGGATCATACTCAAAAATCTCGTCGTAGTTGGTGGCTCGAATACGCATGGTCCTCCACTACTGCTGGGCCAGGTCACGGAATAGGGTCTGTACTAACTCTATATGTTTGTCCTCTAGACATCTGATAGAATCAAGGGCTGAGTCTACATGCCCAATCCATATCTCAACCTCCAATCCCATCCTCCCAAAGATAGGGAGTACTCACATATGATGAAATGCCTTCAATTAAGTGTCTAGTCGAGGCCCTCTAGACTCCTCTTGAGCTCTAACAACCTCAGCAACGCCCGGTATATTAACACTTGAGTAGCTCCCTGGGACATCTCAACTCGTCTGATGTACGTGGCGGTATGACTAGCACCTGAGTAGCTCCCTGTGCTAGCAAATTCGGGGCACGTCTACCCACTCTAGCAGCCTCCTCAATTCGTCTAATGTACGTGCGGAACTCTGGTCCCCTCATAGAGACCTGATCCGAGTCATTTGAAAGGACTCGCTGGGATCTCTGTCTCGCAGCTCCACCGCTCCTAGTCTCAGGAACGATGCTCTCAACAACCTCCTCATGTACGTCTTCCGTTGTCGGCGGCTCAGTAATGCGAGCATGTCTCCGGCCTATCACTACTGGAGTAAGAGGGGGTCTACCCCTACCTCGTCCAACTATAGATGTCGCTCTACTCCGAGCCATCTGCGGGGTATGCACACGTAACTTATAAGGTTATATATATGCCATATATATATAATACTTAAGGCCAACATGCAAACACAACATTAGATAATAGATGTCTATATATAAATATTTATACTGTCGCGATACTCACAAGGGTGATGGCTTCCCGTACACACTATCCCAAATCATTGTCCACTTTTCAAAACCAAAATCCTTTCCAAAAGTCACACCCCTTTCGGGTTCCGTTTATTTATCTATTCGACCTTTATTGTAGATTCCAAGTGCCATTGTTATCAACCTAATGCTACGATATCAACTTTGTAACACCCAAAATCCATGGGACTCGGGGCACTACTAGGATAGGATCTCACAATAGATCCTGACCCTATCCTGACAACAAGTTCACTGGATCTTCCAACAAGGCACAAATAGATTAAAACCAAAACATCCAATTGTATAAATATATACAAACAAAGGTTTATAAAACACCGTTGAGTACAAAATAATAACAGATATCCATATATATACAAAACATCCAATATCCCTCGCACAACCTAGTGTACGGAATCCCTCGACAAATCACCCATCTGGCTCACTTTGCAATCCTCTTATCCCGCAGAACATCTACAACAAGGTATAAACCGTTAGCTTACAGAATTGAATAAGAATGAAGTAATAGCACATACGCACATCAATACATCACAATATGAAATTTCACACACACCACCGTTTTTTATCTTTGATTACGTTATTCCATTACTAATTCAACTTCTGTTGTCGCACGAGGAACCTAATGAACCTTGCCTCTTCCCCCGTTCACACAGGTTTTGCATGGGGATCCACCTCCCCCTTGTGTTACTAGCTTCCGAGAACCTTTTCCACTCTCGGCGAGCTTTGATAGGTGGTCACCGCCCGGTTATAATACACTTGGGCCAATTAGGTATATATGGTCGTCATCCTAGTCCGGTTTAGGTTATAAATGCAAAAATAAAATCGACACACACACAACCATCACAAACACTCAAATCCACAACTGCTCGCTAACTAAGTCCAATGGATTTACCTAAAATACTCGTGAACCTGTACCACGTCACAGTTTCCCCTTGAGGAAACGATCAATGCTTGCATAAGCAAGGCACACAATATCAATCGCTTTTAAGGTTAGGAGACTCGTCTCCTACACCCCATAACCATAACCAAGCTATACCTCGAGTTTATGCCCCGATACCTCAACATATACACAAGTGCATAAGGCACATTCCAAACATATATCTCATCAAGCTTATCATGAACCATTCTAGCCTAGCTATACTCTAAAGCCAAGGCCAAAGGAAAGGAAAGAAGAAGCATACCAATCTTGGTATGTCCTGGACACGCACCTGCATAAACAAGGAGACGCAGGAGCGCAACCGCAGGGGCGGTGGAACTCAACCGTAGGGGCGGCGGCTCCAATCCGCGTGGCGATCGAACAACAAAGAGGCACATTTGAGGCTTCTCTTTAATCCGTCTCTCTATATCTTCACTTCTTCATCGACCCAAAGGCAATCAACATACATATATACATACATATGATCATCAAAACGTCCAGGAAAGATCCATACAAGCCTAAGCTTGTGAATCCTAATATAAAAAAGAAGAAGAGAACAAGAAAAGGAGAAGAAAGAAATGGAGATGCTTACCACAACAAGCTCTAGGAAAGGCGAACCTCACCACTTCCTACCCACAACACCAAAGAAACTCTCTCTCAACACCTTAGCAACAGCAACAAACATCATCATCATCAAAACATTACTCAAAAGCCAAGTCTAAAAGGTGATCAAGAAAGAACTAAGGAAAAACGAAGAACGTGGAGAAGAAGAAATGGAAACCCTCTTCAACAATGGAAAGAAGAAACTTAAGAAGAAAGAAAATGGTAAAGCACGGGTCAAAAGAGTCAAAGAAAGTGGCTGAGGTCGCCATAGCCGCAGGTGCGGGTCCTCAGACCGCGGGGGCGGCTCACCGCACATGCGTATATGCAAAACCGTAGGGGTAGGGTCCTTATGAACACTAAGGATATTACAAAAGGGTCCAGCTCAAACTCCACAAGATCTCCACCAAGATTTACTCAACCTCCCAAAGACCAAATTGAGATGGTGTTTGAGAAATTAATGGGAAGATTGAGTGGATTAGAGAACATCGCTTCTTCTATTGCTAAGGCTCAAAAGGCCTTAGAAAATATAGTGTTCCACAAGGAGGGAGAAGCTCAAAGAGATTTAGGAAGTCTACCTTGAAATACTGAAGATAATCCTACAGGACATCTTATGGCTATAACTACAAGAAGCGAATTAAAGACTAATGAGCCGATGCCCAAGATAGTTGATAAGGGAAGGCAAGTGATGGTTGAGGAAGATCCGAAGCAAGTTGGGGAGGACAAAGGAAAACAAGAAGAACCAGTTTATGTGCTGCTACCAACATACAAGCCACCACATCCACTCCCACAATCTCGAGTTAGAGCACGCTTCGACAAGCATTTTGGTAAGTTCCTTCAACTAACGAGTAAACTGCATATTAATTTTCCGTTCAAGGAAGAAATTGTAGGTATTCCTAAACAGAGGAAAATAGAGGATGTTGGAGAGGTGAGGATGACTAAAAGGTTATCCGAACTCATCCAAATTATGAGAGTAGAGTTGCCTCCAAAGCAAAAAGATCCAAGATCCTTTTGTGTTCCTATTGGAGTTGGAGAGGTTATTTATGAGGCCTTATTTGACCATGGAGCAAGTGTGAGCATAATACCACTAGCACAATGCGAAAAGGTTGGACTTGGGAAGCCAAAACCAGTCAAGATGACACTTTTCATGACGGATAGGTCAATCACACATCCGGTGGCAATCCTAGAAGACATTCCCGTGCTGCTTGGAAAGTTTTATGTACCTTTTTATTTTGTGGTGTTAGATATTCCAACAAATTATCCGGTGTCAATCATTCTTGTAAGACCATTCCTTGCAACTTCCGGATGTATGGTGGGTTGCAAGAACGCCACCCTCTCCTTCAAAATCAGTTAGGAGAATATCGAATTCAAGCTATCCACTATGGTTAAGGGACCAGCTCTTTAAGAAGATATATTCAACATCTATGATGAGGAAGAATCTAGAGAAACGGTGAGCTAAATATTGATCAAAGATCCACGATAGAAGGTGATAAGCATGAGCATTATGGAAGAAGGGGTAGATAAAAAAGCTCGGCCGAGGTTTTAAATAAAATAATAAGTTCGATCGAGGTTTTTCATGTCGATTGCACCTACAACCAATTCTCGGCCGAAATTTTCAGGAAGGGGTCGAGGTTCTAGAAACTTTAGATCCTCGTCCAATGTTGAATGAGACTTTTCAAGGATGCAACGATACTTTTTCCACAGCTGTAGAGGCCTCCCAAGATGCCTCCGAAGGTCAAAATTCTTCATCAAAGTATCTTCCTAGATTGGAGTTGAAGCCTCTCCCTTCCCATCTAAGGTACACTTTTCTCCGACTTAACTCTACACATCTTGTTATTGTGAGTGCTAAACTGAATGACAATGAACTTGGTAAGTTAATGCATGCATTAAGATTACATAAGAAAGCTCTTTGTACTACTATTGATGATTTCTTTGGAATTAAGCCTTCTTTATGTATGAATAGTATTCAGATGGAAGATGATCATAAGAATTCACGTGACCCTCAAAGACGGTTAAATCTAATCATGAAATAGGTGGTGAAGAAGGAAGTTCTTAAGTTGCTTGATGCAGGTATCATATTTTCTATTTTTGATAGTAACTGGGTGAGTCCCGTCCATGTTTTTTCAAAGTAGGGTGGAATGATTGTTGTTACCAACAAGAACAATGAGTTGATTTCTACAAGAACGGTCACAAGATGGAGGATGTGCATAGATTACATGAAAATGGACAAAGCTACGAGGAAGGCCCAATTCTCTCTCCCTTTCATTTATCAAATGTTAGAAAGATTGGCGCAACACTCTCACTTTTCCTATTTAGATGGATAAAGTCGATTCTTCCAAATCTCCATCCACCTTGTCTATCAAGATAAGACTACTTTCACGTGCCTTTGGGGTACGTTTGCTTATAGGAGAATGACTTTTGTATTGTGCAACGCACCGGCTAACTTTCAACGATGGATTATAGCTTTATACTTCGAGTATATTGAGAACATCATGGAGGTTTTTATGGATGAATTTTCTGTGTATGTTTCTTCTTTTGATGATTGCTTAGCTAGCATGTCTCTATTTATACAAAGATGAAAGACACTAACCTTGTCTTGAATTGGGAGAAGTGTCACATTATGGTTAGCGAAAGTATTGTTCTAGGTCACTTGGTCTCCAACCACATAATTGAAGTTGATAAGAAAAAATCGAGACCATTTAGAAGTTGCCTCCACCTTCATCGGTAAAAGGGGTAAGAAGCTTTCTACGTCACACAAGTTTTTATCAAAGATTCATTAAAGACTTTTCTAAGATTTCTAAACCATTCACTAACCTACTAATGAAAGATGTGTTTTTTTGGGTTTTGGAAGGAATGTTTAGATGCTTTTTATAGGTTGAAGGAAGCATTGATGTCCGCACCTATCATTTAACCTCCCAATTGGAACCTCCCCTTTGAGGTCATGTGTGATGCTAGTGACGTAGCCATAGGATTCGTACGTGTTTGGTCAAAAGAAGGATGCGAGCTCTCATGTCATATTTTATGCTAGCAAGACACTAGATGAAGCTCAACTAAACAACACCACAACTAAGAAGGAATTGCTAGCAGTCGTTTATGCTTTTGAGAAATTCCGTTCCTACCTTGTGGGAGCGAAAACCATTGTCTACACCGACCACGCGGCAATCCGATGTTTTTGGAGAAAGAAGGATGCAAAATGCGCCTTATTAGATTGGTACTCCTTCTACAAGAGTTCGATTTAGAGATCCTGGACAAGAAAGGATCCGAGAATTCGGTGGCGCGCCATCTTATCCGTATACCTCCTCTTGTGATTGAGAGCAATGATATGCCCATTGATGATTCGTTCCCGTATGAGCAACTTCATGCAATAGAGGTGTGCCTTCTCCAAGCCTCAAGAGGGAACGAGCCATGGCTCGTAGACATTGTGAACTATTTAGTTTGTGAAGAAGTTCCTCTAGGTCTATCCTATGCTCAAAAGAAGAAGTTCTTCAAAAATGTGGATATTATTCTTGGAATGAGCATATTCCCTTCAAGAGAGGTCTTGATGGGATGTTTAGAAGATGCATACCTGAAGATAAAGTAGAGAGCATCATTAGACATTATCATTCATTGCCTCGTGGAGGACATGGTAGCTCCTAATAGATGTAATATCCTTAGCCTTTTAGGGATCCCGCCCCTGCAGCTGGGCTTGGCCGTAGGTGTGGTGTCGCCCCCGTGGCTCTAGTTGCCCGGCCCCGCGGTTTTGTAGGGTGGGAGCCGCCCTTTTATCCATCTTGCTCTTTCCTCTCTTCCTCTATAAGCCTCTTCTTTCCTTCTGAGGGAGGGTTTTCTCCTAGACTTCTTCCTTCATCCTCTGCCATGTTCATTTATCTTTCCTCTTCCTTTTCTTTGTTTCTCCTTAGAACTTCTTTGATCTTCTTTAATGTAAGAGCCTTAGTCTTCGTAGGGACCTCACCACTGCGGTTCTGCATGGCCGCAGGTGTGGTGCACCGCCACAACGGCACAAAGGACCTGCCCCTACGGCTGAGGCGGCTGCAGCCGGTTTTGGTGACCCGTTTGACCAGTTCTTTTCCTTTGGATTCCTTTATATGCTTCCCCTTCCTTCAAATTAAGGGTTTCTGTTTCTTCTTCAGCTTCATCTTCCTCACGTTCTTCATCTTTCTTCCTCCTCTTTCGTTAGTTTCTTCCTTTGGCTTCTTCTTTGGAGATCTTTGCTAGATGAGATTTGTTTGTGAGCTGATGGTGATGTTGGTTGTTATTGTTGTTGTGTTGAGGATAGAAAGTTTTTGAGGTTTGAGGGTTTGGTTCCGTTTCCTAAGTTGTGGTGGTGTGTTTTCTCTTTCCCTTTTCTTCCTTCTTTTCCTCCTTTCTTCTTCTCTAGTTAGGAATTCCAACAAGCTATGCTTGTGTTGATATTTCTTGGATAATAATGGTGCATATGTATGTTTGTATGTATATATATGTTGATTGCCTTTGGGGCAATGAAGAAGTGAAGAAGATCAAGAGAAGGGTCGAAGAGAAGCAAAGAATTGCTCTCTGCACAAATAGCTGCCCCAGCGGATTGGAGCCGCCGCCCCTACGGCCAAGCCTGTGTCGCCGCCCCTGCGGTTGAGTGTCACCGCCCCTGCGGTGTGTTATGCTCCCGCGTCTTCTTGCGTCCGCAGGTGCATGTCCAGGACATACTTAGATTGGTATAATTTTCTTCCTTTCCTTTTTGGCTTAGCTTGAGAGGGTAGCTAGGCTAGTTGTGTGTTTGATGAGTAGGGTGATGTTTTTGTTGAGGTGATGCCTTAGGCATTTGTGAGTTATATTTAGGTTTCGAGGTTTAGATTCGAGTTATAGTTTATTATGATTATGGGGTGTAGGAGACGAGTCTCCTAACCTTAGTAGAGTATGATTTTGTGTGCCTTGTTGATGCAGGCGCTAATCGTTTCCTCGAGGGGAAACTTTGACGTGGTACATGTTACGTTGATATCAGGTAAGTCCGTAGGACTTACTTAGCGAGCAGCTGGCAAAGCCTTCCGAGGGTGTATGTGCATATGATTGTTGCATTTATGGGGTGGACTAGTGTCACCGCCCCTGCGGTGACACTAGTCCACTGATAGGTGATGGAATCACTATCATTTAGGATAGTTTTAGAGTCTTTTTTATTGCATTTGTGTCGGTTTATGCTAATAACTCCTTGGTCCAAAAGAAGAAGACTAAAAGAAGCAACGGAAGGAGTTATAAGCACTTAGGAGTGAAGATCGATCACGAAGCAAAGCTTCTGTTGCCTCACCGCCCCAGCGGAGCCTTGCCACCGCCCCTGCGGGTGACACCTTACACCGGAGCTCTCCTTGCGCCTTCACCAGCGCCGGCTAGGAAGTGTGTCACCGCCCCTGCGCCACTCCTTGGCGCCCCTACGGTGACCTGCCCTGAAGAGACGAAGAACAGCTCCCCTGCGCCTCCCACTGCGCCCCTGCCTGCGCCTCAACATGGGAATTAGAAGACGAAGAGGCAGTGTCACCGCCCCTGTGTTGACTTAGGGACGCCCCGGCGGCGTGGCATCAGAAACGTCAGGAAACCGAAGGGTCCGACGTTTGAAGAGCATCGAAGATCCGCCCCAGCGGAATTACCTAGCCGCCTCTGCGGCCATGAAGAAGATCAAGCGTTTTTGCCTTCACCGCCCCTGCGGAGCTGAAGGCTGCCCCTGCGGCTTAACGTCAGAAGCTTTACTCCGGCTGTTTACACAACTTTTATGGCATTAAAGGTGGCTGTTTTGGGCCAGCCATTTACTCCTATTTAGTGTCTTTTGTAGTATAAATAGTCCTTGGTTGATTGTTAGGATCATCCAACCTATCCATGTTTTTCCCCACAAAAATCCATTTTAGAATTAAGTTTTCCATTGTAATAAGTAGCTAACTCCCTTGCTACATTGGGTTGGTTTGAAGCTGCGTTGTTACTTTGGGTGTAAGTTCTTTTTAATATAAGTTTTTTTATTCAGTAATACTTTGTGTTTCCTTGATCTCCATTGTCTAATTGCATGTTTACTATTGCTTGAGATTGATCACCTTAGGTTCTAAAGTGCTTGTAAACAAGTAGGATTAATAGGTTCCGGGTTCGGTTCTTTAATCTAGTAGCAACTTGAGTAATAACAGGTTGTAATTACTTAAAGAAAAGGAACACAAATATAAAGATAAGTTTAACGGTTTTACTCTTCTCTTTATATCCCTTAGTCTTTGTTTGAAAGCTAACTTCTTATTTGTTCTTGTAGGTTTACGGAACACTAACATGTTAAGTTTTGTTGATGACGGTTGGCTCAACACATATATATGATCGAGACGGGAGATTACTTAAAAACTTGAAAAAGGAACGCACCAAAGTAGCAATTGCATGCTTAGAATCAACCTAGTGTAGATTCACCTATCATTGTCTTACTTGTCCCGTTAATCGTTTTCTTAAGTTTTTGTGTGCATCAATTCAATCAACCCCCCCCCCCCTCTTTTACTTGTTACTATAATCAATAATTGCGTCTAAAACACCTTAACTGTCTTTGGTTCGACCCTTACATAATCACTATACTTGTTCTTAGTGCTAAGTCGGGATTTACTTTTGATTGGGTATAGACGACCATAGAAATACCTTCGGTCAAATTTTGGCGCCATTGCCGGGGAGTTTTAGTGTTTTATTGTTATTATTGATTATTGGTTTGAACCATTTTTATGGTTCAAAACCGTGCTACTAACCCCAACCTTGCTACTTTTGATCCAGAAATTGAGAGGACGCACATACAGCAACGAAGACAACAACAGCTTCAACAAGAGATGGCTGACCGTACTCTTCGTCAACTTACGCAGCCCACGTTGGCTCAAAACCCTTTTGCGGTCACTATACCCGCATTAGGGGAAGGAGTCAACTTTGAACTCAAGCCGGGCATCATTCACTTGCTTCCATCCTTCCATGGGCTAAGTGGTGAAGACCCCATCAAGCACCTTGGAAAGTTCCATACCTTGTGTATGAGCATGAAGCCGGCCAACATTACCGAAGAACAAATCTAAATGAGGGCATTCGGGTTCACACTCAAAGATTCCGCGGATGATTGGTATTACCACCTTCCATCCGGGAGTATTGACACTTGGGAGAACCTTCACAAAGCGTTTTTGGAGAAATATTTTCCAGCTAAGAAGGACAATAGCTTGAATAAAGTTATAAGCAACATCGAGCAAGAGGCGAATGAAACTCTCTACGACTACTTCGAGAGGTTTGCACGCCTCCGATCCAGCTGTCCTTTTCACGGATATTCAACTCAAGATCTAGTCTTATACTTGTACATTGGCTTGCTAGACAATGAAAGGAGGATCGTTGATGCAGCTTGCGGAGGTAATATTCTGAACTCTACTCCTGACCCTTCTTTGGAAAAGATAGAGGACTAGTGGAAGGTACTCGGAACTTTGGAAGAACGCCGGCTAAGAAAGGAGTTCATGCTGTGAGTTCCGGGAAGAGTGAGATTTCTACCGAGCTCGCGGAATTGAAAGAAATGGTGAAGAGGCTAACACTTATGGGAACCCCACAACAAGTCAAAGCTTGTGGAGTTTGTGCTGACCCTTACCATCCAACGGACATGTGTCCACAAGTCCAAGATGAGGATGTTGAGGTAAACGCAATGGGTTATGGACAACCACAACAGCAAAGGCCTAGCAACGATCCCTATGCACATAATTTCATGACAAACTGGCGTGACCAACAAAATTTTCGTTGGACGGATCAACAAAACCAACAACAGCAGCCCCGTCAAGGTAAGTTTCAAACAACTGAAGATATGTTGCAGGTTTTGACTAAACACTTTGCTACTCATGTACAAACAACAGAATCTAGCATCAAGAACCTTGAAAAACAGGTTGGTCAAATGGCGGAAGCCATTTCAAGGAATGAATCAAGACTTTCCGGAGGATTGCCTTCCCAAACATTTCTAAACCCCAAGGACAATGTTAGTGTCCTAACATTAAGGAGTGGGAAGCAAATCCAACAAAAACCAGCAAGGGAATCACAAAGCAAACCTTCTGTCAAATTTTCCGCACCCATAGCCGCCCCTACGGCTGCAACTGCGCCCAGCACAGAGCAGACGACGCCCCTGCGGCTGGATCTCCCCGCCCCTGCGGTGACAACCCCTGAGATGCCCCTGCGCTTTCAAGCTGACGCCCCTGCGGAAATCACACCAGAAGGTTTTGCTGAAAAGGATACTTACGTCCGGCCTAACTTCCCGCCATTGTACTCTGAGAAACCACCAGCTCCATTTCCTGAGGCTTTGAAAGAGAGAAGAATCATTGAGGAAAAGGACCTTTTTGATAATTTTTCCAAGTGCGAGGTAAACATTCCCCTCCTTAAGTTGGTGAAAAGTATTCTTAAGTATGCTCGTTTTTTGAAGAAACTTTGCACTATCAAAAGGAATCAAAGGCTAAAAGGGAAACCAAGAGTGCAAGTGAGTGTGCATGTGTCGGCAGTTTTCCAACGAAGAATTCCCAAGAAGTGCAGCGATCCGGGCATTGTAAGCATTCCTTGTGTTATAGGGGAAACCCGCTTTGACAAATCAATGTTTGATCTCGGTGCGTCTATCAATGTTTTGCCATATTCGATTTAAAAATCACTTGGCCTTGGGCCATTAATGGAAACCAGGATTGTAGTACAACTTGCTGATAGATCTAATGTGTACCCGAAAGGGATAATTGAAGATGTATTAGTAATGGTAGACAACCTAATATTTCCTGCTGATTTATTTGTAATGGATATGGAAAATGGTTCACATGCTGCACCCATTCTGTTAGGTAGGCCATTTTTGAAGACGACTAGGACTAAAATTGATTATGTTAGTGGCAAATTAACCATGGAGTTTGATGGGGAAGTAGTGGAATATGACATCTACGATGCAATGAGATTTCCTAGTGATGATCATTCTTTATGTGCAATGGACATTGTTGAACCTTTTGTGCAAGATGTTTTTGATGACTCTGACGTTGATGAATTGAAAAATGTGATTGAGCATGACATTGATTATTTCAAATCAGATTATGTATTAACATCCAGCATGAAAGAGGTCCTAGCCCAATTAGATGGGCATAAAAGACTACCTATCTCCAATTTGGCCATTGGGCCCACTTTACTAACCCCAAGCGAGCAGCTTGTTCCGTCCATAGTGCAGGCACCTGAAATAGAATTGAAGGACCTTCCATCACACCTCAAGTACGTTTTCCTTGGAGAACACAATACCTTGCCAGTGATTATCTCCAACAAGTTGACCACCGGACAAGAAGACAAGTTGGTGAAGGTACTAAAAGAGCACAAGACGGCTCTTGGATGGACCATTGCGGACATCAAAGGGATAAGCCCTTCCACTTGCATGCATAGGATTCTACTTGAAGATGAAGCCAAGCCCTCTAGACAACCTCAAAGGAGGTTGAACCCGCCAATGATGGATGTGGTCAAAAAGGAGGTGTTGAAGCTCCTCCAAGCGGATATGATCTTTCCTATCTCGGATAGCACTTGGGTTAGCCCAACCCAAGTAGTTCCAAAGAAGGGAGGCATTACCATGGTGGAAAATCAACATGGAGAGATGGTCCCAAGCAAAACACAAACCGGATGGAGAGTTTGCATTGACTACCGCAAGCTCAATAAGGTAACACGAAAAGACCATTTCCCACTACCTTTTATTGACCAAATGCTGGAACGTCTTGCAGGTCATCTGTACTACTATTTCCCGGATGGATATTCGGGCTATTTCCAAATAGCCATCGCACCAGAGGATCAAGAGAAGACGACGTTCACTTGCTCATTTGGCACTTTTGCATACCGCAGAATGCCATTTGGATTTTCAACGCAGCAGACACTTTACAACGGTGCATGATAAGTATTTTCTCCGAATACATAGAAAATTTCATTGAAGTCTTCATTGATAATTTTACCGTCCATGGAGATAGTTTTAACGCATGTTTAGGGCATTTGAAACTTGTTCTTGAAAAATGTGTTGAAACCAATTTAGTTCTTAATTCGGAAAAATGTCATTTCATGGTCGAACAAGGAATTGTGCTAGGACATGTGATATCCTCAAAAGGGATAGAGGTAGATAAGGCAAAGGTCGATATCATTCAAAATTTACCTTATCCTACTAATGTTCAGGAAATCCGATCTTTTCTTGGTCATGTAGGTTTCTACCAACGTTTCATCAAAGATTTTTAAAAGATCTCGGCACCCCTATGTGAATTGCTCAAGAAATATGTCACCTTCATAGAGGATGAGGATTGCAAGAGAGCTTTCGACACTTTGAAGGCATGTCTTACCACCGCTCCAATCATCCGTTCCCCGGATTGGGAGAAACCTTTTGAAATCATATGTGACACCAGTGGCTACGCCGTCGGAGCTGTCTTAGGACAAAAAGACGGATGGGCATCCCATGTGATCCATTATGCATCTATGACACTCAATGGAGCGCAAAGGAATTACTCCACCACCGAGAAGGAAATGTTGGCGGTGGTTTTGCCCTTGAGAAATTCCGGCAATACTTACTAGGGGTAAAGGTAATTATCTTCACTGACCGTGCAACTCTTAGATACCTCATGGCAAAGAAGGAGGCAAAGCCACGATTGATCCGATGGGTGCTCCTTCTAAGTGAGTTTAACCTAGAGATAAGGGACAAGAAGGGGGCTGAGAACTTGGTGGCCGATCATTTGAGCAAGTTAGTGCAAGAGGAGGAAGATCCAGGAAACGGAAGAGAGATAGCTGGAAGGTTTCCAGACGATACATTTTACACAACTCTCTGTTATGTAACCGCCCCCGCGCCTCACACCAGCCGCCCCTGCGGCTCAGTCTAGGCACCCCTGCTGAATTGTCGACAAAGGTTTGTCTTAAGCTCCAATCTTTTAAGCCTTGGTTTGCTGACATTGTGAACTTCATTGTCAGGAAGGAGTATCTTCCAGACTTCACCAAGGCACAACGAGAGAAAGTAAAGGCTGAAGCTCGACACTACATTTGGGACGATCCCTACCTTTGGAAGCATTGTAGTGACCAAGTGATCCGGCGTTGCATTCCGGACAATGAGGTACAATCCGTCCTATCTTTTTGTCATTTTGAAGCATGTGGGGGGCACTTTGGGGCAAAAAAAACTGCAAGAAAAGTTTTGGATGCCGGTGTCTTTTAGCCACACATTTTTCGAGACGCTTTTGCATTTTTCAAAGTGTGTGATAGATGCCAAAGGGTAGGAAATCTTTCAAGGAGACATGAAATGCCCCAATCCTCTCTTATATTTTGTGAAATATTTGATGTTTGGGGAATTGATTTCATGGGGCCATTTCCATCTTCATTTGGGAACACATATATATTGCTTGCGGTGGACTATGTTTCCAAGTGGGTGGAAGCAATGGCCACCAAAACTGATGACTCAAAAGTAGTTGCAGCTTTTCTCAAGGAAAATATCTTTGCAAGATTCAGAATCCTAAAGGCCTTAATCAGTGTTAGGGGTACCCATTTCTACAACAAGACGATCACGGCTCTCCTAAAGAAGTACCACGTTCACCAAAGAGTGTCAACAGCTTATCATCCTCAAACAAACGGTCAAGCCGAGGTATCCAACCGGGAAATAAAGACCATCCTTGAAAAGACGGTTTCTCTTGGAAGGAAGGATTGGAGCGCAAGGCTAAACGACGTGCTATGGGCATATCGGACAACCTACAAAACTCCGATAGGGATGTCTCCGTTCAGGCTTGTGTTTGGGAAAGCGTGCCACCTCCCGGTGGAACTAGAGCATAAAGCTTGGTGGGCGGTAAAGAAGTGCAACATGTACATAGAGGAAGTGGGACAATTCTGGGAGCTCCAATTGCAAGAGCTGGTGGAACTGAGGCTAGATGCATATGACCATGCTACCACATACAAAGAAAAGGCCAAAGCATGGCATGACCGGAACATACTCCGGAAGGACTTTAAGGTAGGTAATAACGTACTTCTCTTTTAGTCTCGTTTGAAACTCTTTGCAGGAAAGCTACGTTCGAGATGGACTGGGCCGTTCATAGTAGCTGAAGTATACCCTCACGGAGTTGTGGATCTCTATGATCCCCAAACACACAAGGTGTTCAAAGTAAATGGACAAAGGCTAAAGTTTGACCTTGAAGGAGTCAAGAACGATCCGATTGACTTGATGGTGCTAGAAGAAGTAGAGTTAGAAAAGTAGAGGTCTTACGTCGAGCCAACGACGTAAAACAAAGGCGCTGCTCGGGAGGCAACCCAAAAGTATAAGAAGAGGAGCTTCTGTAAAGAAAACCGCCCCTGCGGCTTTCAGTCCCCGCCCCTGCGGTGAGACTCACGCCCAGTGCCGCCCCCGACGCTGGGCCTGCGCCTTCGACATGCTTGTCACCGCCCCCGCGGTGACATCCCTACGCCCCTGCGGAGGCCATCCTTGACACGCATCCTCAGTGCCGCCCCGGCGCTGAGCCTGCGTGACCCCTGTCACTTTTCACCGCCCCCACGTCGACAAACTCCCGCCCCTACGGGTTTACCAAGAAAAGACAAAAAAAAGTAGATCTCGAAAATGCCTACACCTACCATACACCATCCACCAACCTTTTTCACCAAACACACGAACCCTAAAACACCCTACTCCCTCACTCACGCTCATGCGCCCTCTTGCTCACCAACCACCTGGTCGCGCCCCTGCGCCACCACCGACAACCAAGTCCACACCCTTCCAACGCCCTTGCGCCACCCTCTCTCCTTCCTACGTCCATCTCCCTCCCACTGCAAACCCTCTCACCATACTACACCTTTTTCTAATACTGCACCACCACGCCTGCACCAAAGGCCGCCACCGGAGCAACTCCAAACACCACCACCTTTGTAGTTTCTCGTGAATCGCCTTCTGTAGTTCTCCCGCCCCCTCGCCTGCAAGCAACCGCACCTGTGCCTCACCGCCCCTATGCCTGCTTCATCAGCCCCTGCGGAAAACACAACAGAAAGGTCGATTTCTCTCCCTTGTTTAAATAATCACTAATCTTTTGCTTCAATTATCCTCAAGAATGGAAGCACCAAGGGAATACAAGACGTCCAAGACAGAGAAGCAGCGTCATAGGATTGTGCAGGATCAAGTTGTGTATGCAACTCGATTTTTGCATATTCCTACTTTGGAGAAACTCGGCATGCTGGAGAGTATGCAATCCTTTTTGGCAAATGCTGGTCTCGGAGAATTCCTATAGAGGAGTGCTCCAACATATCCCGAGCTCAGTAGACAGTTCATCTCCACTTTTACAAAGGAGAAGGAGGATCATGTGTGTGCCGGCCTCACCTTCAAGTTCAACAAGGTGAAATACACACTGGACTACCTCCAGCTACAGGGGACCTTTGGGGTGACTTTAAACCCCTCCGAGAGCTGGTGGAAGACAGTCCCTACCCCGGATTTGTGTGTGTTCTGGCAGGCGGCTACCGGGTCAAAGTTCCATGATGGGGGTGAGTACTCCAACAAGCTCACTCACCCCTCCTTGAGGCTCCTCTCCGAGATCCTGATGAGTGTCTTTTGTGGACACGGAGAGGAGAACAAGGTCGCCCTCAAGGACCTCCCACTACTCTACTCATGCCTTCCACAGAGCGAGAAGGTGATTGATTGGCCGTACCTCTTCCTTGCTGCTTTGAAGCGGATTAGGAGGAACGAGCCGAGGGACATTGTCGGCGGTGGGGTGATTTCCTTGATCGCCTCACAGGGGATGGATTTGTCCGGGCTAGAGGACGGGCTAGAGGCTCCTCTTTACACAGAGGGGATGCTCAAGAGGAGCAAGCTCCTACGGCGGGACGGAGAGAACCTATTTTGGATCTCCCTTGCAGATGGGAGCCACCTCACCTACCTCCCTCAACCTCTACCATTAGGGGATGAGTTCTCCGACCTTTACATTCCGGCAGACCCCTTCGTGCGGAGACGGCCACTAGTGGACATTGTGGAGAGGCATGTTGCCATCTCCATCCGGGCTCATCAGGAGGAGCACCTGCCC
Source organism: Fagopyrum esculentum (assembly GCA_033239045.1). Classification (NCBI taxonomy): domain Eukaryota; kingdom Viridiplantae; phylum Streptophyta; class Magnoliopsida; order Caryophyllales; family Polygonaceae; genus Fagopyrum; species Fagopyrum esculentum. Next base: position 101,248,881 of record BSUD01000002.1, on the reverse strand, counting down.
ATACCAGATAACGAGGAGATGCCCACTACGGCACCAGAGGAGGATCCGACCCTTGCAAGCCTTGAGGCTTAGATGGCGGCTATGATGACCCAGCACCGGACATGGCAGTCCGATTACCAACGGACTATACTTGAGCAGCAGCAGAGTTGGTAGACCAGTTTTGCCACCACCATGACCTCCCACTTTGACCAGAGGCAGGAGGCTTGGCAGGCAGCCCAGCAGCAGCAGTTGGAGGCTCAGCAACTGGCTTGGCAGGCCAGTTTTGAGACCTCTTTTGGCCGCCGGATGACAGCCCAGCAGGACCGCATAGATGACATCTACCGCCGACAAGAGCACTTCTTCCGCCATTTTCCTTACCCACCGGAGGAGGGTCCTGGTGGTCCATCCGGACCACCCCACTGAGGGGTACATTTCTATTCCCTTCTCCCACATTTATCATTGCCTCATTTCCACTTTGAGGACAAAGTGTACTTCAAGTATGGGGGGAGGATATTATCATTATTTGTACAGTTCATTTGAGTTTTTGATTTGTTTTGTTTTGCATTCAGATTGAAATTCACAAAAAAAAAAGCCAAAGAGAATGAAAAAAGGTATAAAAAAACCCTTGGATAAACCAAAAACCCGAAAGGGCGGTTTAGGTAAAAAGAAGGTAGTCCGACCAACCTTAGGTTGGTGCAAAATTGGACTTGAGGGATGTGAGTTCAAGTGAGAAAAGAAGAAGAGTGACAAGGTGAAAACCCGAAAGGGCGCCTTGGCAAAATGAGCAACACCGAGTGTAGGTTTCCCTTCCGGCGTTTTGGCGACATAAGAAGGGGAGTCATAAGGAGGTTGTCCGGGTTGGTCACTCTTGGAGCAATAAGGATGGTAGTTTCTCCCTTTTTTCTCACATTTCCTCTCTTTTCCTTCTTTCCTTCTTGGCTTTTCTCTTGTTTTCATTGTCTTTTCTTGCTTACCTATGTTTCCTGAGGCCTTTGAGTCTAGTTGCTGTCATTTGTTTTACTCGGGACGAGTAGAAGGTCTATGTATGAGGGAGTTTGATAGGTGATGGAATCACTAAATCCTAAACTACCTAGCGAAACCCGCAGTGTACGGGTCGTTTGTAGTAGGGATAGTATTCCGAGGTCGAACTCTAGGACTGAGGTGAAACTAAGTCATTCAATGATCAAAGATAGTGTGAATCTAGACTAAGATAAGATGAGGAATAAAGAAAATGGAAAACACAATGTTTTTGGTTGGTTTTTAGGTGATCAATCAAGGATCACAAGTATGTGAACAAAATCAAGCAACACAAATACAAAAGATAGTAGAGTGGAAGTAACAAGCGGATTCTAGAGATTGGAAGTCCGGTTATGGCATAGACTCAAGCTATCTATTCATTCCTCGGGTTAACTATGATATGTTGGGATTAAGCGTTTCTAGATTGGGATCAATTACCGGGTAGGTCTCATGGTCCACTAGTCCATTCCTAAGGTCTCATCACCGGGTAAGTCTCTAAGAACCTAAGGATAGGAATTCTACATAAACCGGATTGTTACCTAGGGGTCTAACCTATCCTTACCGGGTAAGTCTCGGAAAGGGGAGTCCTAAACAACTATCCTAGCACACTTAGTCCAATGGCGGCTTGTGAGGCTCACCACGACCTAGGGTTTGTCATCTTTTGAATCTAAGAGTAAGAATCACCGGGTAAGTCTCTTCTAAACACTTAGTCGCTAACACTAGGTCACCCTAGGATAGAATTAGCTTAACAAACACTAGGATTTCAACATTATAACAATCTAGAAGTTAGATCTATTGAACCATGTAAACCACGGGCTGTTCTACCACTTCCACGGCCGTGGAATGGCAAGAACAAGCCGTGGACTTCAACAGAGGCCTCGTTCAAGAACACAAGTCATCCAAGGGTAAAAATCTAAGTTCATCCTATCATAGTCCTAGCCATAACCCTTCTTTCCTTACCCTAGAATCGCATCTATCTAGCCAACAACATACATTTCAAGATCAAACTTCACAAATAAGGCATGCTTGCAAGTCATGGTTAATTGATGAAGATAAATCCAAAGAAAAGACATTAAAAGCATAGAATAGAGGTTACCAAATCTTACAAGGTTCCAAGAGCAAATCCAACTAGACAACAATGGAAGCTTCACTCAAATCCACTCTAATCTCACTCTAAAACGAAAATCTACACTAATCTCTTCCAAGAACACCCACAATGGGTGCTTGGAAGAGAGGCAACAATGGAGAAGTGTTTTGGGGAAGAAGATAGGTCAAAAGAGAGGAGAAGGATCCCAATTACAGCCTGCAAAAATCCTTTAAATACCCACTAAGATGCAAGAGCAATGGAAGAGATCGTGGCCAGCTGTCAACGTGGTCTTGGCAGGTTCCACTGGTAGAATCACGGCCGTGGTCTGGTCCCAGACCGTGGTTTGCTCCAGAAGTCCTTCTAGGCTCGTTAAGCCATGATTTGGTGCATTGCTTGTGTTGGCGATGTTCCATGAGTCCTCCTTAGCCCTTAGCTTGCATTCCAATGAGTCCGGAAGTGTGTCATCTCGAGGAATGATCCTCGGATGTATCGATTAGGCTCTTAAATCTCCCAAAATACCTACAAAGCAAGCAAAAGTCCGAGTAGACGTCTATCTCGACAAAATACGTGATTTGAGTGCAAACGCCGTGAACTAATGCTAGACCATGCATGAATGAGCGGAAAATCTATCTAAATGAGTGTCTAAATCTAAGTCATAAATCGTGTTATCAAAATACCCCATACTTAAGGTTTGCTCGTCCCCGAGCAAATTCCCAACTATAGACTAAGAGATGACATGATTTATGTATGCAGAAAAATGGCAAAATCTTTTTGGAGTTGTGCTTCTAATATTGGATCACCTTCATAGTCATGTTTCATGGCAATGGACAAGCAATTATGTATCAAATAAATGAAATCATGGAAAGACAATTACACTTAACTTGATAGCTTGCAATGAAATGTAAAGATGAAGAAGTCAAGATGATCATGAGTATATCCAATCTATATCACTTAGTCTTACACACATGCAAGTAGGTCAAAAGGACTTGTAAAATAGAAGGCCAAGAAACGTTGTGATTAGATGGGAATTTTCTAGGCTATGTGATGCTAATCCGGGAAAGGAACTAAACAACCACAACTTCACATTTCTTATCAACTTCCCTCAAGTGTATATTTTTCTTCATTTTCTTTTCTTTCTTTTCTTTTATTTTTGAGACAATGACATTGGTGTACAAAAGCCGAAACCTTGGTGATTAGCCATCCTCGGGCTTTTTCTATTTTTCGAGGTGCATCCACACCGGGCACACATACCAAAGCTCGTTAGGACTATCGGTTTATTTGACTTTGGCAAGGCACCAACACCCGATCATGTGAAGTGTGCCGAGTTACTTGTCATTTAAACCAATGTCCCCAAACCTATATTTTGGCTACACTTTCACAACAATTTCAGCACTTCATTCATGACATTCCTTTCATCAACAACTTCACCCCACACTTGCTTTTCACACACATCAACACACTAACATGCTCCTATTCCCGGATGGGTCAAAAGAGGTCAAATTTATCTCAATTGAGGTGCTCAAGCAACATGATCAAGATGAGAAGTAGAGGAAGATGAATTGCCTTAATCACTCCTAATTGATGTGCAAGAACTAACATGCAATTTCGACTTTCAATCCTCAATTAAATCAAGGCAAGCATCATAATCACAAGTCATTTATGGAATTCAAGATAAGTATTTCAAGTCCACATATGCATCATCAATTAAACACACAAGGCCATCCATAGCCAATCCACAAGACAAGGTTCATCATTAGGGTCATATCCAAGCCTAGAAAGCACAAAATTTTTTAAATTTTCAGATTTTTTTTTTGGAATTTTTCGAAATATGTATGTACAATGCAAGATATAATAAAACATGTGACTAAAAAGAAACTACTCTAGATGCTAGTCATGCAAAAGATCATGCAAACCCCTGTGAGAAAAACTTGTTACACTGGGAAATAGATGTACGCATTAAGCTTTAAATTTATAACTCGAACTAAATCCTAAACTACCTAGCGAAACCCGCAGTGTACGGGTCGTTTGTAGAAGGGATAGTATTCCGAGGTCGAACTCAAGGACTGAGGTGAAACTAAGTCATTCAATGATCAAAGATAGTGTGAATCTAGACTAAGATAAGATGAGGAATAAAGAAAATGGAAAACACAATGTTTTTGGTTGGTTTTTAGGTGATCAATCAAGGATCACAAGTATGTGAACAAAATCAAGCAACACAAACACAAAAGATAGTAGAGTGGAAGTAACAAGCAGATTCTAGAGATTGGAAGTCCGGTTATGGCATAGACTCAAGCTATATATTCATTCCTCGGGTTAACTATGATATGTTGGGATTAAGCGTTTCTAGATTGGGATCAATTACCGGGTAGGTCTCATGGTCCACTAGTCCATTCCTAAGGTCTCATCACCGGGTAAGTCTCTAAGAACCTAAGGATAGGAATTCTACACAAACCGGATTGTTACCTAGGGGTCTAACCTATCCTTACCGGGTAAGTCTCGGAAAGGGGAGTCCTAAACAACTATCCTAGCACTTAGTTGCTAACACTAGGTCACCCTAGGATAGAATTAGCTCAACAAACACTAGGATTTCAACATTATAACAATCTAGAAGTTAGATCCATTGAACCATGTAAACCACGGGCTGTTCTACCACTTCCACGGCCGTGGAATGGCAAGAACAAGCTGTGGACTTCAACAGAGGCCTCGTTCAAGTACACAAGTCATCCAAGGGTAAAAATCTAAGTTCATCCTATCATAGTCCTAGCCATAACCCTTCTTTCCTTACCCTAGAATCGCATCTATCTAGCCAACAACATATATTTCAAGATCAAACTTCACAAATAAGGCATGCTTGCAAGTCATGGTTAATTGATGAAGACAAATCAAAAGAAAAGACATTAAAAGCATAAAATAGAGGTTACCAAATCTTACAAGGTTCCAAGAGCAAATCCAACTTGACAACAATGGAAGCTTCACTCAAATCCACTCTAATCTCACTCTAAAACGAAAATCTACACTAATCTCTTCCAAGAACACCCACAATGGGTACTTGGAAGAGAGGCAACAATGGAGAAGTGTTTTGGGGAAGAAGATAGGTCAAAAGAGAGGAGAAAGATCCCAATTACAGCCTGCAAAAATCCTTTAAATACCCACTAAGATGCAAGAGCAATGGAAGAGATTGTGGCCAGCTGTCAACGTGGTCCTGGCAGGTTCCACGGGTAGAATCACGGCCGTGGTCTGGTCCAAGACCGTGGTTTGCTCCAGAAGTCCTTCTAGGCTCGTTAAGCCATGATTTGGTGCATGGCTTGTGTTGGCAAGGTTCCATGAGTCCTCCTTAGCGCTTAGCTTGCATTCCAATGAGTCCGCAAATGTGTCATCTCGAGGAATGATCCTCGGATGTATCGATTAGGCTCTTAAATCTCCCAAAATACCTACAAAGCAAGGAAAAGTCCGAGTAGACGTCTATCTCGACAAAATACGTGATTGGAGTTGTGCTTCTAATATTGGATCACCATCATAGTCATGTTTCATGGCAATGGACAAGCAATTATGTATCAAATAAATGAAAGCATGAAAGACAATTACACTTAACTTGATAGCATGCAATGAAATGTAAAGATGAAGAAGTCAAGATGATCATGAGTATATCCAATCTAAATCACTTAGTCTTACACACATGCAAGTAGGTCAAAAGGACTTGTAAAATAGAAGGCCAAGAAACGTTGTGATTAGGTGGGAATTTTCTAGGCTATGTGATGCTAATCCGGGAAAGGAACTAAACAACCACAACTTCACATTTCTTATCAACTTCCCTCAAGTGTATATTTTTCTTCATTTTCTTTTCTTTCTTTTCTTTTATTTTTGAGACAATGGCATTGGTGTACAAAAGCCGGAACCTTGGTGATTAGCCATCCTCGGGCTTTTTCTATTTTTCGAGGTGCATCCACACCGGGCACACATACCAAAGCTCGTTAGGACTATCGGTTTATTTGACTTTGGCAAGGCACCAACACCAGATCATGTGAAGTGTGCCGAGTTACTTGTCATTTAAACCGATGCCCCCAAACCTATATTTTGGCTACACTTTCACAACAATTTCAGCACTTCATTCATGACATTTCATTCATCAACAACTTCACCCCACACTTGCTTTTCACACACATCAACACACTAACATGCTCTTATTCCCGGATGGGTCAAAAGAGGTCAAATTTATCTCAATTGAGGTGCTCAAGCAACATGATCAAGATGAGAAGTAGAGGAAGATGAATTGCCTTAATCACTCCTAATTGATGTGCAAGAACTAGCATGCAATTTCGACTTTCAATCCTCAATTAAATCAAGGCAAGCATCATAATCACAAGTCATTTATGGAATTCAAGATAAGTATTTCAAGTCCACATATGCATCATCAATTAAACACACAAGGCCATCCATAGCCAATCCACAAGACAAGGTTCATCATTAGGGTCATATCCAAGCCTAGAAAGCACAAAAATTTTTAAATTTTCTGATTTTTTTTTTGGAATTTTCGAAATATGTATGTACAATGCAAGATATAATAAAACATGTGACTAAAAAGAAACTACTCTAGATGGTAGTCATGCAAAAGATCATGCAAACCCCACCCCATACTTAGAAACACATTGTCCCCAATGTGGTATTCAAGTAAAGAGAATGAAAGAAGGTTCTCACAATGTAAAATGGTTTGCTTCGGTATTTGGGATGAACTCGTGTGGAGTGGTGGTGATGGATGATCGATCAAGCATGGTAGAGAGCTCTTCATAATCATTCCGGCGTCGAGACCCGCGCCAAGGTATATGTGAGATGGGAGCTGTTCCATCTATCAAGACACCTCAAGCCGTCCAAGCCTCACGTCCGCTCCACCCATGTTTGAATACTGAATCATCGTCATCAACTCGCCTTGCAAGGCTTCCTTATTACCAAAAGTCTACCACAAACACAAAACACAAAAACACACAAAAGCAAAAACAAAGGCAAAAGAGAAAAGGGAAAGAGTTGTACCAATGGGTTGCTTCCCATTAAGCGCTACTTTTAGGTCATTAGCTTGACCAAACTCCGTGGATATGTCAATCCACCTCGAATACCATGGTTTTCTTGTGGAGTCCAAGCAACCATCTCTTTCCGGAATCCATGATGACAAGCAAGGGCCACTTGATGCCCAAATAAGCTTTAAGTTCTTTCTTCACCGGTGAGTAGTAGACTCCTTCATCACCGCTTCCTTGATGATAGTATGGAGTTGCAACCATAGATGCCACCCCATACTTAGGCAATTTATACTCCGCGGTCACTCCGGTGAAATGCTTGTCATCCTCATCCTCTACGATCCGAGGAAAGCCGATTCTTGGAAAGAATCCTTCATTGAAGTACTTCATAACCATCATGGATCCATCATGCTTGCTTTCTTCATTCAATAATGGGGAATCCTTAGGAAAGGGGCTCCAATCTCCGTGTGTACTCCGAGCAAGCAAGAAAGGGTTGGAAGGAGCTGAAATTAGCTTAGGATTGTCTAGTACAGAAGCTTCCACGGGCGTGATTTGTCCTCCACGGCCGTGGTTCTCTCTGTTGCATCCGTTCCAAGTGAGCTCTTCATGTATGGTTCTGGGGTTGATGGCAAGGATGTCCGGGGATGAGAATACTTCATTGCACTCCTCTAAAGGTGAAGGAGATGGAGGTGAACCTTGAAGAATGGTAGGATCTCCTAACATAAGAGCATTCCTAATCTCCTCAATCTCCTTCCTCATTTGTTCTTCTCTCTCGGTATTCAATCTCCTTTCTTCCTTCAGGGCCAAATCCTTTAGCCACAATTGCTCTCGAGCTTCATTCAACTCTTGCTCAAGGCTTCTATTGGTTATGGTTGAATCGGGCAATTCTTGGATCTCCTCATAGTGAACCTCCTCTTGATGACATACTTCCGCTTCAAGCTCCATATGGGAACTAGAAATGGAAGCAAGGTTGCTTTCTAGATCATCCATCTTCCTCAACATTTTCTCTAGCATTGATTCCAATCGATCTTCATGAAGTTGATGGTGAGGTTCCTCATGAGGTAATGTAATCATGTGAGCTTGATCATGGGACTCATGATAGACATTGAACTCCTCCCAATACTCAAACTCATAATGGAGAGGTCCTAGATCTTGGCCTTCCATCCACTCCTCATACTCCATGTTGTCAAGGTCGTCTTGGAGGTGCAATCCGTCCATGGCAAACATGAAAAGGCAAAGACAAAAACAACACAAGATCAAAAGTAACAAGAAAGATAAACACTAAAAACAATCAAAAGCAAATGACTTAATCTTAACCTAGTCCCCGGCAACGGCGCCAAAAACTTGTTACGCTAGGAAATAGATGCACGCAATAAGCTTTAAATTTATAACTCGAACTAAATCCTAAACTACCTACCGAAACCCGCAGTGTACGGGTCGTTTGTAGTAGGGATAGTATTCCGAGGTCGAACTCAAGGACTGAGGTGAAACTAAGTCATTCAATGATCAAAGATAGTGTGAATCTAGACTAAGATAAGATGAGGAATAAAGAAAATGAAAAACACAATGTTTTTGGTTGGTTTTTAGGTGATCAATCAAGGATCACAAGTATGTGAACAAAATCAAGCAACACAAACACAAAAGATAGTAGAGTAGAAGTAACAAGCGGATTCTAGAGATTGGAAGTCCGGTTATGGCATAGACTCAAGCTATCTATTCGTTCCTCGGGTTAAATATGATATGTTGGGATTAAGCGTTTCTAGATTGGGATCAATTACCGGGTAGGTCTCATGGTCCACTAGTCCATTCCTAAGGTCTCATCACCGGGTAAGTCTCTAAGAACCTAAGGATAGGAATTCTACACAAACCGGATTGTTACCTAGGGGTCTAACCTATCCTTACCGGGTAAGTCTCGGAAAGGGGAGTCCTAAACAACTATCCTAGCACACTTAGTCCAATGGCGGCTTGTGAGGCTCACCACTACCTAGGGTTTGTCATCTTTTGAATCTAAGAGTAAGAATCACCGGGTAAGTCTCTTCTAAACACTTAGTTGCTAACACTAGGTCACCCTAGGATAGAATTAGCTCAACAAACACTAGGATTTCAACATTATAACAATCTAGAAGTTAGATCCATTGAACCATGTAAACCATGGGTTGTTCTACCACTTCCACGGCCGTGGAATGTCAAGAACAAGCCATGGACTTCAACAGAGGCCTCGTTCAAGTACACAAGTCATCCAAGGGTAAAAATCTAAGTTCATCCTATCATAGTCCTAGCCATAACCCTTCTTTCTTTACCCTAGAATCGCATCTATCTAGCCAACAACATACATTTCAAGATCAAACTTCACAAATAAGGCATGCTTGCAAGTCATGGTTAATTGATGAAGACAAATCCAAAGAAAAGACATTAAAAGCATAGAATAGAGGTTACCAAATCTTACAAGGTTCCAAGAGCAAATCCAACTTGACAACAATGGAAGCTTCACTCAAATCCACTCTAATCTCACTCTAAAACGAAAATCTACACTAATCTCTTCCAAGAACACCCACAATGGGTGCTTGGAAGAGAGGCAACAATGGAGAAGTGTTTTGGGGAAGAAGATAGGTCAAAAGAGAGGAGAAGGATCCCAATTACAGCCTGCAAAAATCCTTTAAATACCCACTAAGATGCAAGAGCAATGGAAGAGATCGTGGCCAGCTGTCAACGTGGTCCTGGCAGGTTCCACGGGTAGAATCACAGCCGTGGTCTGGTCCCAGACCGTGGTTTGCTCCAGAAGTCCTTCTAGGCTCGTTAAGCCATGATTTAATGCATGGCTTGTGTTGGCAAGGTTCCATGAGTCCTCCTTAGCCCTTAGCTTGCATTCCAATGAGTCCGGAAGTGTGTCATCTCGAGGAATGATCCTCGGATGTATCGATTAGGCTCTTAAATCTCCCAAAATACCTACAAAGCAAGCAAAAGTCCGAGTAGACGTCTATCTCGACAAAATACGTGATTTGAGTGCAAACGCCGTGAACTAATGCTAGACCATGCATGAATGAGCGGAAAATCTATCTAAATGAGTGTCTAAATCTAAGTCATAAATTGTGTTATCAAAATACCCCATACTTAAGGTTTGCTCGTCCCCGATTAAATTCCCAACTATAGACTAAGAGATGACATGATTTATGTATGCAGAAAAATGGCAAAATCTTTTTGGAGTTGTGCTTCTAATATTGGATCACCTTCATAGTCATGTTTCATGGCAATGGACAAGCAATTATGTATCAAATAAATGAAAGCATGGAAAGACAATAACACTTAACTTGATAGCATGCAATGAAATGTAAAGAAGAAGAAGTCAAGATGATCATGAGTACATCCAATCTAAATCACTTAGTCTTACACACATGCAAGTAGGTCAAAAGGACTTGTAAAATAGAAGGCCAAGAAACGTTGTGATTAGATGGGAATTTTCTAGGCTATGTGATGCTAATCCGGGAAAGGAACTAAACAACCACAACTTCACATTTCTTATCAACTTCCCTCAAGTGTATATTATTCTTCATTTTCTTTTCTTTCTTTTCTTTTATTTTTGAGACAATGGCATTGGTGTACAAAAGCCGGAACCTTGGTGATTAGCCATCCTCGGGCTTTTTCTATTTTTCGAGGTGCATCCACACCGGGCACACATACCAAAGCTCGTTAGGACTATCGGTTTATTTGACTTTGGCAAGGCACCAACACCAGATCATGTGAAGTGTGCCGAGTTACTTGTCATTTAAACCGATGTCCCCAAACCTATATTTTGGCTACACTTTCACAACAATTTCAGCACTTCATTCATGACATTCCATTCATCAACAACTTCACCCCACACTTGCTTTTCACACACATCAACACACTAACATGCTCTTATTCCCGGATGGATCAAAAGAGGTCAAATTTATCTCAATTGAGGTGCTCAAGCAACATGATCAAGATGAGAAGTAGAGGAAGATGAATTGCCTTAATCACTCCTAATTGATGTGCAAGAACTAGCATGCAATTTCGACTTTCAATCCTCAATTAAATCAAGGCAAGCATCATAATCACAAGTCATTTATGGAATTCAAGATAAGTATTTCAAGTCCACATATGCATCATCAATTAAACACACAAGGCCATCCATAGCCAATCCACAAGACAAGGTTCATCATTAGGGTCATATCCAAGCCTAGAAAGCACAAAAATTTTTAAATTTTCTGATTTTTTTTTTGGAATTTTCGAAATATGTATGTACAATGCAAGATATAATAAAACATGTGACTAAAAAGAAACTACTCTAGATGGTAGTCATGCAAAAGATCATGCAAACCCCACCCCATACTTAGAAACACATTGTCCCCAATGTGGTATTCAAGTAAAGAGAGTGAAAGAAGGTTCTCACAATGTAAAATGGTTTGCTTCGGTATTTGGGATGAACTCGTGTGGAGTGGTGGTGATGGATGATCGATCAAGCATGGTAGAGAGCTCTTCATAATCATTCCGGCGTCGAGACCCGCGCCAAGGTATATGTGAGATGGGAGCTGTTCCATCTATCAAGACACCTCAAGCCGTCCAAGCCTCACGTCCGCTCCACCCATGTTTGAATACTGAATCATCGTCATCAACTCGCCTTGCAAGGCTTCCTTATTACCAAAAGTCTACCACAAACACAAAACACAAAAACACACAAAAGCAAAAACAAAGGCAAAAGAGAAAAGGGAAAGAGTTGTACCAATGGGTTGCTTCCCATTAAGCGCTACTTTTAGGTCATTAGCTTGACCAAACTCCGTGGATATGTCAATCCACCTCGAATACCATGGTTTTCTTGTGGAGTCCAAGCAACCATCTCTTTCCGGAATCCATGATGAAAAGCAAGGGCCACTTGATGCCCAAATAAGCTTTAAGTTCTTTCTTCACCGGTGAGTAGTAGACTCCTTCATCACCGCTTCCTTGATGATAGTATGGAGTTGCAACCATAGATGCCACCCCATACTTAGGCAATTTATACTCCGCGGTCACTCCGGTGAAATGCTTGTCATCCTCATCCTCTACGATCCGAGGAAAGCCGATTCTTGGAAAGAATCCTTCATTGAAGTACTTCATAACCATCATGGATCCATCATGCTTGCTTTCTTCATTCAATAATGGGGAATCCTTAGGAAAGGGGCTCCAATCTCCGTGTGTACTCCGAGCAAGCAAGAAAGGGTTGGAAGGAGCTGAAATTAGCTTAGGATTGTCTAGTACAGAAGCTTCCACGGGCGTGATTTGTCCTCCACGGCCGTGGTTCTCTCTGTTGCATCCGTTCCAAGTGAGCTCTTCATGTATGGTTCTGGGGTTGATGGCAAGGATGTCCGGGGATGAGAATACTTCATTGCACTCCTCTAAAGGTGAAGGAGATGGAGGTGAACCTTGAAGAATGGTAGGATCTCCTAACATAAGAGCATTCCTAATCTCCTCAATCTCCTTCCTCATTTGTTCTTCTCTCTCGGTATTCAATCTCCTTTCTTCCTTCAGGGCCAAATCCTTTAGCCACAATTGCTCTCGAGCTTCATTCAACTCTTGCTCAAGGCTTCTATTGGTTATGGTTGAATCGGGCAATTCTTGGATCTCCTCATAGTGAACCTCCTCTTGATGACATACTTCCGCTTCAAGCTCCATATGGGAACTAGAAATGGAAGCAAGGTTGCTTTCTAGATCATCCATCTTCCTCAACATTTTCTCTAGCATTGATTCCAATCGATCTTCATGAAGTTGATGGTGAGGTTCCTCATGAGGTAATGTAATCATGTGAGCTTGATCATGGGACTCATGATAGACATTGAACTCCTCCCAATACTCAAACTCATAATGGAGAGGTCCTAGATCTTGGCCTTCCATCCACTCCTCATACTCCATGTTGTCAAGGTCGTCTTGGAGGTGCAATCCGTCCATGGCAAACATGAAAAGGCAAAGACAAAAACAACACAAGATCAAAAGTAACAAGAAAGATAAACACTAAAAACAATCAAAAGCGAATGACTTAATCTTAACCTAGTCCCCGGCAACGGCGCCAAAAACTTGTTACGCTAGGAAATAGATGCACGCAATAAGCTTTAAATTTATAACTCGAACTAAATCCTAAACTACCTACCGAAACCCGCAGTGTACGGGTCGTTTGTAGTAGGGATAGTATTCCGAGGTCGAACTCAAGGACTGAGGTGAAACTAAGTCATTCAATGATCAAAGATAGTGTGAATCTAGACTAAGATAAGATGAGGAATAAAGAAAATGAAAAACACAATGTTTTTGGTTGGTTTTTAGGTGATCAATCAAGGATCACAAGTATGTGAACAAAATCAAGCAACACAAACACAAAAGATAGTAGAGTAGAAGTAACAAGCGGATTCTAGAGATTGGAAGTCCGGTTATGGCATAGACTCAAGCTATCTATTCGTTCCTCGGGTTAAATATGATATGTTGGGATTAAGCGTTTCTAGATTGGGATCAATTACCGGGTAGGTCTCATGGTCCACTAGTCCATTCCTAAGGTCTCATCACCGGGTAAGTCTCTAAGAACCTAAGGATAGGAATTCTACATAAACCGGATTGTTACCTAGGGGTCTAACCTATCCTTACCGGGTAAGTCTCGGAAAGGGGAGTCCTAAACAACTATCCTAGCACACTTAGTCCAATGGCGGCTTGTGAGGCTCACCACTACCTAGGGTTTGTCATCTTTTGAATCTAAGAGTAAGAATCACCGGGTAAGTCTCTTCTAAACACTTAGTTGCTAACACTAGGTCACCCTAGGATAGAATTAGCTCAACAAACACTAGGATTTCAACATTATAACAATCTAGAAGTTAGATCCATTGAACCATGTAAACCATGGGTTGTTCTACCACTTCCACGGCCGTGGAATGTCAAGAACAAGCCATGGACTTCAACAGAGGCCTCGTTCAAGTACACAAGTCATCCAAGGGTAAAAATCTAAGTTCATCCTATCATAGTCCTAGCCATAACCCTTCTTTCTTTACCCTAGAATCGCATCTATCTAGCCAACAACATACATTTCAAGATCAAACTTCACAAATAAGGCATGCTTGCAAGTCATGGTTAATTGATGAAGACAAATCCAAAGAAAAGACATTAAAAGCATAGAATAGAGGTTACCAAATCTTACAAGGTTCCAAGAGCAAATCCAACTTGACAACAATGGAAGCTTCACTCAAATCCACTCTAATCTCACTCTAAAACGAAAATCTACACTAATCTCTTCCAAGAACACCCACAATGGGTGCTTGGAAGAGAGGCAACAATGGAGAAGTGTTTTGGGGAAGAAGATAGGTCAAAAGAGAGGAGAAGGATCCCAATTACAGCCTGCAAAAATCCTTTAAATACCCACTAAGATGCAAGAGCAATGGAAGAGATCGTGGCCAGCTGTCAACGTGGTCCTGGCAGGTTCCACGGGTAGAATCACAGCCGTGGTCTGGTCCCAGACCGTGGTTTGCTCCAGAAGTCCTTCTAGGCTCGTTAAGCCATGATTTAATGCATGGCTTGTGTTGGCAAGGTTCCATGAGTCCTCCTTAGCCCTTAGCTTGCATTCCAATGAGTCCGGAAGTGTGTCATCTCGAGGAATGATCCTCGGATGTATCGATTAGGCTCTTAAATCTCCCAAAATACCTACAAAGCAAGCAAAAGTCCGAGTAGACGTCTATCTCGACAAAATACGTGATTTGAGTGCAAACGCCGTGAACTAATGCTAGACCATGCATGAATGAGCGGAAAATCTATCTAAATGAGTGTCTAAATCTAAGTCATAAATTGTGTTATCAAAATACCCCATACTTAAGGTTTGCTCGTCCCCGATTAAATTCCCAACTATAGACTAAGAGATGACATGATTTATGTATGCAGAAAAATGGCAAAATCTTTTTGGAGTTGTGCTTCTAATATTGGATCACCTTCATAGTCATGTTTCATGGCAATGGACAAGCAATTATGTATCAAATAAATGAAAGCATGGAAAGACAATAACACTTAACTTGATAGCATGCAATGAAATGTAAAGAAGAAGAAGTCAAGATGATCATGAGTATATCCAATCTAAATCACTTAGTCTTACACACATGCAAGTAGGTCAAAAAGACTTGTAAAATAGAAGGCCAAGAAACGTTGTGATTAGATGGAAATTTTCTAGGCTATGTGATGCTAATCCGGGAAAGGAACTAAACAACCACAACTTCACATTTCTTATCAACTTCCCTCAAGTGTATATTATTCTTCATTTTCTTTTCTTTCTTTTCTTTTATTTTTGAGACAATGGCATTGGTGTACAAAAGCCGGAACCTTGGTGATTAGCCATCCTCGGGCTTTTTCTATTTTTCGAGGTGCATCCACACCGGGCACACATACCAAAGCTCGTTAGGACTATCGGTTTATTTGACTTTGGCAAGGCACCAACACCCGATCATGTGAAGTGTGCCGAGTTACTTGTCATTTAAACCGATGTCCCCAAACCTATATTTTGGCTACACTTTCACAACAATTTCAGCACTTCATTCATGACATTCCATTCATCAACAACTTCACCCCACACTTGCTTTTCACACACATCAACACACTAACATGCTCTTATTCCCGGATGGATCAAAAGAGGTCAAATTTATCTCAATTGAGGTGCTCAAGCAACATGATCAAGATGAGAAGTAGAGGAAGATGAATTGCCTTAATCACTCCTAATTGATGTGCAAGAACTAGCATGCAATTTCGACTTTCAATCCTCAATTAAATCAAGGCAAGCATCATAATCACAAGTCATTTATGGAATTCAAGATAAGTATTTCAAGTCCACATATGCATCATCAATTAAACACACAAGGCCATCCATAGCCAATCCACAAGACAAGGTTCATCATTAGGGTCATATCCAAGCCTAGAAAGCACAAAAATTTTTAAATTTTCTGATTTTTTTTTTGGAATTTTCGAAATATGTATGTACAATGCAAGATATAATAAAACATGTGACTAAAAAGAAACTACTCTAGATGGTAGTCATGCAAAAGATCATGCAAACCCCACCCCATACTTAGAAACACATTGTCCCCAATGTGGTATTCAAGTAAAGAGAGTGAAAGAAGGTTCTCACAATGTAAAATGGTTTGCTTCGGTATTTGGGATGAACTCGTGTGGAGTGGTGGTGATGGATGATCGATCAAGCATGGTAGAGAGCTCTTCATAATCATTCCGGCGTCGAGACCCGCGCCAAGGTATATGTGAGATGGGAGCTGTTCCATCTATCAAGACACCTCAAGCCGTCCAAGCCTCACGTCCGCTCCACCCATGTTTGAATACTGAATCATCGTCATCAACTCGCCTTGCAAGGCTTCCTTATTACCAAAAGTCTACCACAAACACAAAACACAAAAACACACAAAAGCAAAAACAAAGGCAAAAGAGAAAAGGGAAAGAGTTGTACCAATGGGTTGCTTCCCATTAAGCGCTACTTTTAGGTCATTAGCTTGACCAAACTCCGTGGATATGTCAATCCACCTCGAATACCATGGTTTTCTTGTGGAGTCCAAGCAACCATCTCTTTCCGGAATCCATGATGACAAGCAAGGGCCACTTGATGCCCAAATAAGCTTTAAGTTCTTTCTTCACCGGTGAGTAGTAGACTCCTTCATCACCGCTTCCTTGATGATAGTATGGAGTTGCAACCATAGATGCCACCCCATACTTAGGCAATTTATACTCCGCGGTCACTCCGGTGAAATGCTTGTCATCCTCATCCTCTACGATCCGAGGAAAGCCGATTCTTGGAAAGAATCCTTCATTGAAGTACTTCATAACCATCATGGATCCATCATGCTTGCTTTCTTCATTCAATAATGGGGAATCCTTAGGAAAGGGGCTCCAATCTCCGTGTGTACTCCGAGCAAGCAAGAAAGGGTTGGAAGGAGCTGAAATTAGCTTAGGATTGTCTAGTACAGAAGCTTCCACGGGCGTGATTTGTCCTCCACGGCCGTGGTTCTCTCTGTTGCATCCGTTCCAAGTGAGCTCTTCATGTATGGTTCTGGGGTTGATGGCAAGGATGTCCGGGGATGAGAATACTTCATTGCACTCCTCTAAAGGTGAAGGAGATGGAGGTGAACCTTGAAGAATGGTAGGATCTCCTAACATAAGAGCATTCCTAATCTCCTCAATCTCCTTCCTCATTTGTTCTTCTCTCTCGGTATTCAATCTCCTTTCTTCCTTCAGGGCCAAATCCTTTAGCCACAATTGCTCTCGAGCTTCATTCAACTCTTGCTCAAGGCTTCTATTGGTTATGGTTGAATCGGGCAATTCTTGGATCTCCTCATAGTGAACCTCCTCTTGATGACATACTTCCGCTTCAAGCTCCATATGGGAACTAGAAATGGAAGCAAGGTTGCTTTCTAGATCATCCATCTTCCTCAACATTTTCTCTAGCATTGATTCCAATCGATCTTCATGAAGTTGATGGTGAGGTTCCTCATGAGGTAATGTAATCATGTGAGCTTGATCATGGGACTCATGATAGACATTGAACTCCTCCCAATACTCAAACTCATAATGGAGAGGTCCTAGATCTTGGCCTTCCATCCACTCCTCATACTCCATGTTGTCAAGGTCGTCTTGGAGGTGCAATCCGTCCATGGCAAACATGAAAAGGCAAAGACAAAAACAACACAAGATCAAAAGTAACAAGAAAGATAAACACTAAAAACAATCAAAAGCGAATGACTTAATCTTAACCTAGTCCCCGGCAACGGCGCCAAAAACTTGTTACGCTAGGAAATAGATGCACGCAATAAGCTTTAAATTTATAACTCGAACTAAATCCTAAACTACCTACCGAAACCCGCAGTGTACGGGTCGTTTGTAGTAGGGATAGTATTCCGAGGTCGAACTCAAGGACTGAGGTGAAACTAAGTCATTCAATGATCAAAGATAGTGTGAATCTAGACTAAGATAAGATGAGGAATAAAGAAAATGAAAAACACAATGTTTTTGGTTGGTTTTTAGGTGATCAATCAAGGATCACAAGTATGTGAACAAAATCAAGCAACACAAACACAAAAGATAGTAGAGTAGAAGTAACAAGCGGATTCTAGAGATTGGAAGTCCGGTTATGGCATAGACTCAAGCTATCTATTCGTTCCTCGGGTTAAATATGATATGTTGGGATTAAGCGTTTCTAGATTGGGATCAATTACCGGGTAGGTCTCATGGTCCACTAGTCCATTCCTAAGGTCTCATCACCGGGTAAGTCTCTAAGAACCTAAGGATAGGAATTCTACATAAACCGGATTGTTACCTAGGGGTCTAACCTATCCTTACCGGGTAAGTCTCGGAAAGGGGAGTCCTAAACAACTATCCTAGCACACTTAGTCCAATGGCGGCTTGTGAGGCTCACCACTACCTAGGGTTTGTCATCTTTTGAATCTAAGAGTAAGAATCACCGGGTAAGTCTCTTCTAAACACTTAGTTGCTAACACTAGGTCACCCTAGGATAGAATTAGCTCAACAAACACTAGGATTTCAACATTATAACAATCTAGAAGTTAGATCCATTGAACCATGTAAACCATGGGTTGTTCTACCACTTCCACGGCCGTGGAATGTCAAGAACAAGCCATGGACTTCAACAGAGGCCTCGTTCAAGTACACAAGTCATCCAAGGGTAAAAATCTAAGTTCATCCTATCATAGTCCTAGCCATAACCCTTCTTTCTTTACCCTAGAATCGCATCTATCTAGCCAACAACATACATTTCAAGATCAAACTTCACAAATAAGGCATGCTTGCAAGTCATGGTTAATTGATGAAGACAAATCCAAAGAAAAGACATTAAAAGCATAGAATAGAGGTTACCAAATCTTACAAGGTTCCAAGAGCAAATCCAACTTGACAACAATGGAAGCTTCACTCAAATCCACTCTAATCTCACTCTAAAACGAAAATCTACACTAATCTCTTCCAAGAACACCCACAATGGGTGCTTGGAAGAGAGGCAACAATGGAGAAGTGTTTTGGGGAAGAAGATAGGTCAAAAGAGAGGAGAAGGATCCCAATTACAGCCTGCAAAAATCCTTTAAATACCCACTAAGATGCAAGAGCAATGGAAGAGATCGTGGCCAGCTGTCAACGTGGTCCTGGCAGGTTCCACGGGTAGAATCACAGCCGTGGTCTGGTCCCAGACCGTGGTTTGCTCCAGAAGTCCTTCTAGGCTCGTTAAGCCATGATTTAATGCATGGCTTGTGTTGGCAAGGTTCCATGAGTCCTCCTTAGCCCTTAGCTTGCATTCCAATGAGTCCGGAAGTGTGTCATCTCGAGGAATGATCCTCGGATGTATCGATTAGGCTCTTAAATCTCCCAAAATACCTACAAAGCAAGCAAAAGTCCGAGTAGACGTCTATCTCGACAAAATACGTGATTTGAGTGCAAACGCCGTGAACTAATGCTAGACCATGCATGAATGAGCGGAAAATCTATCTAAATGAGTGTCTAAATCTAAGTCATAAATTGTGTTATCAAAATACCCCATACTTAAGGTTTGCTCGTCCCCGATTAAATTCCCAACTATAGACTAAGAGATGACATGATTTATGTATGCAGAAAAATGGCAAAATCTTTTTGGAGTTGTGCTTCTAATATTGGATCACCTTCATAGTCATGTTTCATGGCAATGGACAAGCAATTATGTATCAAATAAATGAAAGCATGGAAAGACAATAACACTTAACTTGATAGCATGCAATGAAATGTAAAGAAGAAGAAGTCAAGATGATCATGAGTATATCCAATCTAAATCACTTAGTCTTACACACATGCAAGTAGGTCAAAAAGACTTGTAAAATAGAAGGCCAAGAAACGTTGTGATTAGATGGAAATTTTCTAGGCTATGTGATGCTAATCCGGGAAAGGAACTAAACAACCACAACTTCACATTTCTTATCAACTTCCCTCAAGTGTATATTATTCTTCATTTTCTTTTCTTTCTTTTCTTTTATTTTTGAGACAATGGCATTGGTGTACAAAAGCCGGAACCTTGGTGATTAGCCATCCTCGGGCTTTTTCTATTTTTCGAGGTGCATCCACACCGGGCACACATACCAAAGCTCGTTAGGACTATCGGTTTATTTGACTTTGGCAAGGCACCAACACCCGATCATGTGAAGTGTGCCGAGTTACTTGTCATTTAAACCGATGTCCCCAAACCTATATTTTGGCTACACTTTCACAACAATTTCAGCACTTCATTCATGACATTCCATTCATCAACAACTTCACCCCACACTTGCTTTTCACACACATCAACACACTAACATGCTCCTATTCCCGGATGGGTCAAAAGAGGTCAAATTTATCTCAATTGAGGTGCTCAAGCAACATGATCAAGATGAGAAGTAGAGGAAGATGAATTGCCTTAATCACTCCTAATTGATGTGCAAGAAATAGCATGCAATTTCGACTTTCAATCCTCAATTAAATCAAGGCAAGCATCATAATCACAAGTCATTTATGGAATTCAAGATAAGTATTTCAAGTCCACATATGCATCATCAATTAAACACACAAGGCCATCCATAGCCAATCCACAAGACAAGGTTCATCATTAGGGTCATATCCAAGCCTAGAAAGCACAAAAAGTTTTTAAATTTTCAGATTTTTTTTTTGGAATTTTCGAAATATGTATGTACAATGCAAGATATAATAAAACATGTGACTAAAAAGAAACTACTCTAGATGCTAGTCATGCAAAAGATCATGCAACCCCCACCCCATACTTAGAAACACATTGTCCCCAATGTGGTATTCAAGTAAAGAGAGTGAAAGAAGGTTCTCACAATGTAAAATGGTTTGCTTCGGTATTTGGGATGAACTCGTGTGGAGTGGTGGTGATGGATGATCGATCAAGCATGGTAGAGAGCTCTTCATAATCATTCTGGCGTCGAGACCCGCGCCAAGGTATATGTGAGATGGGAGCTCTTCCATCTATCAAGACACATCAAGCCGTCCAAGCCTCACGTCCGCTCCACCCATGTTTGAAAACTGAATCATCGTCATCAACTCGCCTTGCAGGGCTTCCTCATTACCTAAAGTCTACCACAAACACAAAACACAAAAACACACAAAAGCAAAAACAAAGGCAAAAGAGAAAAGGGAAAGAGTTGTACTAATGGGTTGCCTCCCATTAAGCGCTTCTTTTAGGTCATTAGCTTGACCAAACTCCGTGGATATGTCAATCCACCTCGAATACCATGGTTTGCTTGAGGAGTCCAAGCAACCATCTCTTTCCGGAATCCATGATGACAAGCAAGGGCCACTTGATGCCCAAATAAGCTTTAAGTTCTTTCTTCACCGGTGAGTAGTAGACTCCTTCATCACCGCTTCCTTGATGATAGTATGGAGTTGCAACCATAGATGCCACCCCATACTTATGCAATTTATACTCCGCGGTCACTCCGGTGAAATGCTTGTCATCCTCATCCTCTACGATCCGAGGAAAGCCGATTCTTGGAAAGAATCCTTCATTGAAGTACTTCATAACCATCATGGATCCATCATGCTTGCTTTCTTCATTCAATAATGGGGAATCCTTAGGAAAGGGGCTCCAATCTCCGTGTGTACTCCGAGCAAGCAAGAAAGGGTTGGAAGGAGCTGAAATTAGCTTAGGATTGTCTAGTACAGAAGCTTCCACGGGCGTTATTTGTCCTCCACGGCCGTGGTTCTCTCTGTTGCATCCGTTCCAAGTGAGCTCTTCATGTATGGTTCCGGGGTTGATGGCAAGGATGTCCGGGGATGAGAATACTTCATTGCACTCCTCTAAAGGTGAAGGAGATGGAGGTGAACCTTGAAGAATGGTAGGATCTCCTAGCATAAGAGCATTCCTAATCTCCTCAATCTCCTTCCTCATTTGTTCTTCTCTCTCGGTATTCAATCGCCTTTCTTCCTTCAGGGTCAAATCCTTTAGCCACAATTGCTCTCGAGCTTCATTCAACTCTTCCTCAAGGCTTCTATTGGTTATGGTTGAATCGGGCAATTCTTGGATCTCCTCATAGTGAACCTCCTCTTGATGA
Source organism: Fagopyrum esculentum (assembly GCA_033239045.1). Taxonomy (NCBI): domain Eukaryota; kingdom Viridiplantae; phylum Streptophyta; class Magnoliopsida; order Caryophyllales; family Polygonaceae; genus Fagopyrum; species Fagopyrum esculentum. Next base: position 101,226,703 of record BSUD01000002.1, on the reverse strand, counting down.
CATACTTCCGCTTCAAGCTCCATATGGGAACTAGAAATGGAAGCAAGGTTGCTTTCTAGATCATCCATCTTCCTCAACATTTTCTCTAGCATTGATTCCAATCGATCTTCATGAAGTTGATGGTGAGGTTCCTCATGAGGTAATGTAATCATGTGAGCTTGATCATGGGACTCATGATAGACATTGAACTCCTCCCAATACTCAAACTCATAATGGAGAGGTCCTAGATCTTGGCCTTCCATCCACTCCTCATACTCCATGTTGTCAAGGTCGTCTTGGAGGTGCAATCCGTCCATGGCAAACATGAAAAGGCAAAGACAAAAACAACACAAGATCAAAAGTAACAAGAAAGATAAACACTAAAAACAATCAAAAGCGAATGACTTAATCTTAACCTAGTCCCCGGCAACGGCGCCAAAAACTTGTTACGCTAGGAAATAGATGCACGCAATAAGCTTTAAATTTATAACTCGAACTAAATCCTAAACTACCTACCGAAACCCGCAGTGTACGGGTCGTTTGTAGTAGGGATAGTATTCCGAGGTCGAACTCAAGGACTGAGGTGAAACTAAGTCATTCAATGATCAAAGATAGTGTGAATCTAGACTAAGATAAGATGAGGAATAAAGAAAATGAAAAACACAATGTTTTTGGTTGGTTTTTAGGTGATCAATCAAGGATCACAAGTATGTGAACAAAATCAAGCAACACAAACACAAAAGATAGTAGAGTAGAAGTAACAAGCGGATTCTAGAGATTGGAAGTCCGGTTATGGCATAGACTCAAGCTATCTATTCGTTCCTCGGGTTAAATATGATATGTTGGGATTAAGCGTTTCTAGATTGGGATCAATTACCGGGTAGGTCTCATGGTCCACTAGTCCATTCCTAAGGTCTCATCACCGGGTAAGTCTCTAAGAACCTAAGGATAGGAATTCTACACAAACCGGATTGTTACCTAGGGGTCTAACCTATCCTTACCGGGTAAGTCTCGGAAAGGGGAGTCCTAAACAACTATCCTAGCACACTTAGTCCAATGCCGGCTTGTGAGGCTCACCACTACCTAGGGTTTGTCATCTTTTGAATCTAAGAGTAAGAATCACCGGGTAAGTCTCTTCTAAACACTTAGTTGCTAACACTAGGTCACCCTAGGATAGAATTAGCTCAACAAACACTAGAATTTCAACATTTTAACAATCTTGAACTTAGATCCATTGAACCATGTAAACCACGGGCTGTTCTACCACTTCCACGGCCGTGGAATGGCAAGAACAAGCCGTGGACTTCAATAGAGGCCTCGTTCAAGAACACAAGTCATCCAAGGGTAAAAATCTAAGTTCATCCTATCATAGTCCTAGCCATAACCCTTCTTTCCTTACCCTAGAATCGCATCTATCTAGCCAACAACATACATTTCAAGATCAAACTTCACAAATAAGGCATGCTTGCAAGTCATGGTTAATTGATGAAGACAAATCCAAAGAAAAGACATTAAAAGCATAGAATAGAGGTTACCAAATCTTACAAGGTTCCAAGAGCAAATCCAACTTGACAACAATGGAAGCTTCACTCAAATCCACTCTAATCTCACTCTAAAACGAAAATCTACACTAATCTCTTCCAAGAACACCCACAATGGGTGCTTGGAAGAGAGGCAACAATGGAGAAGTGTTTTGGG
>BSUD01000002.1:101047734-101224741 GCA_033239045.1 Fagopyrum esculentum | reverse complement strand
TAACAATCTTGAACTTAGATCCATTGAACCATGTAAACCACGGGCTGTTCTACCACTTCCACGGCCGTGGAATGGCAAGAACAAGCCGTGGACTTCAATAGAGGCCTCGTTCAAGAACACAAGTCATCCAAGGGTAAAAATCTAAGTTCATCCTATCATAGTCCTAGCCATAACCCTTCTTTCCTTACCCTAGAATCGCATCTATCTAGCCAACAACATACATTTCAAGATCAAACTTCACAAATAAGGCATGCTTGCAAGTCATGGTTAATTGATGAAGACAAATCCAAAGAAAAGACATTAAAAGCATAGAATAGAGGTTACCAAATCTTACAAGGTTCCAAGAGCAAATCCAACTTGACAACAATGGAAGCTTCACTCAAATCCACTCTAATCTCACTCTAAAACGAAAATCTACACTAATCTCTTCCAAGAACACCCACAATGGGTGCTTGGAAGAGAGGCAACAATGGAGAAGTGTTTTGGGAAGAAGATAGGTCAAAAGAGAGGAGAAGGATGCCAATTACAGCCTGCAAAAATCCTTTAAATACCCACTAAGATGCAAGAGCAATGGAAGAGATCGTGGCCAGCTGTCAACGTGGTCCTGGCAGGTTCCACGGGTAGAATCACAGCCGTGGTCTGGTCCCAGACCGTGGTTTGCTCCAGAAGTCCTTCTAGGCTCGTTAAGCCATGATTTAATGCATGGCTTGTGTTGGCAAGGTTCCATGAGTCCTCCTTAGCCCTTAGCTTGCATTCCAATAAGTCCGGAAGTGTGTCATCTCGAGGAATGATCCTCGGATGTATCGATTAGGCTCTTAAATCTCCCAAAATACCTACAAAGCAAGCAAAAGTCCGAGTAGACGTCTATCTCGACAAAATACGTGATTTGAGTGCAAACGCCGTGAACTAATGCTAGACCATGCATGAATGAGCGGAAAATCTATCTAAATGAGTGTCTAAATCTAAGTCATAAATTGTGTTATCAAAATACCCCATACTTAAGGTTTGCTCGTCCCCGATTAAATTCCCAACTATAGACTAAGAAATGACATGATTTATGTATGCAGAAAAATGGCAAAATCTTTTTGGAGTTGTGCTTCTAATATTGGATCACCTTCATAGTCATGTTTCATGGCAATGGACAAGCAATTATGTATCGAATAAATGAAAGCATGGGAAGACAATTACACTTAACTTGATAGCATGCAATGAAATGTAAAGATGAAGAAGTCAAGATGATCATGAGTATATCCAATCTAAATCACTTAGTCTTACACACATGCAAGTAGGTCAAAAGGACTTGTAAAATAGAAGGCCAAGAAACGTTGTGATTAGGTGGGAATTTTCTAGGCTATGTGATGCTAATCCGGGAAAGGAACTAAACAATCACAACTTCACATTTCTTATCAACTTCCCTCAAGTGTATATTTTTTCTTCATTTTCTTTTCTTTCTTTTCTTTTATTTTTGAGACAATGGCATTGGTGTACAAAAGCCGAAACCTTGGTGATTAGCCATCCTCGGGCTTTTTCTATTTTTCGAGGTGCATCCACACCGGGCACACATACCAAAGCTCGTTAGGACTATCGGTTTATTTGACTTTGGCAAGGCACCAACACCCGATCATGTGAAGTGTACCGAGTTACTTGTCATTTAAACCGACGTCCCCAAACCTATATTTTTGGCTACACTTTCACAACAATTTCAGCACTTCATTCACAACATTCATAATATCAACATCTTCACCCCACACTTGCTTTTCACACACACCAACACACTAACATGCTCCTATTCCCGGATGGGTCAAAAGAGGTCAAATTTATCTAAATTGAGGTGCTCAAGCAACATGATCAAGATGAGAAGTAGAGGAAGATGAATTGCCTTAATCACTCCTAATTGATGTGCAAGAACTAGCATGCAATTTCGACTTTCAATCCTCAATTAAATCAAGGCAAGCATCATAATCACAAGTCATTCATGGAATTCAAGATAAGTATTTCAAGTCCACATATGCATCATCAATTAAACACACAAGGCCATCCATAGCCAATCCACAAGACAAGGTTCATCATTAGGGTCATATCCAAGCCTAGAAAGCACAAAATTTTTTAAATTTTCTGATTTTATAATAAAACATGTGACTAAAAAGAAACTACTCTAGATGCTAGTCATGCAAAAGATCATGCAAACCCCACCCCATACTTAGAAACACATTGTCCCCAATGTGGTATTCAAGTAAAGAGAGTGAAAGAAGGTTCTCACAATGTAAAATGGTTTGCTTCGGTATTTGGGATGAACTCGTGTGGAGTGGTGGTGATGGATGATCGATCAAGCATGGTAGAGAGCTCTTCATAATCATTCTGGCGTCGAGACCCGCGCCAAGGTATATGTGAGATGGGAGCTCTTCCATCTATCAAGACACATCAAGCCGTCCAAGCCTCACGTCCGCTCCACCCATGTTTGAAAACTGAATCATCGTCATCAACTCGCCTTGCAGGGCTTCCTCATTACCTAAAGTCTACCACAAACACAAAACACAAAAACACACAAAAGCAAAAACAAAGGCAAAAGAGAAAAGGGAAAGAGTTGTACTAATGGGTTGCCTCCCATTAAGCGCTTCTTTTAGGTCATTAGCTTGACCAAACTCCGTGGATATGTCAATCCACCTCGAATACCATGGTTTGCTTGAGGAGTCCAAGCAACCATCTCTTTCCGGAATCCATGATGACAAGCAAGGGCCACTTGATGCCCAAATAAGCTTTAAGTTCTTTCTTCACCGGTGAGTAGTAGACTCCTTCATCACCGCTTCCTTGATGATAGTATGGAGTTGCAACCATAGATGCCACCCCATACTTATGCAATTTATACTCCGCGGTCACTCCGGTGAAATGCTTGTCATCCTCATCCTCTACGATCCGAGGAAAGCCGATTCTTGGAAAGAATCCTTCATTGAAGTACTTCATAACCATCATGGATCCATCATGCTTGCTTTCTTCATTCAATAATGGGGAATCCTTAGGAAAGGGGCTCCAATCTCCGTGTGTACTCCGAGCAAGCAAGAAAGGGTTGGAAGGAGCTGAAATTAGCTTAGGATTGTCTAGTACAGAAGCTTCCACGGGCGTTATTTGTCCTCCACGGCCGTGGTTCTCTCTGTTGCATCCGTTCCAAGTGAGCTCTTCATGTATGGTTCCGGGGTTGATGGCAAGGATGTCCGGGGATGAGAATACTTCATTGCACTCCTCTAAAGGTGAAGGAGATGGAGGTGAACCTTGAAGAATGGTAGGATCTCCTAGCATAAGAGCATTCCTAATCTCCTCAATCTCCTTCCTCATTTGTTCTTCTCTCTCGGTATTCAATCGCCTTTCTTCCTTCAGGGTCAAATCCTTTAGCCACAATTGCTCTCGAGCTTCATTCAACTCTTCCTCAAGGCTTCTATTGGTTATGGTTGAATCGGGCAATTCTTGGATCTCCTCATAGTGAACCTCCTCTTGATGACATACTTCCGCTTCAAGCTCCATATGGGAACTAGAAATGGAAGCAAGGTTGCTTTCTAGATCATCCATCTTCCTCAACATTTTCTCTAGCATTGATTCCAATCGATCTTCATGAAGTTGATGGTGAGGTTCCTCATGAGGTAATGTAATCATGTGAGCTTGATCATGGGACTCTTGATAGACATTGAACTCCTCCCAATACTCAAACTCATAATGGAGAGGTCCTAGATCTTGGCCTTCCATCCACTCCTCATACTCCATGTTGTCAAGGTCGTCTTGGAGGTGCAATCCGTCCATGGCAAACATGAAAAGGCAAAGACAAAAACAACACAAGATCAAAAGTAACAAGAAAGATAAAAACTAAAAACAATCAAAAGCAAATGACTTAATCTTAACTTAGTCCCCGGCAACGGCGCCAAAAACTTGTTACGCTAGGAAATAGATGCACGCAATAAGCTTTAAATTTATAACTCGAACTAAATCCTAAACTACCTACCGAAACCCGCAGTGTACGGGTCGTTTGTAGTAGGGATAGTATTCCGAGGTCGAACTCAAGGACTGAGGTGAAACTAAGTCATTCAATGATCAAAGATAGTGTGAATCTAGACTAAGATAAGATGAGGAATAAAGAAAATGAAAAACACAATGTTTTTGGTTGGTTTTTAGGTGATCAATCAAGGATCACAAGTATGTGAACAAAATCAAGCAACACAAACACAAAAGATAGTAGAGTGGAAGTAACAAGCGGATTCTAGAGATTGGAAGTCCGGTTATGGCATAGACTCAAGCTATCTATTCGTTCCTCGGGTTAAATATGATATGTTGGGATTAAGCGTTTCTAGATTGGGATCAATTACCGGGTAGGTCTCATGGTCCACTAGTCCATTCCTAAGGTCTCATCACCGGGTAAGTCTCTAAGAACCTAAGGATAGGAATTCTACACAAACCGGATTGTTACCTAGGGGTCTAACCTATCCTTACCGGGTAAGTCTCGGAAAGGGGAGTCCTAAACAACTATCCTAGCACACTTAGTCCAATGCCGGCTTGTGAGGCTCACCACTACCTAGGGTTTGTCATCTTTTGAATCTAAGAGTAAGAATCACCGGGTAAGTCTCTTCTAAACACTTAGTTGCTAACACTAGGTCACCCTAGGATAGAATTAGCTCAACAAACACTAGAATTTCAACATTTTAACAATCTTGAACTTAGATCCATTGAACCATGTAAACCACGGGCTGTTCTACCACTTCCACGGCCGTGGAATGGCAAGAACAAGCCGTGGACTTCAATAGAGGCCTCGTTCAAGAACACAAGTCATCCAAGGGTAAAAATCTAAGTTCATCCTATCATAGTCCTAGCCATAACCCTTCTTTCCTTACCCTAGAATCGCATCTATCTAGCCAACAACATACATTTCAAGATCAAACTTCACAAATAAGGCATGCTTGCAAGTCATGGTTAATTGATGAAGACAAATCCAAAGAAAAGACATTAAAAGCATAGAATAGAGGTTACCAAATCTTACAAGGTTCCAAGAGCAAATCCAACTTGACAACAATGGAAGCTTCACTCAAATCCACTCTAATCTCACTCTAAAACGAAAATCTACACTAATCTCTTCCAAGAACACCCACAATGGGTGCTTGGAAGAGAGGCAACAATGGAGAAGTGTTTTGGGAAGAAGATAGGTCAAAAGAGAGGAGAAGGATGCCAATTACAGCCTGCAAAAATCCTTTAAATACCCACTAAGATGCAAGAGCAATGGAAGAGATCGTGGCCAGCTGTCAACGTGGTCCTGGCAGGTTCCACGGGTAGAATCACAGCCGTGGTCTGGTCCCAGACCGTGGTTTGCTCCAGAAGTCCTTCTAGGCTCGTTAAGCCATGATTTAATGCATGGCTTGTGTTGGCAAGGTTCCATGAGTCCTCCTTAGCCCTTAGCTTGCATTCCAATAAGTCCGGAAGTGTGTCATCTCGAGGAATGATCCTCGGATGTATCGATTAGGCTCTTAAATCTCCCAAAATACCTACAAAGCAAGCAAAAGTCCGAGTAGACGTCTATCTCGACAAAATACGTGATTTGAGTGCAAACGCCGTGAACTAATGCTAGACCATGCATGAATGAGCGGAAAATCTATCTAAATGAGTGTCTAAATCTAAGTCATAAATTGTGTTATCAAAATACCCCATACTTAAGGTTTGCTCGTCCCCGATTAAATTCCCAACTATAGACTAAGAAATGACATGATTTATGTATGCAGAAAAATGGCAAAATCTTTTTGGAGTTGTGCTTCTAATATTGGATCACCTTCATAGTCATGTTTCATGGCAATGGACAAGCAATTATGTATCAAATAAATGAAAGCATGGAAAGACAATAACACTTAACTTGATAGCATGCAATGAAATGTAAAGAAGAAGAAGTCAAGATGATCATGAGTATATCCAATCTAAATCACTTAGTCTTACACACATGCAAGTAGGTCAAAAGGACTTGCAAAATAGAAGGCCAAGAAACGTTGTGATTAGATGGGAATTTTCTAGGCTATGTGATGCTAATCCGGGAAAGGAACTAAACAACCACAACTTCACATTTCTTATCAACTTCCCTCAAGTGTATATTTTTCTTCATTTTCTTTTCTTTCTTTTCTTTTATTTTTGAGACAATGACATTGGTGTACAAAAGCCGAAACCTTGGTGATTAGCCATCCTCGGGCTTTTTCTATTTTTCGAGGTGCATCCACACCGGGCACACATACCAAAGCTCGTTAGGACTATCGGTTTATTTGACTTTGGCAAGGCACCAACACCCGATCATGTGAAGTGTGCCGAGTTACTTGTCATTTAAACCAATGTCCCCAAACCTATATTTTGGCTACACTTTCACAACAATTTCAGCACTTCATTCATGACATTCCTTTCATCAACAACTTCACCCCACACTTGCTTTTCACACACATCAACACACTAACATGCTCCTATTCCCGGATGGGTCAAAAGAGGTCAAATTTATCTCAATTGAGGTGCTCAAGCAACATGATCAAGATGAGAAGTAGAGGAAGATGAATTGCCTTAATCACTCCTAATTGATGTGCAAGAAATAGCATGCAATTTCGACTTTCAATCCTCAATTAAATCAAGGCAAGCATCATAATCACAAGTCATTTATGGAATTCAAGATAAGTATTTCAAGTCCACATATGCATCATCAATTAAACACACAAGGCCATCCATAGCCAATCCACAAGACAAGGTTCATCATTAGGGTCATATCCAAGCCTAGAAAGCACAAAATTTTTTAAATTTTCAGATTTTTTTTTTGGAATTTTCGAAATATGTATGTACAATGCAAGATATAATAAAACATGTGACTAAAAAGAAACTACTCTAGATGCTAGTCATGCAAAAGATCATGCAACCCCCACCCCATACTTAGAAACACATTGTCCCCAATGTGGTATTCAAGTAAAGAGAGTGAAAGAAGGTTCTCACAATGTAAAATGGTTTGCTTCGGTATTTGGGATGAACTCGTGTGGAGTGGTGGTGATGGATGATCGATCAAGCATGGTAGAGAGCTCTTCATAATCATTCTGGCGTCGAGACCCGCGCCAAGGTATATGTGAGATGGGAGCTCTTCCATCTATCAAGACACATCAAGCCGTCCAAGCCTCACGTCCGCTCCACCCATGTTTGAAAACTGAATCATCGTCATCAACTCGCCTTGCAGGGCTTCCTCATTACCTAAAGTCTACCACAAACACAAAACACAAAAACACACAAAAGCAAAAACAAAGGCAAAAGAGAAAAGGGAAAGAGTTGTACTAATGGGTTGCCTCCCATTAAGCGCTTCTTTTAGGTCATTAGCTTGACCAAACTCCGTGGATATGTCAATCCACCTCGAATACCATGGTTTGCTTGAGGAGTCCAAGCAACCATCTCTTTCCGGAATCCATGATGACAAGCAAGGGCCACTTGATGCCCAAATAAGCTTTAAGTTCTTTCTTCACCGGTGAGTAGTAGACTCCTTCATCACCGCTTCCTTGATGATAGTATGGAGTTGCAACCATAGATGCCACCCCATACTTATGCAATTTATACTCCGCGGTCACTCCGGTGAAATGCTTGTCATCCTCATCCTCTACGATCCGAGGAAAGCCGATTCTTGGAAAGAATCCTTCATTGAAGTACTTCATAACCATCATGGATCCATCATGCTTGCTTTCTTCATTCAATAATGGGGAATCCTTAGGAAAGGGGCTCCAATCTCCGTGTGTACTCCGAGCAAGCAAGAAAGGGTTGGAAGGAGCTGAAATTAGCTTAGGATTGTCTAGTACAGAAGCTTCCACGGGCGTTATTTGTCCTCCACGGCCGTGGTTCTCTCTGTTGCATCCGTTCCAAGTGAGCTCTTCATGTATGGTTCCGGGGTTGATGGCAAGGATGTCCGGGGATGAGAATACTTCATTGCACTCCTCTAAAGGTGAAGGAGATGGAGGTGAACCTTGAAGAATGGTAGGATCTCCTAGCATAAGAGCATTCCTAATCTCCTCAATCTCCTTCCTCATTTGTTCTTCTCTCTCGGTATTCAATCGCCTTTCTTCCTTCAGGGTCAAATCCTTTAGCCACAATTGCTCTCGAGCTTCATTCAACTCTTCCTCAAGGCTTCTATTGGTTATGGTTGAATCGGGCAATTCTTGGATCTCCTCATAGTGAACCTCCTCTTGATGACATACTTCCGCTTCAAGCTCCATATGGGAACTAGAAATGGAAGCAAGGTTGCTTTCTAGATCATCCATCTTCCTCAACATTTTCTCTAGCATTGATTCCAATCGATCTTCATGAAGTTGATGGTGAGGTTCCTCATGAGGTAATGTAATCATGTGAGCTTGATCATGGGACTCTTGATAGACATTGAACTCCTCCCAATACTCAAACTCATAATGGAGAGGTCCTAGATCTTGGCCTTCCATCCACTCCTCATACTCCATGTTGTCAAGGTCGTCTTGGAGGTGCAATCCGTCCATGGCAAACATGAAAAGGCAAAGACAAAAACAACACAAGATCAAAAGTAACAAGAAAGATAAAAACTAAAAACAATCAAAAGCAAATGACTTAATCTTAACTTAGTCCCCGGCAACGGCGCCAAAAACTTGTTACGCTAGGAAATAGCACAAAAAGCTTTAAATTTATAAACTCGAACTAAAATCCTAAACTACCTACCGAAACCCGCAGTGTACGGGTCGTTTGTAGTAGGGATAGTATTCCGAGGTCGAACTCAAGGACTGAGGTGAAACTAAGTCATTCAATGATCAAAGATAGTGTGAATCTAGACTAAGATAAGATGAGGAATAAAGAAAATGAAAAACACAATGTTTTTGGTTGGTTTTTGTGGTGATCAAGCAAGGATCACAAATCAAGCAAGGTAATAAAACAAACTAACACTCAAGCTAGCAAAACAAACAAGTGACACAAACACAAGATATGAGATCAAAGATAGAAAAAGAGGATTCTAGAGGTCAAGATTTCCGGTTATGGCATTGGACTCAAGCTTCTAAAGATCCTAAGGATAAAGCTGCGGTGTTGGGAAAGGGTGTTTCACTAATGGAAGAAATTACCGGGTAGGTCTCTCACTTCACTAATCCCGCACCAAACTCCTATTACCGGGTAAGTCTCTAAGAACCTAAGGATAGGAATTCTACACAAACCGGATCGTTACCTAGGGGTCTAACCTATCCTTACCGGGTAAGTCTCGGAAAGGGGAGTCCTAAACAACTATCCTAGCACACTTAGTCCAATGCCGGCTTGTGAGGCTCACCACTACCTAGGGTTTGTCATCTTTTGAATCTAAGATCGGAAATCATCGGGTAGATCTCTTCCCTCACTTAGGTTGATAGCATTAGGTGATCCTAAGTTAAATTAAGCTCAACAAACACTAGGATTTCAACAATCTAACATCCTAACATACAGATTCATCAATTAAAGAGCAACAGAAGGAAAAATCGGGTGGATCATAGTAAAAATCGGCCGATTTACTATGAAGAACAGGTCGATTTTTATGTTTGGGTTAGGTTTTGTGCATATGAATCATCCTAAACTAACATATAAGTCCATTCTATCATCACCCAAGCAATAACCATCAATCCATCACTCCAAAATCACCACAAACTAGCCAACAACATGCATTTCAAGATCTAAAATCATCATACAAGCATACATGGAATCCATAGCAAGAAGATGATGTAAGGAAATGAAAGCAATGAAACTTAGCTAGATTTGAGCTCAAAACAAGTCTTCCAACACACCAAATGTAGCTCCAAGTCGGATCTTACAACCTTCAACAAGCTTCTTCACTCAAATCCACTCTAATCTCACTCTAAAACGAAAATCTACACTAATCTCTTCCAAGAACACCCACAATGGGTGCTTGGAAGACTAAGAAATGACATGATTTATGTATGCAGAAAAATGGCAAAATCTTTTTGGAGTTGTGCTTCTAATATTGGATCACCTTCATAGTCATGTTTCATGGCAATGGACAAGCAATTATGTATCAAATAAATGAAAGCATGGAAAGACAATAACACTTAACTTGATAGCATGCAATGAAATGTAAAGAAGAAGAAGTCAAGATGATCATGAGTATATCCAATCTAAATCACTTAGTCTTACACACATGCAAGTAGGTCAAAAGGACTTGCAAAATAGAAGGCCAAGAAACGTTGTGATTAGATGGGAATTTTCTAGGCTATGTGATGCTAATCCGGGAAAGGAACTAAACAACCACAACTTCACATTTCTTATCAACTTCCCTCAAGTGTATATTTTTCTTCATTTTCTTTTCTTTCTTTTCTTTTATTTTTGAGACAATGACATTGGTGTACAAAAGCCGAAACCTTGGTGATTAGCCATCCTCGGGCTTTTTCTATTTTTCGAGGTGCATCCACACCGGGCACACATACCAAAGCTCGTTAGGACTATCGGTTTATTTGACTTTGGCAAGGCACCAACACCCGATCATGTGAAGTGTGCCGAGTTACTTGTCATTTAAACCAATGTCCCCAAACCTATATTTTGGCTACACTTTCACAACAATTTCAGCACTTCATTCATGACATTCCTTTCATCAACAACTTCACCCCACACTTGCTTTTCACACACATCAACACACTAACATGCTCCTATTCCCGGATGGGTCAAAAGAGGTCAAATTTATCTCAATTGAGGTGCTCAAGCAACATGATCAAGATGAGAAGTAGAGGAAGATGAATTGCCTTAATCACTCCTAATTGATGTGCAAGAAATAGCATGCAATTTCGACTTTCAATCCTCAATTAAATCAAGGCAAGCATCATAATCACAAGTCATTTATGGAATTCAAGATAAGTATTTCAAGTCCACATATGCATCATCAATTAAACACACAAGGCCATCCATAGCCAATCCACAAGACAAGGTTCATCATTAGGGTCATATCCAAGCCTAGAAAGCACAAAATTTTTTAAATTTTCAGATTTTTTTTTTGGAATTTTCGAAATATGTATGTACAATGCAAGATATAATAAAACATGTGACTAAAAAGAAACTACTCTAGATGCTAGTCATGCAAAAGATCATGCAACCCCCACCACATACTTAGAAACACATTGTCCCCAATGTGGTATTCAAGTAAAGAGAGTGAAAGAAGGTTCTCACAATGTAAAATGGTTTGCTTCGGTATTTGGGATGAACTCGTGTGGAGTGGTGGTGATGGATGATCGATCAAGCATGGTAGAGAGCTCTTCATAATCATTCTGGCGTCGAGACCCGCGCCAAGGTATATGTGAGATGGGAGCTCTTCCATCTATCAAGACACATCAAGCCGTCCAAGCCTCACGTCCGCTCCACCCATGTTTGAAAACTGAATCATCGTCATCAACTCGCCTTGCAGGGCTTCCTCATTACCTAAAGTCTACCACAAACACAAAACACAAAAACACACAAAAGCAAAAACAAAGGCAAAAGAGAAAAGGGAAAGAGTTGTACTAATGGGTTGCCTCCCATTAAGCGCTTCTTTTAGGTCATTAGCTTGACCAAACTCCGTGGATATGTCAATCCACCTCGAATACCATGGTTTGCTTGAGGAGTCCAAGCAACCATCTCTTTCCGGAATCCATGATGACAAGCAAGGGCCACTTGATGCCCAAATAAGCTTTAAGTTCTTTCTTCACCGGTGAGTAGTAGACTCCTTCATCACCGCTTCCTTGATGATAGTATGGAGTTGCAACCATAGATGCCACCCCATACTTATGCAATTTATACTCCGCGGTCACTCCGGTGAAATGCTTGTCATCCTCATCCTCTACGATCCGAGGAAAGCCGATTCTTGGAAAGAATCCTTCATTGAAGTACTTCATAACCATCATGGATCCATCATGCTTGCTTTCTTCATTCAATAATGGGGAATCCTTAGGAAAGGGGCTCCAATCTCCGTGTGTACTCCGAGCAAGCAAGAAAGGGTTGGAAGGAGCTGAAATTAGCTTAGGATTGTCTAGTACAGAAGCTTCCACGGGCGTGATTTGTCCTCCACGGCCGTGGTTCTCTCTGTTGCATCCGTTCCAAGTGAGCTCTTCATGTATGGTTCCGGGGTTGATGGCAAGGATGTCCGGGGATGAGAATACTTCATTGCACTCCTCTAAAGGTGAAGGAGATGGAGGTGAACCTTGAAGAATGGTAGGATCTCCTAGCATAAGAGCATTCCTAATCTCCTCAATCTCCTTCCTCATTTGTTCTTCTCTCTCGGTATTCAATCGCCTTTCTTCCTTCAGGGTCAAATCCTTTAGCCACAATTGCTCTCGAGCTTCATTCAACTCTTCCTCAAGGCTTCTATTGGTTATGGTTGAATCGGGCAATTCTTGGATCTCCTCATAGTGAACCTCCTCTTGATGACATACTTCCGCTTCAAGCTCCATATGGGAACTAGAAATGGAAGCAAGGTTGCTTTCTAGATCATCCATCTTCCTCAACATTTTCTCTAGCATTGATTCCAATCGATCTTCATGAAGTTGATGGTGAGGTTCCTCATGAGGTAATGTAATCATGTGAGCTTGATCATGGGACTCTTGATAGACATTGAACTCCTCCCAATACTCAAACTCATAATGGAGAGGTCCTAGATCTTGGCCTTCCATCCACTCCTCATACTCCATGTTGTCAAGGTCGTCTTGGAGGTGCAATCCGTCCATGGCAAACATGAAAAGGCAAAGACAAAAACAACACAAGATCAAAAGTAACAAGAAAGATAAAAACTAAAAACAATCAAAAGCAAATGACTTAATCTTAACTTAGTCCCCGGCAACGGCGCCAAAAACTTGTTACGCTAGGAAATAGATGCACGCAATAAGCTTTAAATTTATAACTCGAACTAAATCCTAAACTACCTACCGAAACCCGCAGTGTACGGGTCGTTTGTAGTAGGGATAGTATTCCGAGGTCGAACTCAAGGACTGAGGTGAAACTAAGTCATTCAATGATCAAAGATAGTGTGAATCTAGACTAAGATAAGATGAGGAATAAAGAAAATGAAAAACACAATGTTTTTGGTTGGTTTTTAGGTGATCAATCAAGGATCACAAGTATGTGAACAAAATCAAGCAACACAAACACAAAAGATAGTAGAGTGGAAGTAACAAGCGGATTCTAGAGATTGGAAGTCCGGTTATGGCATAGACTCAAGCTATCTATTCGTTCCTCGGGTTAAATATGATATGTTGGGATTAAGCGTTTCTAGATTGGGATCAATTACCGGGTAGGTCTCATGGTCCACTAGTCCATTCCTAAGGTCTCATCACCGGGTAAGTCTCTAAGAACCTAAGGATAGGAATTCTACACAAACCGGATTGTTACCTAGGGGTCTAACCTATCCTTACCGGGTAAGTCTCGGAAAGGGGAGTCCTAAACAACTATCCTAGCACACTTAGTCCAATGCCGGCTTGTGAGGCTCACCACTACCTAGGGTTTGTCATCTTTTGAATCTAAGAGTAAGAATCACCGGGTAAGTCTCTTCTAAACACTTAGTTGCTAACACTAGGTCACCCTAGGATAGAATTAGCTCAACAAACACTAGAATTTCAACATTATAACAATCTTGAACTTAGATCCATTGAACCATGTAAACCACGGGCTGTTCTACCACTTCCACGGCCGTGGAATGGCAAGAACAAGCCGTGGACTTCAATAGAGGCCTCGTTCAAGAACACAAGTCATCCAAGGGTAAAAATCTAAGTTCATCCTATCATAGTCCTAGCCATAACCCTTCTTTCCTTACCCTAGAATCGCATCTATCTAGCCAACAACATACATTTCAAGATCAAACTTCACAAATAAGGCATGCTTGCAAGTCATGGTTAATTGATGAAGACAAATCCAAAGAAAAGACATTAAAAGCATAGAATAGAGGTTACCAAATCTTACAAGGTTCCAAGAGCAAATCCAACTTGACAACAATGGAAGCTTCACTCAAATCCACTCTAATCTCAATCTAAAACGAAAATCTACACTAATCTCTTCCAAGAACACCCACAATGGGTTCTTGGAAGAGAGGCAACAATGGAAAAGTGTTTTGGGGAAGAAGATAGGTCAAAAGAGAGGAGAAGGATCCCAAATACAACCTGCAAAAATCCTTTAAATACCCACTAAGATGCAAGAGCAAAGGAAGAGATCGTGGCCAGCTGTCAACGTGGTCCTGGCAGGTTCCACGGGTAGAATCACGGCCGTGGTCTGGTCCCAGACCGTGGTTTGCTCCAGAAGTCCTTCTAGGCTCGTTAAGCCATGATTTGGTGCATGGCTTGTGTTGGCAAGGTTCCATGAGTCCTCCTTAGCCCTTAGCTTGCATTCCAATGAGTCCGGAAGTGTGTCATCTCGAGGAATGATCCTCGGATGTATCGATTAGGCTCTTAAATCTCCCAAAATACCTACAAAGCAAGCAAAAGTCCGAGTAGACGTCTATCTCGACAAAATACGTGATTTGAGTGCAAACGCCGTGAACTAATGCTAGACCATGCATGAATGAGCGGAAAATCTATCGAAATGAGTGTCTAAATCTAAGTCATAAATCGTATTATCACTTGCCACCGCCCCTGCCGGTGACACCTTAAACCGGAGCGCTCCCTGCACCTTCACCACCGCCGGCCAGGAAGTGTGTCACCGCCCCTGCGCCACCCCTTGGCGCCCCTACGGTGACCTGCCCTGAAGAGACGAAGAACAGCTCCCCTGCGCCTCCCACTACGCCCTTGCCTGCGCCTCAACATGGGAACTAGAAGACGAAGAGGTTGTGTCACCGCCTTTGTGTTGACTTAGGGACGCCCCGGCGGCGTGGCATCAGAAACGTCAGAAAGTCGAAGGGTCAGACGTTTGAAGAGCATTGAAGATCCGCCCCAGTGGAATTACCTAGCCGCCCCTACGGCCATGAAGAAGATCAAGCGTTTTTGCCTTCACCGCCCCTGCGGAACTGAAGGTCGCCCCTGCGGCTTAACGTCAGAAGCTTTACTCCGGGTGTTTACACCACCTTTATGGCATTAAAAGTGGCTGTTTTGGGCCGGCCATTTACTCCTCTTCAGTGTTTTTTGTAGTATAAATAGTCCTTGGTTGATTGCTAGGATCATCCAACCTATCCATGTTTTTCCCAACAAAAATCCATTTTAGAATTAAGTTTTCCATTGTAATGAGTTGCTAACTCCCTTGCTACATTGGGTTGGTTTGAAGCTGCGTAGTTACTTTGGGTGTAAGTTCTTTTTAATATAAGTTTTTATTCAGTAATACTTTGTGTTTCCTTGATGTCCATTGTCTAATTGCATGTTTACTATTGCTTGAGATTGATCAGCTTAGGTTCTAAAGTGCATGTAAATAACTAGGATTAAAAGGTTCCGGGTTCGGGTCTTTAATCTAGTCGCAACTTTAAGTAATAACGGGTTGTAATTACTTAAAGAAAAGGAACACAAATATAAAGATAAGTTTAACGGTTTTAATCTTCTCTTTATATCCCTTAGTCTTTGTTTGAAAGCTAACTTGTTATTTGTTTTTGTATGTTTACGGAATACTAACCTGTTAAGTTGTGTTGATGCCGGTTGGCTCAACACATATATATGATCGATACGGGAGATTACTTAAAAACTTGAAAAAGGAACGCACCAAAGTACAATTGCATGCTTAGAATCAACCTAGTGTAGATTCACCTATCATTGTCTTAATTTTCGCGTTAATCTTTTACTTAAGTTTTTGTGTGCATCAATTCAACCAAAACCCCCCCTTCTATTACTTATTACTATAATCGTAAATGGCATCTAAAACACCTTAACTCTCTTGGGTTTGACCCTTACTTAATCACTATACTTGTTCTTAGTGCTAAGTCGGGATTTACTTTTGATTGGGTATAGAGGACCATAGAAATACCTTCGGTCATCCACCCCAACGGATCGAAATCAGAAACATCACAATGATGGAGAGTCATACGTTCAAGAGCATTAATGACCCCGCACCCCACGGGACTTCCATGCCGCCCCAACGGCCAAGACGAAGTTGGAACGTTCTTTCCTAAACCGCCCCTACGGACCTATAGCCCGCCCCCACGGTTTAGCGCTAGAGGACTTAACTCCGGCTATTTGCACCACCTTTATGACATTTAAGGTGGTTGTTTAGACAACTCATTTACTCCCCTTTATTGTGTTTTTTAGTATATATAGAATCCTTGGCTGATTGCTTGAATCATCCACATTTCCCCCCAAAAAGCTCTATATTTTCTAAGTGCCATTTGTAATGAGTTTCTAAGCTTCCTTGCTACATTGGGTTGATTGAATTTACATTGCTATTTGGTTGTAAGTCTTTATAATAGAAGTTTAATTCAATATCCAATTGTGTTATGTGATAGCATGAATTATTGTCTATATTTCTGATATGGTTTTGTCGTTTTCTCATCATAATTCTACATGCATGTGTATGTATTTATAGTGTTTACGTCATTATTCCGTTATTTGGCATGAATCTAGGTCTACACCACGTTTTACTGTAATTGTAGGGAATATTGCACGTTTTTAGTGGGACTGGAGCATAAAGAGATAAGGAACCTATGGAGCTACATTTAGGAGCATTAGGAAGGACAAGAAGGAAGGCAAGAACTATACTGGGAGGAATAAACAAAGATCTACATGAAGATACGATGGTATTCACGTAGATCACTACTGATCTCGGATCAACACAGTGATGCATCTCGACCGAGATGGCCCACTGGGCCTAGATCAAGGTCGACGGCTCACAACCCAAGGAAGGAAGACATAATTTGACCTAAAATTCTTTTATAAGAATTGAAGGCGAATGTGAAGAAAAGGACGACTGATTTGAGAGAGAATTGGGATTGGATCGAAAATAGATCAAAAGGACTACTAGGAAGACAACTATTGAAGGAAGGATTGCTTAGGGTTCAAGGAACCTTAGATTGTTAGATTTTCTTGGGAAGTATTTGTGATTTTGTTATCATACCCTTTTGGATCACGTTATTTGATATCATTGATTTGTTGTTTGCTTTGATTATTGGAACGTCTTTGTTGATTGATTATTCACCTTTTCTTGATATATTTGATACATCATTGATAGTGATGATTGTTGGCTAAACACTCTTGCATTTCAAGGATGATTAGTTGAAGGTTGTTGTGTACACGATGAAAGAATGAACCTTATTCGGAGTGGACCCTGAAAATCTCGAGTTAACCCTAATCCGAAACCTGTCTCTGGCTGTTCGTTGAGCATCTCGACCGAGATCGATACACAATAGCACGAGATCGCCCACTGCTTTGCAGATTTCAAGTTTAGGTTATAGTTTGCCAAATCTCATCCTTCTTGCACCTTTCCTGGCTTACAACAAGTCTAGGATGAGACCTACCTGGTGATTCCTTTGCTTGTATACCGATGATGATGAGTGTTAGGTAATAAAGGCTTATTTTTTATTAGGGTTTGAGTGTGCCTTCATCCTAGCTTTGAGTGTTAACTTGAGACTTACCTGGTTATGGTTAGTTTTGTACCCTTAGGTAAGTGATGTTGGTTTGAGTATTCTTACTTTCCCTTAGTTCCTTGAGACTTACCCGGTGATAGAAGCTTTGGTTTAAGAAAGTGGATAGTGAGACTTACCCGGTGATCTATCCCATCATTGAAACACCTTCCCTCAGCAAACCTCGGTTTTGTCCACGTTACTTGTAGATATTTTGAGTCGAAACCACAACTAGATACTATTATCTTTAGAATCTCCATTGCCGCATCTTGATATACACACACCTTTTGGAGCGAACAATTTTTTGGTGCCGTTACCGGGGAATTGGTCAAGACCAATCTATTGTACGGTTGTCTAACTTGAAATCTTCTTGCTTTACTACTGATTATTCTATTTGAGTGATCTTGCAGTTGCTTTCCTTAGGTTTATGCAAAGAACTAGAACTGGAAAAGAAATAGTTCCTTTCGATCCTGAACTAGAAAACACCTACAAGAGAAGGTAGAAGGAAGCTAAGAAGATGGCCGCTGCCAATAATGAAGGAGCAGAAGATATTCAAGCTGAGTCAGGCAATGCTCGAGAACAGTTAAGACTCCAAGACGAAGCTCTCACAAGGGCGAGAGCTGAAGCAATTGCTCAAAATGAGCGATTTCAGGCCGAGATGAATGAACTAAGAGAGTTAGTTCAACAACCAAATGCAAATGCTAGAGTCGTGGTGAATCCACCGGTACTTGCTTATGTGCCACCACCAATTCCGCCTCCGTCGAGGGTAGAGCCAGTTGATCAATTTGTGGGAATTCCACAAACACTTGGTCAACGTATGGATCCTGTTCAGCAAATAAGTCGTCCTGGCGTCAACTTAGGCGATCCAGCCGATAGAGAATACGAGTTTAGGCCTCAAGTCATCACATTGATTCAGCAGAATAGTTTGGGAGGAATGTAGAGAGAATCACCACAACAACAATTATAAGCTGCGTGTTTTCTTTTTCTCTTTGAAGAATAAAGCACTTGCATGGTGCTTCTAACTTGAAGTGTGAACACATGGGAGAAGATGACCGCAGAGTTTCTCACAAAATTCTTCCCACCATCAAAGACGGCGAAGTTGAGAGCTAAAATAAATGCATTTGTGATGAGGAATGGTGAAAGCCTCTTTAAGTCATGGGAAAGGTTTTAAGACCTTCTGTTGGATTGCCCACGTCAAGGGATTCCGAATATTGATATGCTAGTGATCTATTTCAAGGGTTTGGATGTTGAAGCGTAGTTCAAACTTCAATCACTTTTAGCAAGGACGTTCATAGATAAACAAGTTTATGAAGAGTGGAATTTTGTTGAAAAACAAAATCTCACTATGCAAAAATACTCTCATCGGAGTATTGAAACAGGAGGTCAAAGCTCAAGACCTCAAGAGTTGAACATCACCTCTTCTAGTGTCGATCAAATCAACGCCCTCAACAATAAAATGAAAGCATTGATGGAGCTCATGGAGGAGAAAACTCAACAAACCAAAGCAATTTCGGTAATCCTTATTCACATGCTGAAAATGTTCTAACTCCGCCTTCTTCATCTTCTACTCAATCGAAGAGCTAGGAACCGTTATGAAGCTCGAGTCAGCCACCAAGGGATAAGCTGGAAGCTATGATGAAGGCACTGGCAGGAAAGTTGAGTGGATTAGAGAGCACAATTACTTCGATTTATAAGGCAAAAAAATTCTTGGAAAATTAGGTGATTAGTAAGGCCGGAGAAGTTCCTAGGGATCAAGGGAAACTTCCAAGACGTACGGAGAATAATCCAAAAGGCCAAATCATGGCGATTACAACAAGGAGAGGTGTGAAGAGCGCTGACCCACAACCTCGATCGAATGAAGCTGTAAAGTAGTGCATCTCGACCGAGGTGAAATCTGGGTCAACCAAGGAGACCACAACAGGGAGTCAGCTCGGAAAGGATCTCGACCGAAATACTTCTAGGTCAACCGAGGTGAAAGAAAAAGAAGAAATTTACCTACAACTTCCTGCGTAGAAACCACCACTACCATTCCCTCAGTCTAGAGCGAGAGCATGTCTAGACAAGCCCTCCGGTAAGTTTCTAGAGCTTATGAGTAAACTCCATATTAATAAACCTTTCATTGATCCTATTCTAGGTATGCCCACATACGGTGTAACACCCCAAATCCACGGGACTCGGGATGCCACATTGGGCTAGGATCTCACAATGGATCTTGACCTTAGCCTGACAACAAGTTCACTGGATCTTACAACAAGGCATAGATAGATTAAAACCAAATACATAAAACCGTATAATATACATCAAAAGGGTTTTACAACATCATACCCGAGTACAAAACAACGTTCACAACATCTAGATACAAAATCCCATATCCCACGAGCATCCTAATGTACAGAAGCCCTCAGCTTGTCACCCTGTCTGGCTCACTCTATAGTCTTCTAACCTGCAGATCATCTACAACACGGTATATACCGTTAGCTACAGAAATAAATATGAATGAAGTAACAACACATACACGCACCACACATCACACATGCAATGTCACACACACACATTCATTTATTATCTTTAATTACGTTATTTCATTACTAATTCAACTTCTTTTGTGGCACGAGGAGCCAAAAGAACCCCGTCTATTACCCCTTTAACTCAGGTTCTGCATGGGATCTACCTCCCTCTGAGCTACTGGCTTCCGAGCACCTCCTCAAACTCTCGGCCTGCGTCGGTAGGTGGTCACAACCCGTTATAATACACTATGGCCATTTAGGGTAATAAATGCCATCCTAGTTAGGTTTAGGTTATAAATGCAACAACCATATGAACACACACAACCATTACAATCACTCAAATCCACAACTATACGCTAAGTAAGTCCTATGGACTTACGTGAAATACTCGTAATGTAACACCCCGAATCCGCGTGACTCGTGATGCCAGATTGGGCTAGGATCTCACAATGGATCCTGATCCTAGCCTGACAACAAACTGGACCTTACAACAAGGCATAGGTAGATTAAAACCAAAAATCATAAAGTTATATAAGATACATCAAAAAGGTTTTATAACAACAAAGCCAAGTACAAAAAAACATCCATAAACACGAGATACAAAAGATATCCCATATCCCACCCAACCCTAATGTATAGAAGTCGTCGGCTGGTCACCCCATCTAGCTCACTCTGCATTTTTTCTAACCTGCAGATCATCTATAACACGGTATACACCATTAGCTACAATAATGAACAAGCATGAAGGTAATAACACAAACACACCTCAACATCTCATACATGCAATGCCACACACATTGATTTATTATCTTTCAATTACGTTATTCCATTACAAATTCAACTTATTTTGTGACACGAGGAGCCTCATGAACCTCTTCCCTTCCAACGTAACACAGGGGTTTTGCGTGGGGGTGATCATCACTCGTCCCCCTCTGTGAGATCATCTTCATGGCAGCTCCTCCTACCAGCAGGCGGAGGCAAGTGGTCACGACCCATTATAATACACTTGGGCCATTTAATGTAATAAGTGGTCATCCTAGTCCAATTTAGGTTACAAATGACAAACATATGAACACACACAACAGTTACAATCACACAAACTCACAACTGAATGCTAAGTAAGTCTTATGGACTTACCTAATATACTCGTAACCTGTACCACGTCACAGCTTCTCCTTGGGGAAGTAATCAACACATGCAATTGAAAGGTACACATCATCACATACTGTAAGGGTTAGGAGACTCGTCTCCATAACCATAACCAACCTACAACCTCAATCTAAACCTCGAGATCAAAACATGCTCATAGATGCCTAAGGCATATCCTTAACATAAACACAAGTGCCTAAGGCACATCTCTATCATGCAACTCATTATACTAATCCTAGCCAAGCTAGCCTAACCAACATCTAAGCCAAGGCCAAAGGAAAGGAAAGAAGGAATCATACAAACAAGGTATGCCCAGGACGCACCAGCAGAAACAAAGGACGCAGGGGCTGAACCAGTTAGGCGCAAGGGCGGCTCATTCAAGGCGCAGGGGCGGTTCACAACAGGCGCAGGGGTGGCTATTTGTGCAGAGGATTGGCCCCGACTTCTCTTCGATCCCTTTCTCGACTCTCTTCACTTTTGCATCACCCAACAACATACCACATACATATATACACATGTATGAACATCAAAACAGCCAGGAAAGGATCCACACAAGCTCGGCTTGTGATCCTAAGCTAAAGAAGAAAGAAAGAAGCTAGGAATAAGAAGAAGTAAAGAAGATGGAGATGGAAACCTTATCACAGCAGAACCCTAAGAAGCAAAGAAGAGCAACCACATCACCTCACACCCTTAGCACATCAGCAACATCACTCAGCAACGAGCTCAAGATCATCCAAGCTTAAAACCACAATCAAACTCTCTAACTCTCTTACAAGATCAAAGGAAGATCAAAGAAGAAGAGAGGAAGAAGAGGAGCGTACAGAGGGGAATGGAGCTAAAGAGGATGAAGAAACCCTCTCACAGAAGCAATGGGAGGCTTATAAGGGAAGCAAGCCGCAAAGCACATGTCAAAGGGTCAACGAAGGAGGTTGTAACCACACAGAGCCGCAGGGGCGGACACTGTGAGGCGCAGGGGCGGCCAGCCGCAGGTGCGGCCACCTAGGTCCGCAGGGGCGGTCGTCTGGGTCAGCCAATGTCAGCTAAGGACTCCAAGGCGACAAAGACTAAGGCTCTTACATCACACTCCCCTAAAAACAAGTTTTGTCCTGAAACTTGCAAGATCCCATATCCTCTCGGACCCATAAGCCGAGGTATAACTCTCCCCTTCAAAGGTATCATATCACAACCTATAATATTCTATATCCTCGAACACTGCATGGAGGAATCATCACTCCAGCAACACTATCGTAACTCTAACCAAGGCCTAGAGGAAGGTCATCTTTGGCCAAACACTAACCACATCACAGTGGCATGGAGGAAAGTCATCTCCAGCTAAAACATACACATAACACTACCACGTGGAGGAAAACCGTCTCAACTCACATTATGTCTATCAATGATAGCATGGAGGAAAGAACCATCTCCAACTAATCCTAACACACACACCATAGCATGGAGGAAAGAACCATCTCCTGCTATACCTATCTCGCGCTAGCAAACAAGATCTAACAAATCATATACACATACATCTAGCACGAAAAGCACATCATATCACATAAACACATAGCATAACAAGAACTCACCAAGATGGCACTAAGATCTACTCGTGTATCCTATAAGTGCATCTATCTCAACGTAGAACTCTAGATAGTTCCTATGGATACTATCTTCAGTCTCCCATATAGCCTCATCAGGTCCTCTTCTAGACCACTGTATCCTCATCATAGGAATGTCCTTCGAACGCATGCGTCTCACATCTCGCTCTAGGACTGCAATAGGGTGCTTTGCAAAAGTGTGGTCCGGCTCAACCACCAGATCATCATAACTCACAATGTGCCTCGGATCTGGTATGTACTCCCTCAGCAGAGACACATGGAACATAGGGTGAACACCCTCTAACCTCGGAGGCAATGCTAATCTGTAGGCTGCCCTCCCGACTCTGTCCAGTATCTCGAAAGGACCAACATATCGGGGACTCAACTTCCCCTTTATGCCAAATTGTTTGACGCCTCGTGTCAGAGATACTCACAACCAGACATGAGATCCTACTCTGAACTCTAGAGGTCAACGCCTCTTGTTTGCATATGACTTCTGGCGACTCTATGCAGTCAACATCCTCTCTCTGATCAACGCTACTCGAGCTATATCATTATGAATCTCCTCTTGCGCTATCCCATTGATACTACTAGGCTCATCCCAGCATAAAGGTGTACGACACCTACGTCCATACAGTGTCTCATAAGGAACCATCCCAATTGATGCATGTCAATAAGACCATCCCTGTCCCCAATCCAACACACAGGCTCCCAACATGTCCTCTAAGGTCTGGATGGTCGTCTCTGACTGGCCATCTATCTGGGAGTGGAACGCAGTCGTGAAGTGTAGACTCATCCCCAAAGCAGTCTGAATTTGCTGCCAAAATCTCAAAGTAAACTGTCAATCTTGATCAGAGACGATCGTCCTCGGTATACCATGGAGTCTCACTATCAGTCTAATGTACTCCTCAGCCAATCTGCTCACCGGCCATGTCTCTTTGATAGGAATAAAACGTGCCGTCTTCGTCAGTTTGTCAATAACAACCCAAATAGCATCAAAGCTCCTACTGTTCCTCAATGAGGTCACAAAATCCATGGAGATGTCCTCCCACTTCCACTACGGTGCTGGCAGTGGATGGAGCTCACCTCCAGGTCTGAAATGCTCTATCTTGATTTGCTCACAGGTCGCACACTGGGCCACAAATCTGGCTACGTCGGGCTTCAGCCCTCCCCACCAATATGAGCGTCTCACATCATGGTACATCTTACTCGAACCTAGATGTACTGAATAAGGTGTACAGTGAGCCTCTTGTAAGATCCTCTGTCTTAGCTCTGCATCAGCAGGTACACAAATACAATCATGGCACCTCATCACTCCATCTGCTCTAATGGAAAACTGTGGCTCCTCTACACGTGACATCCTCTTTAATCCTCATCAAGGTCGGGCAGGTCCCCTGCTTCTATTGGATCTCATCCAACAGACCAGATAGAACCTCTAAAGCAAACAACTGGGCATCTTTATAAGGAATCTGGATGTCCATCTCTAGCCAGACTAGATCCCTCTAAAGCTGAAGTTGTATAGTCATTCTGGCAATCACCTTCTCTCGAGGCGTCTTCCTGCTCGAGACGTCAGCTACAACATTCGCCTTTCCAGGATGATACAAAATCTCAAGGTCAAAGTCCTTGATCAACTCAAACCATCGACGCTGGCGGTTATTCAATTCCCACTGCGTGAAAATATACTTCACACTCTTATGGTCTGTGAAGATCTGACATGTGGCACCATACAGGTAATGTCTCCAAATCTTCAATGCATGAACTACCGCTGCCAACTCCAGATCATGAGTCGGGTAGTTCTCCTCATACGTCTTCAACTGTCGAGACGCATAAGCAATCACTCTGCCTCTCTACATCAACACACATCCCAAGCCTAGCTTGGATGCATCACTATAAACCAGAAAATCATCAGAACCCTCTGGTTGTGCGATGACAAGAGCCGAAGTCAAACGCCTCTTCAAATCCTCAAAACTTTGAGCACATTGGTCAGTCCATACAAATCTAGTAGTCTTCCTCAGAAGAATCGTCAGTGGGCGGGCAATCACAGAAAATCCCTCCACAAAGCGTCTGTAATAGCCGGATAGGCCAAGAAAGCTACGCACTTCCTTGACGTTCGTCGGTGTCGACCATGCAACAACAAACTCGATCTTCGCCGGGTCAACCATGATCCCGTCGGCGGAGACGATGTGTCCATCAAAGTCAGCATTAGACATCCAGAACTCGCACTTAGAGAGCTTGGCATACAACTCTCTATCCCTCAAAATCTGTAGAACTGTCCTCAGATGACCGGCATGGTCCTCTCTTCTATGAGAGTATACCAGGAAACCATCAATAAAACTACCACAAACTGATCCACGAAGATGATGAAGATACTGTTCATCAACTCCATGAAAATTAGTTGGGAATTCGTCAGCCCAAATGGCATCACTACAAACTCGTAATGTCCACAACAGGTACGAAATTCCGTCCTGTGCACATCCTGCTCTCTCACCCTCAACTGGTGATATCCTGAATGCAAGTCAATCGGGGAGAACACTGTCACTCCCTGAAGCTGATCAAGCAAATCATCAATACGAGGTAGTGGATACTTCTTCTTGATGGTCACCTTGTTCAGCTCTCTGTAGTCGATACATAACCTCAACGATTCATCCTTCTTCCGCACGAAGAAGAGAGGTGCACCCCATGGTGATACGCTAGGGCGGATGAAGCCCTTCTCATCCAACTCCTCGAGTTGCTTCTTCAGCTCTAACATCTCGATAGGCGCCATACGATATGGGGCCTTCGAGATCGGTCTCGTATCAGGCTCCAACTCGATGCCGAAGTCTACACTCCTTTGAGGCGGCAAGCTAGACGGCTCTGCGAACACGTCTGTAAACTCACAGACCACTGGTATGTCCTCCAAAGCTGGGCTATCTCCTTCCTTCATGGCATAGCACCAGAAGGCATCACATCTATGTGCTATCAGTCTTGCAGCTCGTATAGCACTTATAATAGATCCCGTCTTCCCAAGGTCCCAACCTCAAAATACCTCTATCGGACCTATGTCGGTAGAGACTATAGCAGTTCTCTTACCCACATCTAACACCGCACGGTGTCTACGCATCCAATCCATACAAAATATGACTTCTTCATGCATCAAAGGCATGACTAAGAAATCAACAAGCAACACCCGCGTCCCTAAACAAAGGGGACAACTACGTATCTCACGGGTACCTCGGACCCGACTACCATCAGGTAACCCTATGGTAAAAGGGGTCCCCTCTATGGAAGATAAACTCAAACGCTCAACACATGCAGCAGAAATAAAGGAATGTGTAGCAACCGTGTCAAATAAAACTCTAACAGGTAAACCATGTAACAAAATTGTACTTGTAGCAACTGGTGCTAGCGGCTCCTCAGCAATCCTCAGCTCAAAAACTCGGCCTCGGGCTCCTCGGGCATCACTCCAACATCTCTACCTCTACCTCTACTTGGTCGTGGAGCTGAACCTTGAATAGCAGGTGTGTCGGGAACTCTCTGTTGTCCCTGTGCCTGATGCTGAGGCGGTCTCTGTCCACCTCCTGCCGCACCTGCGGAGGAAGAACCCTACTGTGATGACGCCTTGCCCTTACGGCAAAACATAGCTATATGTCATGGCTTCCCGCACGAGAAGCAAGTCAGCGGTGCTCTCGGGCACTCAGCCCTCAAATGTCCATAGGCCCCGCAATTGTAACACTGCCGGCCTCTCTCAGTCGTCTGTGCAAACACTTGACCACTCGAGCGGCCTTGAGACTGGCCTCGCCCGTATCTAGATGCTCCTGCACTAGTTTGTCCTGTGTGCTGTCTCTTCTCAGACCGTCCCGTCTGAGAAGTCCTCCTCTGGATGGCTCTTTGTCGCTCATAAGCGGAGGCCTGATCCTAGTAGTTTGCCAAGGACTCACAGTGGAATCCCGCCATATATGAACGTGTACTCTCCCTCAAACGAGAGGAGAACAGAAACACATGCTGGTCCTCAGATGGTGCAACTGGACCCAGCAAAGCTAACTCAATCTAGAAGCAGCGGATGGCATCTGTAATAGGTACATCCTTAAAACCCGCCTCCTCGAAGTCGTGCAACTTCTCCCTCCTAAGTGAGGCAGGGAAAAATTGCTCCCTCAACAAAGTCCTCATTTGGTCATTACTCGTAACTCGTGCTCGAACTGTCCTCCACCATTGGTGTGCAAGGTCACGGAATAAAGACTGAACTAGCCTTATAAGTCTGTCCTCAAGACATCTAATAGACTCTAAAGCTGAGTCCACATGTCCTATCCATACCTTAGTTTGTAAACCAATCTCTCTTGAGAAGGGTGGTACTCCCTGCTGATGAAATGCCTTCAACCAGGTATCTAGTCGACGCTCTCTAGTCTCCTCTACAACTCGAGCAGTCTCAGCAGCATGTGCTGTCATAACTGGCACCTGAGTGGCTCCCTGAGACATCTCAGAAGGTCCCTCATGCCCCGGTAGATCTGGGGCCGTCTGCCAGCTTTGACAGCCTCCTCAAAATGTCTGAGGTACTCTCTAAACTCTGGTCCTCCCATGGAGACACGATTTGAGTTATTTGTCTTGACTTGATGTGTCTGCTGTCTCTTGGATCCACCACTCCACGTCTCTGGGACGACACTCTCAGCAACCTCCTCAGGAGCCTCCTCCACCACTGTTGGATCAGCAGCGGAAGTTGGTCCCTGTCCTATCTCTCATGGAGGAAGAGGTGATCTACCTCTACCTCGGCCTACAGCAGCAGTAGCTCTAGTCCGAGCCATCTGTGGGGTATACACACCTAACTTATAAAGCTTTATATAGGCCATATGTATAGATATATATTACTTAATATTACATGCATACACATCAGCACATAAAAGTTATCTATATATATATATCTGTTCGCTCAAAAGTGTGTGCGTCAAAGTCTTAAAATTTATATCTAGAACTTAAGCAAAAGCGAACCCGCAATGTACGGATCAGCTGTAGTAAGGCAAGAAATTCCAAAGTCGAACTCAGTGATTTGGTGAGAATAAAATCGATTTCAAATATCTGGCAAAGTGTAACAGCTTTTGTGATTAATAAAGAGACAAATGATTCCAAGGATTCAAGTATCCGACTACGGCTTTTGATTCAAGACACTTCTAAAGATCAAAGGACAGAGTTGATGTTGCCAAGATTATGTGTTTCAAAGATAGGTATCGTACGGTGAAGTTCCAACACCTATATGTCTAATCCAAAGGCTCTCTCTATAAAGGTTGGTGAGGCTGCAATATAGGAAGATCTAAGGACAAGAATTACACTCAAACTAACCACCCAAAACCCCAGGATATGACTCTCAAAGGTAAAGATGGAAAGCACATTTAAACCTTAATAAAGGATGTTGAGTCTCTATTACCCAAATCTTGTAATCTTTATCTATTAAATGTAGAATCAATGATGAACTCTCTTCACAAACTTAAATAGAGGTTAAAAAGGTTAAGCAAGGTTGGGATTTAGGAAAGGATTAACTTTGGTTAAAGACTAAATCAATTAAAGATCGTTAGGGAAATAAATCATGTTGTTCTTGAATAAATCGGACGATTTCCTATAGAACAAGTCGATTTTCATGTTGTCGCAAAGTTAAATATCAACTATCAGGGTCCAAATGGTTAAATGAATTCAGTCTATCATCATCTAAGCCTCAATCATCATCTATTCTCCCCAAAATCACAAGGTTTTTAGCCAACCATTTTCATAATCAAATCAAAATTAAGATTGAATGAATAAAATCAAATAAACCCGAACATTGAATAAAATCAAAATAATCTCCAAATCTGTAATCAAATCTCAAATCCAATCAAAGAATCTCTCAAAATACTCAATAATTTGTTCACAAACCACAAGAATTGGAAGGGAAAGAAAAGATCTCACAACAATGGTGTAGATTGACTTTTTGGCACTTCCTTCAATCTCCTCTCTATGAACCTTCAATCTCTCAAAATCGTGTAAGTCTTTCCCGCCACGAACTCTCGATTTTCGTTCCTAGGGTTCCAATGTATACTTCCTTGCTAATGGGCCACTTGGCAAAACATGTCTCAAGCCCACAAGAGATGGGCTTTGGGTCGTGATATTTCTTTGGCCGAAAGATGTAGAAAATTGTGTTGTCAAAACAAAGAAGAAAACCGTTCGATTTTCAGGGATAAAAATCGTCCGATTTTTATGGTGAATGGCACGATTTTCTTCAACAGATAATGCTCGTCTCTTGGCTTGTTTCCTTCCTCCTTTGGTGACTCTTTTATACACCTCCTTTGCTCTTTGTGACTCCTCTAAGACTCCTTAAGCTTCCTTATTAGCCTTAGATGCTCCTTCCCACTTTTGCTTCCAAATCCACCGAATTTACCTATAATTCAACAAAAATTCGTGTAGAACTTTATTTTCGGAATATAAATAAAGCCTAAAAGGTACACAAATTCTCCCCAAATGCAAGGTAAATTGAGGTAAACCTCTACAATATGCATGATTATAATGGTATATAATTCATGTCATCAAAATACCCCATACTTACCCCTTGCTTGTCCCCAAGCAAGATTCAAACTTACAATACAAGATGTCATGGATTATGTATATGAAAAACTCAAAAACCCTTTTGTTTTGGAAGTGCTTCTTCTTATTGGATCACCCTTAAAGTGATGTTTCAAGACATAGGAAGACAAAGCATGTATCAATAATAATCACAATATGAACTAACTATCTTTTCCTTCTCAAAGACACAAATAAAGGACATGATAAAGATGTAAAGACAATCAAAGTCAAACAAATCTAAGCCATGAAGTCTTCAACATGTGCATAAAAGTCTCAAGGTCTTCCAATCAAAGAAAAAGGTCTAAGAAACGTGTCAAGGGTGGGAAATCTTGTAAGGAAATGTGATGCTAATCTGAGAAAGAGGAACCACACAACACTTTCAAGAACCAAACTTCACCACACATGCTTTGCATGTAAAATTTTCGCTTTCTTTGTACTTTACTTTTTGAGAGTATGGACAGCGGTGCACAATAACCAAAGCCTAGGAGATCGGTGTTTCTCAATTTCCGAGATGCCTCAAACCCTTAATGCACATACCATATCCCGTTAGGTCTTGTCGTCCAATCGGAATTGGACAAGACACAAACACCCGGCTATGTGAATGGTGCCGAGTTACTCATCCTCATGGTCATCGTCCCCAAACCTATAATTTGCTAAACTTTCACTTAACACTTTCATATTGGCCCTCCCACATCAAGCATCCCTTTTACAATTACTTATCCTAATTCCCGGATGGTCAAAAGGAGGTAAAAATTTTCATTGAGGAGCTAGCATGAAC
This sequence comes from Fagopyrum esculentum, assembly GCA_033239045.1. Classification (NCBI taxonomy): domain Eukaryota; kingdom Viridiplantae; phylum Streptophyta; class Magnoliopsida; order Caryophyllales; family Polygonaceae; genus Fagopyrum; species Fagopyrum esculentum. The sequence goes on along the minus strand of BSUD01000002.1, from coordinate 101,194,654 downwards.
AAGATATGAACTAGAAAAGAAGTGAATTTCCTTGGTCATTCCTATATGATGCAAAAGAACTTATAATATAGCTTCGATCATTATTTCATTCTCTTATCAAGACATCGAGATCATATGAATTATTCATGCATTCAAGTAAGAAAAACAAGCTCATTCATGCTATAATTAATATCTCAACATAAGTAAGTCATCTTTTTGCCTTTTCCACATCACAAGTCTCATCATAGAGGTCATTTCCATCATAAGAAGCACAAAATTTTTTGAAAAACTCATAAATTTCGAATGAAAGCATGCAAATGCGAATGTCATAGTGGAAAGCAAGTAGTGCAAGAGTTATTACAAACCAATTCATCATGTGCGACACAAAGTACATAAAGTGCGAAAAAGGTAAAAGAGATTGTAAGTACCCCCACACCATACTTAATCTTCACATTGCCCCCAATGTAAAAATTTAAGCATAAGATGGAGAAAAATACTTACAATGTAAAATCGAGTGGAAACTCAATCCTCAGTCGGTGGCGGTGGTGGTGGTGGATATGGATATCTCGGTGTGCTGGGATCATAGAAGTGGTCAAACTGATGATAGTACATGTTCCTCATTTGGCCATCGAAGGAGGAGTGTGTAGCATCCGTCTCCTGGCGGTACGCCGTGAACTGAGTGTTCATGGTGGCGTAGTCGGTGTGGAGGGCCTTATAATCTGCACGAAGACCCTGGTAGTCGGTACGTAGGCCCTGGAAGCTAGAAACCAATGCTCCAATATGTCGGGGAAGCCTATGTCCGCTCCCACGTCCTCGACCGTGGCTAGGAGTATGAGCAAAAGAATGACGGGGTGGCTCCATCTCAACCTCCGTCTCCTTAGTACCTCGAGTAGTCCGGCTAGGTCGAGCACCATGAGTATCGGTATCCACAGCACCCGGAGCATGTCCACTATAGGTATCACTCTCACACTCTAGCATGTTCCCCTGGTACGCTCTATCCTCATGGTCCTCCTCATCCTCTGTGTCACCTACATCATCATAATAACCAGATGGAGGGGCTACCTCCTCAAGAATAAGTACAAAAGTCTCCTTCTAGTTCCTCTTATTCCAAATAGTGTATTCGGACTTCCATACTATCTCAGACGGCTTCTTGGATGGATCCTTTGCCCACGGAATGGGCACATGCCGAGTTCCTCTACATCGAGGAATCAAAACCTTTCTCGTTACCAATCTCTATGAACCTAGAGGCTGGGTACTCTCACCTAAGGTGCAATCAGAAAAGTCTAGCTCTAATGCCTTCGCCGCGTGAGTGATAAGGCCTCCAGCACATTGGTTACCCTTCGCCTGTTGGCTATCTTCCCAAGATAGTCAGCAAGCATGGAGGTGATGTCGGGGATGGTACTACTAGTCATGCAATAGAGTAAGAAGAGCTCATCTTCCTTGAGCTTCTGCGGAGTCTCTATCCGTGCATACAAACTCTCACTAAGGATGCTATGAACTACCTTAAAGGAAAGGTTGTGCATACTTGTCTCCTTTGAGTTCCCGGGTCTCCACTTATCTCCTCCATATTCTCCAACTGAAATGCTTTCCCAAAAAGCACTAGCACTCACCCCTCTTGCGAATGTGCCTGCAGAAGAATAGGGAAAGCCAAACAAATTTCCAAAATCATCAATGGATATAGCATGGTTTTTGTTCATGAGACGGAAGGTGACCGTCCTATCTCTAGGGTCATCCTCAAATGTACTCAAGAACTCTAAAGTGATCTCGGGTAGGCATCCTCCCTAATCAAAACAAACTGACTCAGCCCCACTCTATCTAGCATCATATCCACATCCTCTCTAACAAACAAAGCATCTAAGTCATATAGGACAATGTATGGAGGAGGGGTAAAGGGACGGTCTAAGAGACGTTCGTATCTCTTTTAATGTTTGGAAAGGGGAGGAGGAAGTTTTGGTTTAGCTTGGGAGGGTGGTGGTGGTGGTGGGGGAGGTGCTTTGGAAGAAGATCCCTTCTTCTTCCCCACATTCCTAGTGATTCTCTTCAAAGACTCCATTCTGCACAAGAAAATCGCCATGTTCTTCCTAAAAATCCGACGATTTTTCTGGGAGGGTTGGTTTTTCTATCGATTTCAACACAACTCACAATTCTGTAAAGCTTTGGTCAAACTATCACCTCACACAGTCTCCTAGAGGTATTTCTAAGCATATCCCTCTATCAATCTCAGCAATACAACAACTTCAATGCAATAATCGAAATCGAACGAAAAACTTAGGTTTCTAATTGAAAAACCTGAATCCCGGATGCGTGAGCAGTTTGCCGAGCTTGTTGTTGCTAGATCCTTGTTCCTTGTCGAAAGTACTTCAGTTTAGGCTCAAGAATTGTTCAAAACGATTAAGAATTTGGGAGATGGGACGGTAGGCCATTTTCGGCTCTTTGGAATGAAGGGAAATCGAGAATGGTGAAGTATGGAATGAAGGAATGGAGTGGAGAAGGCTTTATATAGGCCGGAGGTTTTGCGAAGAAAATCGGACGATTTACTGGGTCGACTTATTTGTCGGCCCAATTTTTCTTCACTTTCTCAGCTCAATACTAGAAATCGGACGATTTTTCTAAGGGGGACGATTTTTCTTCCTGTTGCCCAAAAATGTCTTGCTCTGTTCCTAAATTGTTCGATTTAGTATTGGTAGGTCGATTCTCTTCCTTCTTTTCCTTGAAGATTGCTTTTGAACCATTTTATGTCCCCTTTTCTTCATTGATTCTCCAAAGTTGAGCCTAGTTCCTGCGATTTTTTACACAAACAAACCAAGAGTGTATCGAGGAACAAACAAAAACAAAACTAAAGAAAGCAAACAACTAAACTAGACTACTCTAAGATGAAAAGAAAGGGAAAGAACTATACTACCATGGGTTGCCTCCCAAGAAGCGCTTGATTTATCGTCTTTAGCTAGACGTTGTTTGTTTTGATGTTAAATGGAGGAGGATAGGAGCTATCTCCTCAACCGGGACTTCCGGTATGTACTTCTTCAACCGTTGGCCATTGACCTTGAAACTTCCTCTTTGTTCACCCCATACTTGAACTGCACCATGTGGAAAAACACGTTTAATTACGTAAGGTCCTATCCAACGGGATTTTAGCATACCTGGGAAGAGTCGAAGCCTTGATTTAAATAGAAGAACTTGATCTCCTTCCTTCAAGTCCTTTGGAATGATATGCTTATCATGCCACCGCTTCGTTCTTTCCTTGTAAATCTTTGCGTTTTCGTACGCATTCAGCTGGATCTCTCCTAGCTCGTTGATGTCCAATACCCGCTTCCCTCCGGCTTCTTTGAAGTTGAAGTTGAGCCACCTGACGGCCCAATATGATTTATGTTCTAGCTCTTCAGGAAGATGACAAGATTTTCCATAAACAAGGTTATAGGGAGTTGTACCTATAGGTGTCTTAAAAGCGGTCTTGTACGCCCATAACGCATCATCTAGCTTCATTGACCAATCCTTTCGTGTTCTAGAGACAATCTTCACTAGAAATCCCTTGATCTCTCTATTGGATATCTCAACTTGTCCGCTAGTTTGCGGAGGGTATGGCGTGGCTATCTTATGGGTTACCCCATACTTAGCCAATAGAGTCTCAAATTGACGGGCTGTGAAGTGCGTTCCTCCATCACTAATGATGGTTCGGGGAGTCCCAAACCTTGGGAAGATCGTTCTATTAAAGAACTTCACCACCACCATTGCATCATTAGTAGGAGAAGCGATTGCTTCTACACATCTTGAGACATAGTCTACAGCTAGAAGTATATATTGGTTTCCACAAGAAGATGGTAATGGTCCCATAAAGTCTACTCCCCATACATCGAATATCTCTACTTCTTGTATGTTGTTGAGGGGCATCTCATTCCTCCTTGAAATATTACCTGTCCTTTGACAAGAATCACAAGTAACAATATAGTTCTGCACATCTTTGAATAAGGTAGGCCAAAAGAAACCGGATCGGAGCACCTTAGCACATGTCTTGTGGTAACTAGCATGTCCTCCACAAGGTAAAGAATGGCAATGGCGGATGACACTTTCCACCTCATCCTCCGGAATACATCTCTTGTAAATTCCATCGGGACCTCTCTTGAAGAGAAGATGTTCATTCCAATAGAAATGCCGGACGTTCTTAAAGAACTTCTTTCTTTGAGGATACGAAAGTCCGGGGGGGGGGGGATTTCTTGACAAACAAGGTAATTTACAATATCTGCAAACCATGGGTCATTATCTTTCGAAATTTGTTGAAGACATTCTTCAATCTCATGGAGCTGTTCGTCAGGGAATGATTCGTCGATAGTGAGCTCATCCGCCTCATTCGTGAGGTATGGAAGACGTTTAAGGTGGTCAGCAACTGAATTTTCCGAGCTCTTCATGTCACGGATCTCGGGATCGAACTCTTGTAAGAGCAAGATCCATCTTAGAAGCCTTGGCTTCGCAACCTTCTTTGTGAACAAGTAACGGATTGCTGAATGATCCGTGTAGACTATCACTTTCGCACTTAAAAGATAGGAGCAAAATTTCTCAAAAGCATGAACTACAGCTAGAAGCTCTTTCTCCGTGGTAGCATAATTCAATTGAGCTTCGTCTAGCGTCTTGTTAGCATAGTAGATGGCGTGTGTACGACCATCTTTCTTTTGTCCAAGTACAACTCCTATAGCGACATCACTTGCGGCGCACATGATCTCGAAAGGAAGAGTCCAATCGGGTGGTTGGATGATAGGTGCTGAAATCAAAGCTTCTTTGATCCTGCAAAAGGCATCTAAACATTCTTTCGAAAACTTGAATGTTATGTCCTTCATCAAAAGATTAGTTAAGGGTTTTGAAATCTTAGAAAAATCCTTTATGAATCTCCTATAGAAACCTACATGTCCTAAAAAGCTTCTAACTCCTTTCACCAAGGATGGAGGAGGTAGCTTCTCTATGGTTTCAATCTTGGCTCTATCAACCTCTATTCCTCTATTCGAAATCAAGTGACCTAGCACAATTCCTTTGGTGACCATAAAATGACACTTCTCGTAGTTTAAAACTAGGTTAGTGTCTTCACATGAATACTTCCATATACCGAAAAGTACTAGGGAAAGATTAGAGAGAAAGTTATCAAAGGAAGAACCATATACCGAAAAGTCGTCCATGAATACTTCCATGATGTTCTCTACATACTACGAAAAGATTGCCATCATACACCTTTGAAAGGTGGTTGGAGCGTTACATAAGCCAAATGGCATCCTTCTATAGGCAAACGTACCCCAAGGGCACGTGAAAGTCGTCTTCTCTTGATCATCCGGGTAAATGGGAATCTGAAACAAATCGCTGTATCCATCTAGATAACAAAAGTAAGAGTGTTGGGCTAACCTTTCCAACATTTGATCAATCAAAGGAAGGGAAAATGGTCCTTCCTGGTGGCGACATTCAGTTTACGGTAGTCGATGCACATTCTCCATCCCGTAACTGTCCTTGTGGGAATAAGCTCGTTGTTCTTATTTGCAACAACCATAATGCCTCCTTTCTTTGGTACCACCTACACGGGACTCACCCACTTGCTATCGGAGATAGGGAAGATGATACATGCATCAAGTAGCTTAAGGATTTCTTTCTTCACGACCTCTTTCATGATCGGATTTAACCGTCTATAATGTTGACGTGAAGGTTTGTAGTCCTCTTCTGTAAGATCCGGAATTTTTTTCCGTTTAATTCTGAATTAAATCGGACTTCGAACCCTTGACGGTTTCCCATTCTATCTAGTATTTCTTTCTTCATAAATTTTATTATTTTATGTAGAATTTAATTCACATAAAATGATAAAATTATATCAAGCTCTAATTCTTATAATTACTTATTATTTTATCACATAAAACGATAGATTTAGATCAAACCCTAGTTATTATAATTCTTTCGTATCAATGACTTTAGACGAGATCATGACAAGCTCTGACGATATCATGACTAAGCTGAGCCGACGCCATGACAAAGCCCGACAAATCTGTGACAAACTCATTCATGGGCCTGACAAGGCCATGACGAGTTTTGACAGATTTTGACAAACAACTCAGCCCACTCTTATTTTTACCTTGTTTCAGCCCACCTCTTTTACTTACCTTGCTCCAGCCCACACCAACTTCTGTTGCCAACAGCCACACCTTCAGCAGCCCGGATCTTCAGCCACCTAGTGATGCCTGCTGCAGCCGAGAGATACAATGTTTCCAGCCCAGAACACAATCATGTTGCGGGCCTGTTGCTCCTTGTCTTGCAGCCCAGGAAGCACAGCAGTTCCCTCCTATCTCCTACGTATTAGCAGCCAGCGTTTCCCCTTCCTCATATTACGTAACAGCTGTTGATTTATAGGAAAGAGATCTTCTGTAACAGCTCCTGAATTCACGCTAAAGAGAGAGTAAACTCAGCAGTAGCCACTTCCAATCTTTCCCGTCTACGTTCAACTCTTCCTCCCGTACACAACAGTAGGTGACTCCTCCTTCTGAAATCACGCTACATCTGCTGCCAAGGATGTCCAGATTCATCTTCTGTCGACCGCTGCTCCTTCCTTTTGCTACAGAACCCCCATCGCGCTGCACACATACACGATTACCACAGATCGCTTGTGCCTAGTTGCAGGCAGCAGCAACCCTCTCCTCGCTTTTGTCGAGCCAGCAGTGCAGGCGTACCCTCCTCTCCAGTTGCCTTCCAGCCCCTGGATCTTCAGTCACCTAGTGATGCCTGCTGCAGCCCAGAGATACAATGTTTCTAGCCCATAACACAATCATGTTGCGGGCTTGTTGCTCCTTGTCTTACAGCCCAGGAAGCACAGTAGTTCCCTCCTATCTCCTACCTATTAGCAGCCAACGTTTCCCCTTTCTCATATTATGTAACAGCTGCTGATTTATAGGAAAGAGATCTTCTGTAATAGCTCCTGAATTCACGCTAAAGAGAGAGTAAACTCAACATTAGCCACTTCCCATATTTCCCGTCTACGTTCAACTCTTCCTCCCGTACGCAACAACCGGTGACTCCTCCTCCTGAAATCACGCTACATCTGCTGCCAAGGATGTCCAGATTCATCTTCTGTCGACCGCTGCTCCTTCCTTTTGCTACAGAACCCCCATCGCGCTGCACACATACACGATTGCTACAGATCGCTGCTTTCCAATATTCATTTCGGACTCACATAACACGTCCTTATGATTAAGTTGTGACAACAAAATAATCAGAGTAGCGCAGCGGAAGCGTGGTGGGTCCTAACCCACAGAGCAAGAAGCTCAATTGTACTGATGGATGTCGTGTCGTGTTTAAGATGGTGATAGTTGGTGAAATGCATTCTAGTTGGAAGGAACGTGAGATAGGCCATGTGAAGTGACTAGAAATGTCGTACGGAAACTTATGAGCATGTAGAGGTAATAGAAGGAGACTGGTACACTTTTATGGATCCGAGTGAAGAGTGATGGCTTTGTACATGTTACCATGCAAGTAGTTTTGGAATTTTATATCCCTAACGGAGTACGTTAGAGTGATTTCGGACATGGGATCACTTTGTGTCTAATGCCGTCATTTCGGACATAATCTATTTTACTTAAGATCTTGGAAAATGCGTGAGAAACCTAAGTTTGAGCTAACAATGTATTAGAGATCTGTAAATAATATAACAATGCCAAGTGATCAAAGAGGATGACCACTAGATTTGATTCTTCGTTGCCCCGAGTGTAGACCAGAAAAGGGTAAAGGTGACGATTCCTTACCGGAGGAATAAGACGATTAAGTAATATTAAAAGACAAGACCAAGTGGGTTGTGCTGCGAAGAGCATTGGGTACTTGGTAAGTGTTGGTGGATGTCTAAGACCTTTGGCTTGAGTGTGTAGTCAGAACCTTTTCAGCAAGCTGGAAGCAAGTGGTCATAACGAAGGGAAGGAAGTTTAATAGATTATTTTCCGTAGGGTCATCAAAGGATCTGGAAGTGAGTTGTGTAAGGCAACCATTGGATGTTTTAAAGCGGTTTAAAAGTGACTCATGGACTATAATTCCTCACCCTATTGGAGAGTGCAGCTTCAGTTTTCCACAGAGACTAAGTCTGGGAACTGAGTTTGAGATTTTCAGTTGGAGAAATACATACCAGACACGAGTTAGGTCATCAGATTAGAAGATCAGACAGTTGAGCCGGATGATATCGGTGAGATACCCGGTAACCACTCTAGAACGTGGTAGTAGATGCTTGTGATCTAAGTACCTGAAAAGATTTAAGATATAGTGGTTTTAGGAAAAGCTGATAAGGCTACCTAAGATATGTGGGATAATAAGAGACGTAACCTTTCAAAGACCTATGTAGCGATAGTTGCTACCTTGGGAGTGACTAGTTAGGGTTTGACCTTGTATGTGTGATATTGTTTGACTGCTTGTTTATTTCATGATTGAGTATTTAGTCAGTGATGTGTTCTTTTGGTGACCTTGATGTGCGGGATACTTAGATGTGGAAACGACGAGACTTTTGTATAGCGATCAAACACACCCATTCGGTGCCTTAAAGGCCGATCAGGATTGTCTTACCCTAAGTTTCGGGACGAAACTTATTTTGAGGGGGATCTTATGTAACGACCGAATTTTTTCGTTACGTTTTGATAGGGTTACAGGAGTTTAGAAAACAAAATTAAAATTTAGTGAGACTAGGATATACAAGTTTATTTATGGAAGTTGCTTAATTAAGCACCTTGTTCTAAATTTTGGGACGAAACTTATTTTGAGGGGGTACTGATGTAATATCCGGAATTTTTATTCCGTTTAATTCTGAATCAAATCGGACTTCGAACCCTTGACGGTTTCCCATTCTATCTAGTATTTCTTTCTTCATAAATTTTATTATTTTATGTAGAATTTAATTCACATAAAATGATAAAATTATATCAAGCTCTAATTCTTATAATTATTTATTATTTTATCACATAAAATGATAGATTTATATCAAACCCTAGTTATTATAATTCTTTCGTATCGATGACTTTAGACGAGATCATGACAAGCTCTGACGAGATCATGACTAAGCTGAGACGACGCCATGAAAAAGCCCGACAAATCTGTGGCAAACTCATTCATGGGCCTGACAAGGCCATGACGAGTTTTGACAGAATTTGACAAACAACTCAGCCCACTCTTATTTTTACCTTGTTTCAGCCCACCTCTTTTACTTACCTTGCTCCAGCCCACACCAACTTCTGTTGCCAACAACCATACCTTCAGCAGCCCGGATCTTCAGCCACCTAGTGATGCCTGCTGCAGCCCAGAGATACAATGTTTCCAGCCCAGAACACAATCATGTTGCGGGCCTGTTGCTCCTTGTCTTGCAGCCCAGGAAGCACAACAGTTCCCTCCTATCTCCTACGTATTAGCAGCCAGCGTTTCCCCTTCCTCATATTACGTAACAACTGTTGATTTATAGGAAAGAGATCTTCTGTAACAGCTCCTGAATTCACGCTAAAGAGAGAGTAAACTCAGCAGTAGCCACTTCCCATCTTTCCCGTCTACGTTCAACTCTTCCTCCCGTACGCAACAGCCGGTGACTCCTCCTCCTGAAATCACGGTACATCTGCTACCAAGGATTTCCAGATTCATCTTCTGTCGACCGCTGCTCCTTCCTTTTGCTACAGAACCCCCATCGCGCTGCACACATACACGATTGTTACAGATCGCTTTGTGCCTAGTTGCAGGCAGCAACAGCCCTTTCCTTGCTTTTGTCGAGCCAGCAGTGCAGGCGTACCCTCCTCTCCAGTTTCCTTCCAGCCCCTGGAGTCGTGCACAGCAGCCTCCTATCGGACCTCTTTAGTTTCCGACAAAGCTATGAACGCGAGAGCCATCCTCATCCTTCATGCCTTCGAGTTTGGAGCCGGGTAAGACCTACATCTACCTCCTTACTTCCCCTCCATGTTTACATGTCAATGGGTGCCTCTAAACCATCTTTAAACCCATACATTTCATCCAAAGGAGCAACTTCAGAGAGCTGTTACATCTCTCAGTTTTCTGAGTTTTCGGAAGTGACGAGCAGTCAACTTCGGGTCCAATTTGTGTAAGCTAGACTACTTTTTTGCTGGTTTTCGGATATGTCATAGACAGTAGTACATATTATAACATACTAAAAAGTGGGAAGAATCGGAGTTACGGTTTGAGAGTTATTGTGTTCCAAAGTTGACGTCTGATGCAGTTTTTATATATGTGCTGAGTGTTGGGGAAAACAGCAAGTGATGCTGTTTTGTGAGATGGTTTTGAATAAGTTCTTGATCTCCGTTGGGCTTGAACTTTGGATATGATATGGTTGACATATTTTTATAGAACATATTAAAATTTGAGAGGAATCCAGCGAGTGGTTTGGGATTTATGATTTTTCAAAGATGGAGTCGTAAGTAGTTTTTCTGTTGTGCTGAAATTTGGATTTGTGAGATAGTTTTAAATAGGATTTTGATCTCCTTTGGGCTGAATTTTGGATATATTATAGCTAAGATTTTATAGTAGAACATATCAAAATTTGGGATAAATCCAGCGAGTAATTTAGGAGTTATGATTTTTCAAAGTTAAGACAATGTTCTGTTTGTTAAGTGTTGTAACCAACTTTAGAAATTTTTGTAGAAGTGATGCTTTAACAGTTTTAAGAAATTCTTTCTCCTATGAGTAGATGAGATATCATAGAGGACCTAAGAAATTATTTCGGGAGTTTTATAAATTTATTCGAGTTTTATATTTGAAGCCGAAGTTGGATCTTAATGACCTTTCGGAAAATAAGAAGAATGTGTAAATTGCCAGTTTGTAACCAAACTCATCTTTATGAGTTAGAACATGAAATTTTAGTCTCAAATAAGAGTTTAGACATAACTTATGGAATTTTTAGAAGTTTCGGGACCAAGGGTAAAATAGTCATTTTATCATAAATTAATACTGTAATAAATTCCGTTCTATTAAGACCTACTATCTTAGAAGTCTTAGACTTCTAATCACCTAGAAAGTGTGCTGACACACTTGCCTCCTTTGACAGGCCACTGAATTCCTACTGTACAGATCGATTTGCGAATTAGAAAGTCAAGATCTGATTCAGGTAAGTCCACGGACTTATTTAGATGGCTTCTTGTATGAGTGTAATGTGTATCAGTGGTGTTTGTTAGTTATAATAAATAACGAAACCGGATTAGGCCGACTTTATTATTTACATAATTGACCCAAGTGTATGATAACGGGTCGTGACATCATCTGCCTAGCTCTTGCGAGAGTCTAGGAGGTTCCCTGCGACCAGCCCAGTCAGGTAGACGGTCAGATGCATTAGTACCATTCCGCGTTGGTAAACGGGGACAGGGGCGAGGTTTGGGAATCCCTCGTGTCACAAAATAAGTATCATTAGTAATGACATATCACCTAATTAAAAGATAATAAAAAGGATTGAGTGTTGCATGTTGATTGTGTATGTTATGTGTTTGTGCTTTTACCTTTTTTTACTTATACATAGAATGTTAGCTAACGGTTTTATCCGTGTTGTAGATTTGTAGAGATAGACAGTTGCAGAGAGATCCGGAACGGATGGTCAGCCGGGTCCACGTATTCATTAGATGGGGACAGGGGGTCTCTCATACGACATGCATGTTATGTATCTATATATATGTTTTGTAAGGCTGTCACGTGTGTACATTCATACATTAAAAATAATATGTTTTCAAATTGTTTTAAATACATTTGTGCCTTGTTGTAAGATCCAAGTAAAATTGTTGTCAAACTAAGGTCGGGACCCATTGTGAGGTCCTAACCAGTAGCTTCCCGAGTTCTCAGAATTTAGGGTGTTACATCTTCCATCAAGATTTTATGCATACATAGAGATGGTTTAATGCCTACCAAGTCATCAATAGTAGAGCCTAATGCTTTCCTATGTTGTCTTAGAACATTCATAAGCTTCTCAACTTCATCATCGTTCAGATTTGCACTAACTATAACAAGATATGTAGAGTTAGGCCCAAGGAATGCATACCTTAAGTGTGTAGGGAGTGGTTTCAATTCCAACGAAGGAGGTGCCATGATTAATGATTCATGATCATCTAGTGTCATAGGAGAAGCCTCTGAAGGTGGAGGAAGTGTGCTATTACAGTTAGAACAACTGCAATCGAGTTTGTAGAAACCAGAGAATTTACCGAAAATCGACCCCCTCTTTTGCAGATCGTCCGATTTTTGGGACGATTTTTCTTCCTGTTGTCAAAAATCGACTTGCTTCTTCAGAAATCGTGTGATTTTCTTTATGTAGGTCGATTTTTTCAACAAATTCCGGGATTCTTTCCAGCTCTTCAAATCTTGCCTCTGGCTCTTCTTCTGCATCTTTCAATGCTTTGACTTCATCATCACAATCACGCTCCACTCCTTCCTTCATGATACTCATGCTAAGAACCTTTTTAAGTGGATCATTCATCAAGATTGAACTCACCACTTCTCTAGACTCTTCTTCATCAAAAATGTTAAAAACATCTTCTCTCAAAGCGGGCTCTTTGATTAAGGAGGAGAATACAAATTCCACTTTCTCTTCCCCTATATTGAAGGATAGATGTCCATTCTAGCAATGAACCATGCATCCGGAAGTTGCAAAGAATGGTCTCCCAAGAATGATGGTAACTAGATAATCTACAGGGATGTCAAGAACGACAAAATCTATAGGGATGTAAAACTTACCGAGTTTCACGAGAATGTCTTCTATGCTCCCAACAGGTCTGGTGATGGAACAGTCGGCCATGTAAAGTGTCATCTTCACCGGTCTAGGTTCTCCTAGATCAACCGCCTTACACAAAGCAAGTGGTATGAGGCTTACGCTTGCTCCAAGGTCACAAAGTGCGTCATAGGTGACCTCTCTTAGGGTGATGGGTATGCAAAACGATCCTGGATCACGCTTAGGTGGCATGTTCTCCGTCATGGTCTTGATGAGTTCGGATGACTCCGTGCTCATGTTGACTTCACCAATATCTTCTAATTTCCTCTTGTTAGAGAGGATATCCTTTAGGAACTTCCCATAAGCTGGCATACCTAAAATTGCATCCATAAAAGGTATTTAATATGCACCTTACTCATAAGATCAATGAACTTACCGAAGTGCTTATCTAGACGCGCTCTTGCTCTAAATTGGGGGAAAGGTAGAGGTGGTTTGTAAGCGGGAGGAGGAACATAAACATCTTCCTTCTCTTTTTCCATTTCCTTTCCTTTTTCAGCGGAAGTCTCACCTATTTTGGGTTGCAGATCGGTGGTTGTTAAACCACTTCTAGTAGTAATCGCCATCACCCTTCCTTTTGGGCTGTCCTCCGTCTTTCCGGGAAGCTTCCCTTGATCTCTCGGAACTTCTCCGGCTTTGCTGAACACTTGGTTTTCTAAGGCTTTTTGTGCCTTATCAACCGAAGTGAAGTGATTCTCTAATCCTTGGAGTTTTCCTAAGATTGTCTCCATCATGGCTTCATGCTTATCCTTCTCCGGCTTGCCAGAGCCATTGGAAGTTTGACCCTGACTTTTCAAAGGAGTAGAAGAAGATGGAGGTGTTAAAGCATTTTCAGCATGTGAATAGGTGTTCGCCCCTAAACGTGCGTGCAAATAAGCTTTAATTATAAAACTAGAATCAAGCAAGCAAACCCGCAGTGTACGGATCGATATAGTTAAGCAAGAATTCCAGAGTATCGAACACAGGGATTTGGGTGTTAACAAATTCAATTGCAGATTATCAAGCGAGTAAATATGAGAAGCTTTGCAAGTATTGGGAAAACAACAATCCTAAAGATCCAGGAATCCAGTTGTGGAAATCGATTCAAGATATACTAATGATATATGGACAGAGTTAAGATATGCAAAGGTATGCTAATGTAAGGTAATCGTACGGTGAAGTTCCAAAAACCTTATATGACTCACCTACAAGACACTCTCTATACAGGTTGTTGAGGCTTCAATATAGAAAGAGTCAAAAGGGAAGAATTAATGTCAAATACCCAAACTTGTAATCCAAGAATCAAGACTAACTAAACCGATTAATGTTGTGACACTCACAATCGAGGTAGAGGTTGTTGAGGCTTCACTACCACCTAGAAAAGGCAAGCCTAAACTAAGTTAAAGCAAATCTTTAACTTTGGATTAAAGTAAAAGTAGGTTCGTAAACTTAAGGGAAATCACGGTTAGTTCTTGAGGTTCCACGGCCGTGGACTCAAGAACAGGCCGTAATTTAGGTTTCGTCGGCGATTCTCTCTAACTCTCAAGGTCCAATCTGTTTACGATCGATCTATCATCATCTAAGCCACAGCTATCAACCCTTCACCTTAGAATTGTTAAGAGTTTTTAGCCAATAATCATCATTATGAAATCAAATTTAAAGATTAAAAGATTGAAAGATGAAAACTTCCGAAAACTTCCAATATAATGAAAACCAATCTCAAAGTCACAATCAAGAACGAATATCGTCAATAGATTCAGAATAGAACAAACAAACACAATCTTAGATAAGAAGGAAGAACGGGATGTCAATCCATCTTCTAAATCGAACCTAAACAAGAAGAGGAATCTTCTTGCGAATAATCTTACGAATCTTCGATCTTCCGTCAATCCGGAAATCTCAATCACAATCTCCACCAAAAGTGCGAGATTAGGGCAACTCCAAAGATGAGCGCAAAATCTGTCTTTTGCAAAAGTTGCAAAGATCTCTAAGTCGCGGCGTTGCCGAAAATCTCTAAGCGGAGGTCAAAGTGCGTCTAAGCGAAGGTGACGGAATCTCTCTTCGTCCGTCCTTTTATAGGGAAAGATAAAGTATCGGCCCGGCCCAATCTTCTAAAAGATCGTGGCTTAAAATGTGGCGAAAAGGATCGCCAAGATCACGGTCGTGGAAGGTTCCACGACCGTAATTTAGAGCGTGGAAATCAACACGGTTTGAACACATGATTCCACGACCGTAGAAGCTACTGGAATGAATCACGCTTCCCTTGCATGGTTCCACGGCCGTGGAACTGAACGTGGAATGTAGTACGGCCGTATTTTAGAGCGTGGTTTAGGGCAAGAACGTGATTCTTCCCTAGCCTCGTGCATTCCTCAAGTTGGCACTCCTTTTGCTCCTAAGAATGCCCTCAATCCATGGACATGTCAAGTAACTTCATCTTTGCTCAATTCCGTTCGGAAATGGCTCTCAATCACCTATAATCAACATAAAGCTTGTGTAGACATCCATATCGACAATATAGGCAAACTAGCTCACGAATGCAACAATGCTCAATCAAAGACTATCAATATGAATCAATTACACTTAGAAAACGTGCCTAAAATATCACAATATTTCATGCTAACAAATAACCCCATACTTGCAACTTGCTTGTCCCTAAGCAAGGTCTTTCAAAAGCTTTAAAACAAGAGTTAGGATGAAATATGTGTACCTTCTCAAAGCAATACTTCTTTTGGATGAATGTGCCTTCTAAAGAATAAATCATTCTCAAATCTTGCTTCAATCATTTATAGGACTTTCATACACTTAATCAAAGAGTAAAGGGCAAAGAAAGCTCAAGAATCAATTAAACTTCTATACAAATATCATAACCTTCAAACATTAGCAAAATCAATCATAAGAAACTTCAATTTAGATCACCAAGTCATATAACATTCTTTTGATCTTAAGGACTTCCAAAGAAAAAGGTCTAGAATGTGGAAAGGGAAGGAAACTTTTAGGGAATGTGGTGCATGAATCCGGGAAAATGGACAACTACTCTTCTCTTCTTCTCTTGCGGTTTCCGCACACTTTCAACTTAGAGCTTCGCTCTCTTCCTTTCATTTTTCGACTTTACTTTTGGAGTTATGGATAGAGGTGCACAAAAACCGAAGCCTAGGAGATTGGCGTTTCTCAATTTTTATGAGATGCCTCAAACCCTTAGCGCACATACCACAATCCGCTAGGAATATCGCTCAATCCGACTTTGGCAAGACACAAACACCCGGCTATGTGAATGGTGCCGAGTTACTCATCGTCATGATTGACTTCCCCAAACCTACAATTTCTTTCTATTCTTTTGATTGCAAATAATTGCTCTCATGGCCCTCCCACATCAAACATGCCTTTTTCATTCACTTCTCCAAATTCCCGGATAGGTAAAGGAGGTCAATATTTCAATGAGGAGCTAAATGATCAAAGAAAGAAGAAAGAAAGATCGAATTGCCTTAATCATCTCAACAAGAAGCATAAGAACTTATAATGTGATTTCAACTTCAATTTCTCAACATGATTTAGGTAATATTCATCACATTATGAAACTTATAAAAGAGGTATAATCAACACATTCAATTTCTTTTCAATTCACTAATCGTTTAAGCATGCAATTGTCATCAAACTCAATTCACAAGTAGCGATTATCATAGAAATCATCTCAATTCCTTAGAAGCACAAAATTTTCAAAATTTTTCAATTTTTATGGGTTTTTCAAACTCTTTTTCATGCAATGCAATAACGAAACGTGCAACAATATAATGAACATGCAAGATAGTCTCGAATAGAAGCAAACATAGTGAGTAAGAGTTATTACAAACTTTTAGTCACACCCCACCCCATACTTGGAACAAACATTGTCACTAATGTTCAAATAAAAGAAAGAAAAGAAGAAAAGAAAAAGAAACTCACAAAATGGCGGTGGAGCGGCTAAAGCAATCGGTCATGCAAATCATCACTGCGGCGCTGGTGGAGGCGGGAATGGAGAGAAGCTGGAGTCGTAGTGCCGCCCAAACTGCTGGCGGTAGACGTCTCTCATCATGTGATCGAGATCATCCATGAGTCCGTCTCTAGCATCGGCTCGAATCTCCAATGCTCCCACTCTCTGAAAGACCAGTAGCCCAATCCGGCATCTGCTCATACCATCCCAGAGCATGACTGTACCACTCTGGAGCATCGGACGGTGTTGGTGCTGGTGCTGATGTAGATGGTACCTGTGTAGACCATGGAGGTGGAGCTTCATACCATGCAGGAGGTGTGTCAGCCCATGTGGGTCTCTCACTCACGCTGGCACGGAGAGAAGATGAGTCTGAAGCTCCGGCGGGACGTGGAGAACGTCTAGGCACATCGGGGGCCGCATCCGGCTGATCCGGAAACGTGCCAAACTCCTGCTCGGCTCCTCCTCCACCCTCAAACTGATCTCTCATCTCCTCCTCCTCAACTACTGGCGGTGGTGGGACATATGGGGGAGCTGCAATCCTGTTCGCATGCATAGCAACGAACGTCTCCTTCCAATTATTGCGTCCTGCCATAATGGAATACTCCTGTAGCCACTCAATACCCCTACCCGTCCTGCTCTCCCAAGGCATGGCCGCATAAGGCGGACCTCTATGTGTGGGGAAGATGAGACCTCTAGTCATGAAGGCATGAAGTCCTAAGGGTACGGCTGGTATACGGGTACATGCAGAAAAATCAACTCCCAAACTCCTAGCAAGGTGGGTAACTATCCTACCGTATCCAATGTTGCCCTTCCTCTTGTTCTTAAGCTTGCTCATAGTAGCAGCTAAGAGGGTGGCACAGTCAGCTCGGCACCCATACAGCATAGAATATAGCAGAAAGAGCTCATCCGTCTTGATCTTTTTGGGCGTCTCCGTCCGAGGGAAGAGACACTCCGGAAGAACACGGTGAGCAATCTTCAAGGCTAAGTGGTACATCAACTTAGCCTTGGTGTCAGCAGGTTGCCAACGGTCCTCGTTGGCGTAGATCATAACAACTTCCTCCCAAAAATCTTTGGCGTAAACGCCACTAGGAAAACGACCGTTAAAGGTCTCATGAAATCCAAAGAAAGTCCCGAACTCACGGCTGGAAAAATTATAGTTCCTTTCCATAAGACGGAAAGAAACGGTCCTATCCACATGGTTGTGCTCAAAAGGCGTCACAACCTCCCTCGTAATCTCCTCATAAGCGTCTTCTCGGATAGCCGAGAAGACAACTAGTCCGGCTCTATCCAAGAGCCAAGTAAGGTCCTCTATGATGTTAAGAGGAGCTAGATCCTCTAACAATAAGTACCTAGGTCCAATCACAGCCCTCTCCTGGATCCTCTCGAATGCATCGAGGTGATCCTCATGAATAGTCGGTACTCTAGGGCTAGGAGGTGAGGGTGATGAAGGTGATGATGGAGGTGAAGGGGAAGAAGTTGGTGGTGCTCTAGAGGATGAAGAAGAAGAGGGATTACCCTTCCTCTTCTTGTTTTGGTCATTCTTCTTCTCTTTGATTCTCCCAGAAACTCTCCTCCCAAAGTCCATCACTGTTAAGACTCACGGTCTGTTCTTGCCTTTCCACGGCCGTGGAACTTCCAAGAACCGTGATTCGTCTCGGTTTTTCTCAAATCTCAACAATCAGGCAACCCTAGTCTAATTTCTTCCAATTTCAATCAGTTCTTCCTAAAATTTCTAGCAAAAACGAACCAAATTGACAAAGATCAAGAAGAGTGGAAAAAACCTAGGTTTCGGATTTTAAAATCTGAATTGTGCATTCCTTGGTGAATTGCCGCTCGATTTGTCGCTTGGATCTTGTTGGTGGTTGAATTTGCTTCAATTTGGGAAGAAGAATCGTTGAAAACGATTAACGAACGAAGATTTGGAAGGAGGGTCGTGGATTCGGCGTTTTGGGTCGTGGAAAGGGGTTTTTGTGAGGTGTTTTGGTGAAGAACGTGGTTTATATAGTGACAGGAAAAATTTTGAAAATCACGCTCTGTCGGGGTGTTCCACGGCCGTGGAAATGTACGGAACCGTGGTTTTGGTGATTTTTCAAAGGCTTTTGGAAATTACGGTCACTGTAGCTGTCACGACCGTGGTTTAGGCCGTGGAACTCTCTGTAAAGCTCCAAAGTCCAAGTTTCGTCACTTTTCCTCAACATTACCCTTCCCTTTTCCTTTTCCATCGTTCCTACATCCAAAAACACGAACATACCGGAAGGAATCGAAGGCAAAACAAAGCTAAAAGTCTAAACTAAGCTAAACTATGAATCGAAAACAAAAACAAAAATGCAATACCTTGGGTTGCCTCCCAAGAAGCGCTTTGTTTAAGGTCCGTAGCTAGACCAATCTCGCACTTATTCGAGTGCGGTAGGCGCGAACTCTTCAGTTTGGAGTTCCGGCGTATACTTCTTGAGTCGTTGGCCGTTCACCTTAAAGCTTCCGCTTGCTTCACCCCATACTTCAACTGCACCATGGGGGAAAATACGCTTAATTAGAAAAGGTCCTTTCCAACGAGATTTAAGCTTACCTGGAAAGAGACGAAGCCTTGAATTGAAGAGGAGAACTTGATCTCCTTCTTTGAAGTCCTTTGGAATGATATGCTTATCATGCCAACGCTTTGCTCTCTCCTTATAGATCTTGGCGTTTTCATAAGCATTCAAGCAGAGTTCGTCCAGCTCATTAAGGTCTAGGAGACGCTTCTCTCCCGCTTCCTTTATGCTGAAAGTCAACCACTTGATAGCCCAAAATGCCTTGTGCTCCAACTCTACCGGTAAGTGACAAGACTTCCCATACACAAGGTTGTATGGTGTGGTTCCTATGGGTGTCTTATATGCAGTCCGGTATGCCCATAATGCGTCATCAAGCTTCAAAGACCAATCCTTCCTAGTCCTTGAAACCGTTTTCTCTAAGATTCCTTTGATCTCCCTATTTGAGATCTCAACTTGTCCACTTGTTTGTGGATGATAAGGGGTAGCGATCTTGTGAGTAACCCCATACTTAGCTAGAAGAGCTTCAAAGCGCCGGGCAATGAAGTGAGAACCTCCATCACTAATGATAGTCCTTGGCGTCCCAAATCGTGGGAAAATGGTCTTGTTAAAGAACTTGACCACCACCATGGCATCATTGGTGGGAGAGGCAATTGCTTCCACCCATCTAGAAACGTAATCTACCACCAATAGTATGTATTGGTTTCCACAAGAGGATGGGAACGGTCCCATGAAGTCAACTCCCCAAACATCGAAAATCTCCACCTCTTGGATGTTGTTGAGGGGCATCTCATTCCTCCTAGAGATATTACCTGTTCTTTGACAAGCATCGCAGCAAGAAACAAAGGATTGCACATCTCTAAACAAAGTAGGCCAAAAGAATCCAGATTGCAATACCTTTGCGCTAGTCTTGTTCGAACTAGCGTGTCCTCCACAAGGTAGTGAACAACAATGGCGGATGACACTTTGCATCTCATCTTCTGGCACACATCGCCGAATGATGCCATCCGGACCTCTCTTAAAGAGGAGAGGTTCATTCCAAAAGTATTCCCGGACATCCTTAAAGAACTTCTTCCTTTGTGCGTAGGATAGTCCGGGCGGTATCTCTTGACAAACCAAATAGTTAACAAAATCAACAAACCATGGTTAGTTACCTTTGGAGATCACGTCGATGCACTCCTCTATAATGTGTAGGTGTTCGTCCGGGAAGGAGTCATCGATGGGTAAATGGTCGTCCTCTAGATGTGTTAGGCGACTCAGGTGATCCGCAACAGAATTTTGTGAACCTTTCTTGTCGCGGATCTCTAGATCGAATTCTTGTAGGAGAAGAATCCATCTATTTAGCCTTGGCTTCGCATCTTTTTTCGCAAGGAGGTACCGGATCGCAGCATGATCCGTGTAGACAATCACCTTTGCACCTACAAGATAAGAGCGAAACTTGTCAATAGCATAGACAATGGCTAAAAACTCTTTTTCGGTAGTGGCGTAGTTGAGCTGCGCTTCATCTAGCGTCTTGCTAGCATAGTATATGGCATGGGTTCGCCCTTCCTTTCGTTGTCCAAGAACATCTCCTATAGCTACGTCACTAGCATCGCACATAACCTCAAAGGGAAGAGTCCAATCCGGAGGTTGGATAATAGGTGCTGAAATCAGAGCTTGCCGAATTGTGTTAAACGCGTCCAAACATTCCTGCGAAAACTCAAAAACTGCATCCTTCATCAATAGATTAGTGAGCGGTTTTGATATTTTAGAGAAGTCTTTAATGAAACGTCTATAAAATCCAGCATGTCCTAGGAAACTTCTTATCCCTTTCACCGAAGTTGGGGGAGGAAGCTTCTCTATGGTCTCTATCTTAGCTTTATCTACTTCTATCCCTCTATTAGAGATTAAGTGACCTAATACAATTCCTTCCTTCACCATAAATTGACACTTCTCCCAATTTAGAACTAGGTTAGTGTCTTCACACCTTTGTAAAACAAGAGAAAGGTTAGAAAGGCAATCGTTAAAAGAGGAACCGTATACGGAGAAGTCGTCCATGAAGACCTCCATGATTTCCTCAATGTATTCGGAGAAGATGGCCATCATGCACTGTTGGAAGGTGGCTGGGGCGTTGCGAAGCCCGAATGGCATTCTCCTATAAGCAAACGTACCCCATGGGCACGTGAATGTGGTCTTCTCCTGATCGTCCGGGTGTATCGGAATCTGAAACAAACCACTATAACCGTCAAGATAGCAAAAATGTGAATGTTGTCTAACCTTTCAAGCATTTGATCGATGAATGGCAATGGGAAGTGATCCTTCCTCGTTGCATTGTTGAGCTTGCGGTAGTCTATGCACATCCGCCATCCTGTTACGGTTCGGATAGGAATGAGTTCGTTGTTCTTGTTGGTGGTGACCGTCATTCCTCCCTTCTTTGGAACTACTTGAACCGGACTCACCCACTTACTATCGGAGATAGGGTAGATGATACCTGCATCAAGAAGTTTAAGAATTTCCTTCTTGACAACCTCCTTCATGGTCAGATTTAACCGCCTTTGAGGTTGTCTTGAAGTTCTAAAATCTTCCTCCATTAGTATCTTATGCATGCATAGGGAGGGTTTAACTCCTACTAAGTCCTCAATAGTGTAGCCTAGGGCTTTCCTATGTTTCCTAAGGACAATCATGAGCTGATTATGTTCATCTATGCTTAGATCGGAACTAACAATAACCGGAAAGGTAGAATTAGGTCCTAGAAAAGCGTACCTTAGATGAGTAGGAAGTGGTTTTAGTTCCATCGCTTTCGGAGCTTCCAATGATCCTTGAGGAGCATCCGATGTCTCCTTAGAAGTTTCTAAGGGTGTTGAATGTGTGGGAGAAGAATCGAAAGAAGTTGAAGAAGTGTCTCGATCACCCCTTTCCACGGCCAAAATCACGGTTACCTCATGTCCTCCACGGCCGTGGTTTAGGGCGTGGAAGGGAAATACGGTTGTTCCATTTTCTCCACGATCGTATAACTCTCTGGAGTGGGACACGGTTTTGTTTGTGAAATCCACGGCCGTGGAATATAGTGTGTGGCCGTGGATTCTCACGTTTTCTGCCTCATCGTGGAGTTTTTCAAACTCCACTTCATGCATTTCCTCTTGTGCTTCTAAGGCTTCATTTGCCTCATTGCACTCTTCTTCTTCCCCTACATTTGTTAGACTCATAGTGATAACCTTTTGTAAAGGATCGTTGAAGAGAATAGCACTTACCTCCTCCCTAGACAACCCTTCTTCATCTTGGATATTGAATATATCCTCATCAAAGATTGGCTCCTTCACTAGAGTGGAAAGAACTTACTCTACCTTCTCTTCTCCTATATCAAAAGCGAGTCTACCATTCTTGCAATCGACTATGCAGCCGGAAGTTGCAAGAAACGGTCTTCCGAGTATGATCGGGACCGGACTATCTGCAGGAATGTCAAGCACGACAAAATCAATGGGAACAAAGAATTTACCTAGCTTGACCGGGACGTCTTCTACAATACCGACGGGGCGAGTAATGGATCGATCCGCCACGTACAACGTCATCTTCACCGGTTTAGGGTCGCCTAAACCGATCTTCCTACATAATGCAAGTGGTATGATGCTCACACTTGCTCCCAAGTCACATAATGCATCGTATGTGACATCTCCCACTCCTGTGGGAATGCAAAATGACCCCGGATCCTTCAGCTTTGGGGGCATTTTCTCCTTCATGGTCTTGATGAGATCCGAAGAATCCGAACTCATCTTAACCTCACCGAAATCTTCTAGCTTCCTCTTGTTAGAGAGGAGCTCCTTCAAGAACTTGCCATAAGCCGGCATACCTACAATAGCATCAATAAAGGGTATATTAATATGCAGCTTGCTCATGAGTTCTATAAACTTACCAAATTGTTTATCTAGGCGCGCTCTCGCTCTAGATTGAGGGAATGGTAGGGGAGGTTTGTAAGCTGGAGGAGGAACGTAGACATCTTCCTTCTCCTTCCCCTTCTCTTTGTCTTTCTCTACGGGGACTTCAACAAACTTAGGTTGCGGATCGGTGGTAGTCACTCTGCTCCTAGTTGTGATTTCCATAACCCTTCCCTTAGGGTTGTCCTCCGTCTTTCCTCGAAGCTTCCCTTGATTCCTAGGAACTTCCTCCGCATGGCTGAACATTTGGTTTTCTAAAACCTTTTGAGCTTTATCAACCTTAGAGATTTGATCGTCAACCTTGATGATGCGGTTCTCCAACCCTTGTAGCTTTCCCAAGATTGTTTCCAACATGGGATCGGGTTTCTCCTTCCCCGAAGTATTTCCTCCATTAGATGATTGCCCCTGGCTTTTCAAAGGAGTAGAGGAAGAGGAGGGTGGAGTTAGTGAATTAGAATTGGAAGGATAAGAGTTACCGGAATTTTGTTAATTGGAGCGCCAATTGTTATTGTTTGAACCCCTATTGTTGTTCCAATTGTTGTTCCGGTTGTTGTTGTTTCCATTCCAATTGTTATTCCGGTTGTTGTTCCGGTTATTGTTGTTGTTGTTGCGGTTTGTGTTATCACCGCCATTGTTGTTGCCCAAATAACCAGCATCCTTTCCTTGTTGTTTTGGGAAGTTGGTCTTGATAGCCTCCTTCAACTCTTTGATCTCATTGTTGACGGAGAAAATCTGATTTTGAGCTTCATGTGTGAGCTTTGCTCCTTGCTCCACACGATTTCCCTCCACTTTCCGGTGGGAATACTTCTCTATGACTCTTGCTTGCTTCTCAATGAAGTCCCAAGCGTCATCTTCCCTCATGTCCATGAATGTACCACATGAGAGGGATTGGAGCTTGAATTGTGTCTCCACATCCAGCCGCTTATAGTAAATCTCCAGCAAGGCAAGTTTGGATATGCCATGATGAGGGCAATCCAAAAGCAAATCCTGAAACCTTTTCCAGGATTGAAACAAACTTTCGTTAGATCTCATGGAAAATGCATTGATCTTACCTCTAAGTTCCGCCGTTTTGGATGGCGGAAAGAATTTGGTGAGGAACTCCGCGGAAAGGTCTTCCCACGTGTCTAGTTTCCCACTAGGAAGAGATTGGTACCAAGACAACGCTTTCCCCTTCAAGGAGAAGAAGAAAGGCTTGAGCTTATAGTTGTTGGTAGTAGCATTCTTCGGCCTCATTGTCTCCATCATACACTCAAAGTTTTGCAAGTGTTGGTGTGGAGATTCAGCACTTGTCCCGCCAAATTGGTTTTGGCGAACAAGAGTAATAACTGAGGGTTGAAGCTAAACCCTTGTACATCTTCAGCATCAAAATTCATGCCCAAACGGCGCGGTTGTTGTGTCGGATCCATCTTTTGGCCAAGAGTTCTTCGCTCATCATCTACACGTTCGATCCTCGCATTCCTAGGTGGAATGCGACGATTAGTAGCTCCCCGTGGATGGAAAGGATTCACATTGATCGTGGGATCGATTTCCTCTACCGGTGGCATGGAAGAATCACTATCATCAGCGGATGAATGACTTCTTCTTCTTGATCTTGATGCTCTTCTTGAGGATTTCTTGCTCCCCTTATTCTTAAGGTTGCTTAGCTCTATCCTCATCTGGAACATCATATCTTTTAGATCGTTAACTTGAGATTGATGACGATCCATTTCATCCCGGCGGATATTCTCATTCCATTGGAGTTGAGCTTCTTTCTCCGCAAACTCCGCTTGAAGATCACGTTCGTGTTCTTCAGCCATCTTCTTTTCCTTGCGCTTTTGCCTTAGAGTCCTCTCAAGCTCTTGATCAAGAGGTAAGAGATCTTCGGTGTTCCTAGACCTGCGCATGCACTCAAAGAAATATCAAATAACGAGAGCAAGCTCCCAAGCTTGACAACCGGCAACCGAATTCGGCCGAAACCAAATCCCCGGCAACGGCGCCAAAAACTTGTTCGCCCCTAAACGTGCGTGCAAATAAGCTTTAATTATAAAACTAGAATCAAGCAAGCGAACCCGCAGTGTACGGATCGATATAGTTAAGCAAGAATTCCAGAGTATCGAACACAGGGATTTGGGTGGGAACAAAATTCAATTGCAGATTATCAAGCGAGTAAATATGAGAAGCTTTGCAAGTATTGGGAAAACAACAATCGGAAAGATCCAGGAATCCAGTTGTGGCAATCGATTCAAGATATACTAATGATATAAGGACAGAGTTAAGATATGCAAAGGTATGCTAATGTAAGGTAATCGTACGGTGAAGTTCCAAAAACCTTATATGACTCACCTACAAGACACTCTCTATACAGGTTGTTGAGGCTTCAATATAGAAAGAGTCAAAAGGGAAGAATTAATGTCAAATACCCAAACTTGTAATCCAAGGATCAAGACTAACTAAACCGATTAAGGCTGTGACACTCACAATCGAGGTAGAGGTTGTTGAGGCTTCACTACCACCTAGAAAAGGCAAGCCTAAACTAAGTTAAAGCAAATCTTTAACTTTGGATTAAAGTAAAAGCAGGTTCGTAAACTTAAGGGAAATCACGGTTAGTTCTTGAGGTTCCACGGCCGTGGACTCAAGAAAAGGCCGTAATTTAGGTTTTGTCGGCGATTCTCTCTAACTCTCAGGGTCCAATCTGTTTACGATCGATCTATCATCATCTAAGCCACAACTATCAACCCTTCACCTTAGAATTATTAAGGGTTTTTAGCCAATAATCATCATTATGATATCAAATTTAAAGATTAAAAGATTGAAAGATGAAAACTTCCGAAAACTTCCAATATAATGAAAACCAATCTCAAAGTCACAATCAAGAACGAATATCGTCAATAGATTCAGAATAGAACAAACAAACACAATCTTAGATAAGAAGGAAGAACGGGATGTCAATCCGTCTTCTAAATCGAACCTAAACAAGAAGAGGAATCTTCTTGCGAATAATCTTCCGAATCTTCGATCTTCCGTCAATCCGGAAATCTCAATCACAATCTCCACCAAAAGTGCGAGATTAGGGCAACTCCAAAAATGAGCGCAAAATCTGTCTTTTGCAAAAGTCGCAAAGATCTCTAAGTCGCGGCGTAGCCGAAAATCTCTAAGCGGAGGTCAAAGTGCGTCTAAGCGAAGGTGACGGAATCTCTCTTCGTCCGTCCTTTTATAGGGCAAGATAAAATATCGGCCCGGCCCAATCTTCTAAAAGATCGTGGCTTAAAATGTGGCGAAAAGGATCGCCAAGATCACGGTCGTGGAAGGTTCCACGACCGTAATTTAGAGCGTGGAAATCAACACGGTTTGAACACATGATTCCACGACCGTAGAAGCTACTGGAATGAATCATGCTTCCCTTGCATGGTTCCACGGCCGTGGAACTGAACGTGGAATGTAGTACGGCCGTATTTTAGAGCGTGGTTTAGGGCAAGAACGTGATTCTTCCCTAGCCTCGTGCATTCCTCAAGTTGGCACTCCTTTTGCTCCTAAGAATGCCCTCAATCCATGGACATGTCAAGTAACTTCATCTTTGCTCAATTCCGTTCGGAAATGGCTCTCAATCACCTATAATCATCATAAAGCTTGTGTAGACATCCATATCGACATTATAAGCAAACTAGCTCACGAATGCAACAATGCTCAATCAAAGACTATCAATATTAATCAATTACACTTAGAAAACGTGCCTAAAATATCACAATATTTCATGCTAACAATAGGGATTACCGGGAATTTGTTGGTTGGATCTCCAATTGTTGTTGTTGGAGTTCCTATTGTTGTTATTTCAGTTGTTGTTCCGGTTATTGTTCCGGTACTCATTCCTATTACATTGGTTTTTATCTCTCCCTAGATAGTTGGCCTCTTACCACTCTTCCTTTTGAAGGCTACTTTTTATGACTTCCTTCAACTCTTTGATCTCATTGTTGAGGGAGAATATTTGAGTTTGTGCAGCTTGAGTCAACTTAGCTCCCGGATCCCCTTAATTCCGGTTATTCTGATCCACCTTCCGGTGGGAATACTTCTCAATCACTTGGGCTTGCTTCTCAATGAAGTCCCAGGCGCCATCTTCTCTCATGTCCATAAATGTACCACAAGTAAGAGATTGGAGATTGAATTGTGTTTCCACATCTAGCCCCTTGTAGTAGATCTCCAATAATTCCAACTTTGAAATGCCATGGTGTGGGCAATCCAATAACAGATCTTGAAACCTTTTCCAAGATTGAAACAAACTTTTATTAGGTTTCATACAAAATGCATTAATCTTACCTCTTAACTCCGCCGTTTTGGATGGCGGAAAGAACTTGGTGAGAAACTCCGTAGATAAATCCTCCCAAGTGTTAAGTCTTCCAGCTGGAAGAGCTTGATTGTCTCCATCATAATCTCGAAATTCTGCAAGTGTTGGTGTGGAGATTCAGCATAAGTTTCTACCAAACTGACTTTGGCGAACCAGGATAATAACTTGCGGGCTAAACCCGAAATCCTGGACGTCTTAAGCTCCGAAATTCACACCTAAACAACGTGGTTACTTAATTGGATCCATCCTTTGTCCATGGGTTCGTGGTTCATCCCCTCCATCAGCAACTCTCACATCTCTAATGGGAATGCGAGGGTTAACTTTTGGTGTAGGATTATCACGAACTGGGCTGACTAGTGGTGTAATATCTTCTAGGTCCGGCATTTCATCATCGTAGGATGATTTAGCTCTAATGGACTTAGGTTTCTTGACTTTCTTCTTCTTAGCATCATTCATCTCCAACTTCATGTCTAGCATCATCGCTTTGAGGTCATCTATTTGGAATTGATGACGCTCTATTTATTCAATACGAGCCTTCTCACTCAATTTGAGTTGAGCTTGAGCTTCATCCAACTCCGCTTGGATGTTTCTCTCATTGTTTTCAGCCATCTTTTTCTCTTTGAACTTTCTTCTCAAGGTTTTCTCCAATTTGAGATCAAAAGAAACTAGATCTTTGGTAGATCTAGTCTTTCGCATATACCTAAAGAATCTGCAAAAATCACTCAAGTAGACAAATCAAATCACAAGAGCAAAAGCTCTCAAGCCAGACAACCGAAAACCGAATTTGGTCTAGACCAAATCCCCGGCAACGGCGCCAAAAACTTGTTCGCTGAAAAATGTGTGCATCAAAGTCTTAAAATTTATATCCAGAAATTATGCAAAAGCGAACCCACAGTGTACGGATCAGCTGTAGTAAGGCAAGAAATTCTAGAGTCGAACTCGGGGATTTGGTTAGAATAAAATCGATTTCAAATATCTGGCAAAGTGTAAAAGCTTTTGTGATTAATAAAGAGACAAATGATTCCATGGATTCAAGTATCCGACTGTGGCTTTTGACTCAAGACACTTCTAAAGATCCAAGGACAGAGTTGATGTTGCCAAGGTTATGTGTTTAAAAGGTAGGTATCGTATAGTGAAGTTCCAAAACCTATATGTCTAATCCAAAGGTTCTCTCTATAAAGGTTGTTGAGGCTGCAATATAGAAAGATCTAAGGACAAGAATTACACTCAAACTAACCACCCAAAACCCCAGGATATAACTCTCAAAGGTAAAGATAGAAAGCACACTTAAACCTTAATAAAGGATATTGAGTCTATCTATTACCCAAATCTTGTAATCTTTATCTATTAAATGTAGAATCAATGATGAAGTCTCTTCACACACTTAAATAAAGGTTAAAAAGGTTAACCAAGGTTGGGATTTAGGAAATGATTAACTTTGGTTAAAGACTAAATCAATTAAAGATCGTCAGGGAAATAAATCGTGCTTTTCTTGAATAAATCGGACGATTTCTTATAGAACAGGTCGATTTCGTGTTGTCGCAAAATTAAATCTCAACTCTCATGGTCCAAATGGTTAAATGAGTTCAGTCTATCATCATCTAAGCCTCAATCATCAACTATTCTCCCGAGAATCACAAGGTTTTTAGCAAACCATTTTCATAATCAAATCAAAATTAAGATTGAATGAATAAAATCAAATAAATCTGAACTTTGAATAAAAACCAAATAATCTCGGAATCTGTAATCAAATCTCAAATCCAATCAAAGAATCTCTCAAAACACTCAATAATGTGTTCACAAACCACAAGAATTGGAAGGGAAACAAAAGATCTCACAACAATGGTGTTGATTGACTTCTTGGCGCTTTCCTTCAATCTCCTCTCAAAGAACCTTCAATCTCTCAAAATCGTGTAAATCTTTCCCACCGCGAACTCTCGATTTTCGTTCCTAGGGTTCCAATGTATACTTCCTTACTAATGGGCCGCTTGGCAAAACATGTCTCAAGCCCACAAGTGATGGGCTTTGGGTCGTGATATTTCTTTGGCCGAAAGATGTAGAAAATCGTGTTGTCAAAACCAAGAAGAAAACCGTTCGATTTTCAAGGATAAAAATCGTTCGATTTTTATCCCTAAAAATCGAACCAGTTAGGCGCAGGGGCGGCTCACTCAAGGCGCAGGGGCGTCTATATGTATATAGGATTGGCCCCGACTGCTCTTCGATCCCTTTTTCGACTCTCTTCACTTCTCCATCACCTAGCAACATACCACATACATATATACACATGTATGAACATCAAAACAGCCAGGAAAGGATCCACACAAGCTCTGCTTGTGATCCTAAGCTAAAGAAGAAAGAAAGAAGCAAGGAAGTGTAACACCACGAATCCGCTGGACTCCGGATGCTACGGGTTGGGACCTCACAATGGGTCCCGACCCTTAGCTTAACAAAAATTTCACCGGATCTTGCAACAAGACACAAATAAAGGCCAAAACCGATATACATTTTTATGCAATGTAAGAAAATCCAAAAGAAAACAAACAACGGACTTCAGCCAACAACAACTACAAAGACCAAACGCCATACATGCGGCATACAATGATACAATATATAAAACCCCAAACATAACTCCAAACAAAAACACACTCCTATAATGTACGGAACCCCGGCCGTCCACCCTTCCGCATCTCGCGGTCGCATTCCTAACCTGCAAGGAAATCTACAACAATCGGTATAAAACCTTTAGCTAATATTCACAGCATTAGAAGCAAGGCGAAGGCACATACACAGATACATCAACATAACACCTAACATGCTCAAAACACACAAGTCCGGTTATTATCTTTTTATTATTAGGTCATATCCAGTTCTAATTCAACTTCTTTTGTGACACGAGAATCTCCCGAAACTCGCCTCAGTTCCCACTTACCGCATGGAACGGTACGGATGCATCTGACCATCTAACCACATGGGCTAGTCGCCAAGAACCTCCTAACTCTACGCAAGAGTTAGACAAGTTGTCACCGCCCGTTATCATACACTTGGGCCAAATAATATATAAAGGTCGGTAATCGTAGTTCCGGTTTTATAAATTATAATGAATGCAATAAAACACACTCCACCAAACACACATCGAATCTAATACATAGAATACGAGCTAAGTAAGTCTGGAGACTTACCTCGTCATCACAGTCAACTCACAACACTCTCGCTTCCTTAGGGAGGAAGCCCATAACCTGCTCACAAGAAGATAATTGTATCAACAACAACCCACTCACAATAGAAGTCTTAGACTTCTATACAAATGGTCTACGCAAGACCATTTGACTCTCAATTCTAGGACCGCATCCTAGAATCCCTCATGCTCACATCTTACTCAACACAAGCTCAAAGTCCTAAGATTTCTAAACCCTCGGATCTCGCAAGATCATAATTCACAACGCAACTAGGATAAGCCAAACCTAAACTCCAAAATCCCACAAGATCATACAACCCCACCTCGAGCCTCAAAATGCTCACAAGATCAACCATACAACTTAAAGCCTTATAACAACCTCACAAGATAACCAACACCTCAAGCTTAGAATCAACATCAATCCACCAAACAATATCAAATCCTCGAAACCCAATTAAGGATTAAAGTCACTACTTGACATTAACTCTAAGTTATGCTAGATTATCCAACCTAGCATGATACTAATACTAAACATAACTAGATCGAGATAAGATCATAAGCTCGGCAGAGAGGGTACTCACATGACGTCAAAAAGACGGAAGACGATCTATGGATGTCAAAATGGATTCGTTGGCCTTAAACGGGGTGCTTCCGAAACTATCACCAAACTAAATAAATTTAGCATAACGATAAATTTAGACATACTACATTGTATATAAAACTATAACAAAAATCCCCCGTAATTTAAATCCGAGTTTAAAATCATAAAAACGCTTTCCGGTAATTTATACAATTTTAGAAACTTGGTCATAAACCGTAATTAAATCTTTGTGCCATAAACCGAAATAAATCCAACCAAATGCACAATAGTTAAATCATAAAAGTTGGGTCATAAATTATAAATAAGCAATCAGGCCAAAATCCGTAATCTTAATCTTCTTTGCTCTCCCGGAAATCCCAACACATTGGGGAAGTTCTTCATATTCTACCTACGCTTGCATCATTCCTTCGAGTAGGTGTAGAACATACTTCATTTTCTTTTGAAATTGTCAAACCGACCATAGAGGTTCTAATCTTAATCTTCCATATACTTCTCGTACATCTCATGTCGAAATCAAACTTCAAAACTTCGATCTTCTATTACTCTTGTTGGTCACCTTATGCATCTTTTTGTATTACATGAACAACTTCACATCCGTACCAATATGTCCCTTGGAAAACGCTAGAAGAAATTCCCCATCCACAATCACTGAAAGATCCTCTCGTTACTTCACCGAGTACTAACATCATAACTCTAAGCTCACAACGTTTCCCTAATCTAGGTTCTCCCTTTCACGCCATAGCCACCAAGGCTCTTCCGTGTGAGTTTGAACATTTGACTCAGCTTTTGCTTGCGAAAACATACCTGTTACGCTAAGATCGTGATGCGCAAATGGGTTTTAAATTTATAACTCGAACTAAATCCTAAACTACCTAGCGAAACCCGCAGTGTACGGGTCGTTTGTAGTAGGGATAGTATTCCGAGGTCGAACACAAAGACTAAGGTGAAATTGATTTGGTTTGTGATTGAGTTTAGTAAAGACCTAGTTTGGAAGAGAAGAAAGAAATAAAGAAATGAAAATCTTAAATGTTTTTGGTTGGTTTTGGTGATCAATCAAAGATCACAATTCATGCGAAGTAATCAATCAACTATACTATGAATCAACACCAATAAACAAACTAAACAAGATATAGATCAAAGAAAGAAAAGACGGATTCTAGGGGTTGGAAGTTCCGGTTATGGCATAGGACTCAAGTTATCTTATTCATTCCTTGGATTAACTATGTCGGGGTTAAGTGTTTCTAGATTGGGATCAATCACCGGGTAGGTCTCATGATCTACTAGTCCATTCCCTAGGTCTTATTACCGGGTAAGTCTCTAAGAACCTAAGGGACGGAATTCTACTCAAACCGGATTGTTATCTAAGCCCTAACCTATCCTCACCGGGTAAGTCTCGGAAGGGTTAGTCTTAAACTACCATACAGCACACTTAATCCAATAGCGGCTTATTAGGCTCACCACTACCTAAGGGTTGTTATCTTTGGAATCTAAGAGTAAGGATTACCGGGTAAGTCTCTCCTAACACTTAGTTGCTAACACTAGGTCACCCTAGGATAGATTTAACTTGACAAACACTTAGGATTTCAATATTTTAACAATCTAAAACTAGATCCACCGAACTAGGGAAAATCACGGGTTGTTCTACCTAAATCACGGCCGTGGTTTGTCAAGATCTGGCCGTGATTCCTAACAGAGGATACGTTCAAACACACAAGTCATCCAAAGGTAAATCTAAGTTCATCCTATCATAGCCTTAGCCATAACCATCCTTTCCTTACCCTAGAACCACATCTATTTGGCCTACAACATTCATAATCGAAATCGAAACAAGCAAACACAAAATCATATCATTCATTTGCAAGATAATGAAGAAAAGAGATGAACAAGTGGACTAAAATCAAACCAAGGTGAAAATAGAAATTGGGTGACATACAATCCTTCCAAAAGAAGGTTCAAAGGTTCATACAACTCTAGAAATAGAATCCGGAATTCTTCACTACAAAAACTAGCAAGTGTGGCAATGGTGTGTGTGCTTCTTCTCCACTTCAATGGAGCTCTTTCTCTTATTTCTTGACACTTTCCTTCCTAGAAAAACTTCTTCTTGAGAGAATATTTTTGTTAGAAAAATGGATAATGGATGAGCTGCTCCAAGGTTTGTTCCCAGCTGCCTCTCACAGCCCCTGAAGGACCACTTTTATAACAAACTTGCATGAGCTGGCCATGAGAGTCGTGGCACAGCTGTCACAAGAATCTGGCAAAATCCACGGTTGATTCCACGGCCGTGGAGTGTCAGAGAACCGTGATTTTGTGCAGAAACTTCGCCTTTGATCATTAAGCTGTGATTTGGTGCATGGCTAGTGTTGGCAAGGTTCCATGAGTCCTCCTTAGCCCTTAATTTGTGTCCTAATGAGTCCGAGGGTGTGTCATCTAGATGAACGATCCTCAACGCATCATTTTAGCTCCTAAATTTCCCAAAATACCTATAAAACACGCACAAGTCCGTGTAGACGTCTATCTCGACAAAATACATGAATTGAGTGCAAAACGTCTTGAACTAATGCTAAACCATGCATGAATGAGCGAGAAATCCGTCTAAATGATTACCTAGAACTAAGTCATAAATCGTGTTATCAAAATACCCCATACTTAAGGTTTGCTCGTCCCCGAGAAAATGCTCAATTATAGAATACGAGTTAGCATGATTTATGTATGCAGAAAAATGGCAAAATCTTTTTGGGTTTGTGCTTCTACTATTGGATCACCTTCATAGTCATGTTCAATGGCAATTGGACAAGCAATTATGTATCAAACGAATAAAGGCATGGAAAGACAATTGTACTTAACTCAAAAGCATGCATGAGATGTAAGGATGAAGAGGTCAAGAAGATCAAGAGTATATCCAATCTAGATTACTAAGTCTTACAAACATGCAAGTAGGTCATAAGGTCTTGTGACATAAAAGGCCAAGATACGTTGTGATTGGGTGGGGAATTTTCTAGGTTATGTGATGCTAATCCGGGAATGGAACTAACTTCACCTCCTTGTCCTCGATCAACTTCCCTCAAGTGTATATTTTTCTTTATCTTGCTTTCTTTTCTTTCTCTTTGACTTATTTTTGAGACCATGGCATTGGTGTACAATAGCCGAAACCTCGGTGATTAGCCATCCTCGGGTTTTTTCTATTTTTCGAGGTGCATCCACACCGGGCACACATACCAAAGCTCGTTAGGGCTATTGGTTCATTTGACTTTGGCAAGGCACCAACACCCGATTATGTGAAGTGTACCGAGTTACTTGTCATTTAAACCAACGCCCCCAAACCTATGTTTTTGGCTACACTTCCACAATAATTTCAGCATTTCATTCATGACATTCCTTTCATCAATAACTTTACCCCACACTTACTTTTCACACACTTCAACACACTAGCATGCTCCTATTCCCGGATGGGTTAAAAGAGGTCAATTTTATATCAATTGAGGTGCTCAAGCAATCATGATCAAGATGAGAAGTAGAGAAAGATGAAATGCCTCATTCATTCCTAGATGGTATGCAAGGACTACCATGTAATTTCGACTTTCAATACTCGATGCATTCTAGGCAAACATCATGATCACAAATCATTCAAAGATTTTAAGAGAAGTAGTTCAAGTCCACATATGCATTTATCAATTCAACACACAAGGCCATCCATAGCCAATCCACAAGACAAGATTCATCATTAGGATCATATCCAAGCCTAGAAAGCACAAAAAATTTTAAATTTTCTGATTTTTATGGGATTTTCGATTTAAGTATGTACAATGCAAGACATGTGAAGATTTTAAACTATCCTAGATGCTCATCATGCAAAGTATCATGCAAACCCCACCCCATACTTAGAAACACATTGTCCCCAATGTGCAAATGAAGTAAAGAGAGTGAAAGAAGGTTCTCACAATGTAAAAGTGTTTTGCTATGGTATTTTGGGATTTCTCAAGTGAATTGATGTTGGATGATCCTATCAACCATGGTAGAGAGCTCTAATTATCCATCAAGGCTTCGGGACCCGCGCTAGGCACCGCTAGCCATCCAAGTTCCGCGTCCGCTCCACCCATAGTTAGTGAGGGGTTCATCATCATCATTCATATGCCAAGAAAGGCTTCCAATGCCACTAATGCTCTAGCACACACACGAAGTAGACAAAACACACACAAAGATAGAAAAATCTAAAAACGAAAACAAAACAAAAAGGAAAAATGTTACCAATGGGTTGCCTCCCACCAAGCGCTTCTTTAAGGTCATTAGCTTGACCAAACTCGGGAGCGTCTATTCAAGGTGAAGCGGGGCAATCATGTCTACCGGGGCTCCCGGAATATACTTCTTCAAGCGATGCCCATTCACTTTAAAATTCCCACAATGCTCCCCTCCTATCTCAATAGCTCCATGGGAAAAGATCTTCTTCACCACATATGGCCCGGTCCATCTTGATTTGAGCTTTCCAGGAAAGAGCCTTAGCCTTGAGTTGAAGAGAAGGACAAGATCTCCTTCACTCAACTCCTTGGGGATGATTCTCTTATCATGCCATCTTTTGGTTCTCTCCTTGTAGATCCGGGCATTCTCATAGGCTTCCAACCGGATCTCCTGAAGGGCGTTTATATCAAGCAACCTCTTCTCTCCCGCCTCCTTGAGGTCAAAATTTAGCCACTTAATGGCCCAATAAGCTCTATGCTCCATTTCCACCGGAAGATGGCAAGACTTGCCATAGACTAACTTGTAAGGAGTGGTTCCAATTGGTGTTTTGAAGGCGGTTCTATATGCCCACAATGTGTCATTGAGCTTCATAGCCCAATCCTTTCTAGTTCTAGACACCGTCTTCTCAAGGATGGCCTTTATCTCTCGGTTGGAGATCTCCACTTGGCCGCTAGTTTGGGGATGGTAAGGTGTTGCCACCTTGTGAGTCACCCCATACTTGGCCAAAAGCGCTCCAAAGTTCCTATTGGTGAAGTGCTTCCCTCCATCACTTATGATCACCCTTGGTGTTCCAAACCTAGGGAAAATCACCCGGTTGAAGAACCGCACCACCACCTTGACATCATTTGTAGTAGAGGCGATTGCCTCCACCCATCTTGACACATAGTCCACCGCCAATAGGATGTAGAGGTTGCCACATGAAGAAGGGAATGGTCCCATGAAGTCCACACCCCACACATCAAAAATCTCCACTTCTTGAATGTTGTTCAAGGGCATCTCATTCCTCCTTGAGATGTTACCCGTCCTTTGGCAAGCATCACATGCCGCTACAAAACCTTGCACATCTCTAAACAAGTTAGGCCAATAAAAACCGGATTGTAATACCTTTGCACACGTCTTGTGTGAGCTAGCATAGCCTCCACATGGTAAGGAGTGACAATGCCGGATCACACTCTTCACTTCATCTTCCGGTATGCATCTTCTAAACATCCCATCCGGCCCTCTCTTGAATAGAAGTGGTTCACTCCAATAGTAGTGACTCACATCGTTGAAAAACTTCTTTCTTTGTGCATATGTTAATCCGGGAGGCAATTCCTCACACACTAAGTAGTTCACGATATCGGCATACCATGGCTCACTTCCTCTAGACACTTGGAACAAGCATTCCTCCACCATTTGTAATTGCTCATCCCGGAATGAGTCATCTATCGGGATGTCATCCTTTTCAAGCTCTAATGGTGGGAGTCTACTAAGGTGATCCGCCACCGAGTTCTCGGATCCCTTCTTGTCCCGTATTTCTAAATCAAACTCTTGAAGAAGAAGGATCCACCGAATCAACCTTGGTTTGGCATCCTTCTTGGTGAGTAGATAACGGATCGCAGCATGATCCGTATAAACTATGACTTTCGCTCCAACAAGGTACGAGCGGAACTTCTCAAATGCATACACCACCGCTAGCAACTCCTTCTCGGTGGTAGCATAATTGAGTTGGGCATCATCTAGCGTCTTGCTAGCATAATAAATAGCATGAGTACACCCTTCTTTACTTTGCCCTAAAACGGCTCCAACGGCTACATCGCTTGCATCACACATGATCTCAAATGGTAGACTCCAATCCGGAGGTTGCATGATAGGTGCGGAGATCAAGGCGTTCTTCAACCTACAAAAAGCCTCAAGACAATCTTTGGAAAAGACAAAATCAACATCTTTCATTAGTAGGTTAGTGAGGGGCTTAGAAATTTTCGAGAAATCTTGAATAAACCTCCGGTAGAAACCGGCATGCCCTAAGAAACTCCTTACCCCCTTCACCGAGGTAGGTGGTGGCAACTTCTCTATCGTCTCAATCTTGGCCCTATCAACCTCAATGCCACGGTTAGACACCAAGTGTCCTAACACAATACCTTCACTTACCATGAAGTGGCATTTTTCCCAATTTAAGACAAGATTTGTCTCCTCACATCTTTGCAATACTAATGATAAGTTAGCCAAGAAATCATCGAAAGAAGAACCATAAACAGAGAAATCATCCATAAACACTTCCATGATATTTTCTATGTATTCCGAAAAGATAGCCATCATACACCTTTGGAAGGTGGCGGGTGCATTACACAACCCAAATGGCAATCTCCTATATGCAAAAGTACCCCATGGACATGTAAAGGTTGTTTTCTCTTGGTCATCGGGGTGGATAGGGATTTGGAAGAATCCACTATAGCCATCTAGATAACAAAAATGAGAGTGTTGAGCTAACCTTTCTAGCATTTGGTCAATGAAGGGAAGAGGGAAATGATCTTTCCTAGAGGCCATGTTCAATTTCCTATAATCAATGCACATCCTCCACCCCGTAACCGTCCTAGTCGGGATTAGTTCATTGTTCTCATTAGTCACTACGGTCATCCCACCCTTCTTAGGTACTACATGAACGGGGCTAACCCACTTGCTATCCGAGATAGGGTAGATAATTCCCGCATCTAGCAACTTAATGATTTCCTTTTTGACCACCTCTTTCTTTATGGGATTTAATCTCCTTTGATGTTCAATAGAGGGTTTGTGGTTATCTTCCATCATTATCTTATGCATGCACAAAGAAGGCTTAATGCCAACCAAATCATCAATAGTATAACCAATGGCTTTTCTATGCAATCTTAGTTCATGCAACAACTTAGCAAATTCATCATCACTTAAGCATGCATTAACAATCACAGGGTATGTAGAGTTTTCACCAAGAAAAGCATACTTCAAATGAGAGGGGAGGGGTTTAAGTTCAAGTGAAGGAGGACCTTTATCGGTTGAAGAGGATCCAAATAAGGTTGGATGAGATGAATCCAAAGCAAATGAAGACTCCCCATGGCTCCTAGAAGCTTGATCATCATCAAGAGTTGATCCAAGGAAAATCACGGCTGGAAACACGGTTTGCTCAACTTCCACGGCCGTGGTTCTTGCTAAGCTTGCTTCCCGGAGTTGTCCAGAAACTTTGACGGCCGTGGAACATAAATCTCGACCGTGGAATTTGCAGTTGTTCAACACCTCTTCGTGGCTCTCAATTCCAACTCTTGGCTCCTCTTCCAATGCTTCCAAGGCCTTGATCTCTTCATTGCAAGCCTCCTCAACACCTT
Source organism: Fagopyrum esculentum (assembly GCA_033239045.1). Classification (NCBI taxonomy): domain Eukaryota; kingdom Viridiplantae; phylum Streptophyta; class Magnoliopsida; order Caryophyllales; family Polygonaceae; genus Fagopyrum; species Fagopyrum esculentum. The sequence goes on along the minus strand of BSUD01000002.1, from coordinate 101,155,904 downwards.
CTTCCATCATACTTAAGGTAAGAACCTTCTCCAATGGATCCTTGATCAAGATCGAGCTCACAATTTCTCTAGATTCTTCATGCTCGATTATGTTGAAGACATCCTCATCAAGGGTTGGCCCTTTCATCATTGTGGACAACTTGAACTTGATGTTCTCTTCTCCAATGTTGAAGGAGAGAGTCCCATTCTTGCAATCCACTAGGCATCCGGAAGTGGCTAGGAAAGGTCTTCGTAAGATGATAGGAACCGGATAGTCCGCCGGAATATCCAAGACGACAAAGTCAATTGGCACATAGAATCCTCCTAGTTGCACCGGGATGTCCTCCAAAATCCCAACCGGATGAGTGATAGAACGGTCCGCCATATAGAGGGTCATCTTGACCGGTTTTGGCTCTCCTAGCCCTACCTTGTTGCAAAGTGCAAGCGGTATGATGCTTACACTTGCTCCAAGATCACAAAGGGCCTCGTACTTCGCATCTCCTACTCCAATTGGGACACAAAAAGAGCCGGGATCTCTTAGCTTGGGAGGCATCTCCTCCTTCATTGTTTGGATCAATTCCGAGGATCTCTTGGTCATTCTTATCTCCCCATACTCTTCCAACTTCCTTTTGTTGGAGAGTATCTCTTTCAAAAACTTGCCATATGCCGGCATTCCTAAAATGGCATCCATGAACGGAATGTTAATATGCAATTTAGACATTAGTTCAAGGAACTTACCAAAGTGATTGTCCAAACGAGCTCTCGCTCTTGATTGTGGGAACGGTAGTGGTGGCTTGTATGGAGGCGGTGCCACATAGGTTGGCTCTACATCCTTGCTCTTGCCTCGATCTCCTTGCAACTCTCCCTCTTCTACCACTACTTGCTTTCCCTTAGCATTGTCCTTGGGCAAAATATCTTTCATACTCAACCCACTCCTTGTTGTGATAGCCAACACTTGGCCTCTTGGGTTATCTTCGGTTCTCCCGGGAAGCTTTCCCGGGTCTCTATGGGTTTCACCCGCCTTTTGGAACACTTGTGCTTCCAAAACCTTTTGGGCTTTAGAGATTGAAGTCACGGTGCTCTCAAGGCCACTCAACCTTCCTAACAATTGCTCAAACATTATTTCGGTTCTATCCTTGGGAGGTTGAGTAAATCCGGGTGGAGGTTCTTGTGAAGCTCTTGGTGGTGGAGTTGTGCTTGTGGAAGCGGGAGGGTTTAAGGCTCCATCCGGGTTAGAGTAAGAAAATCCGGGATGGTTGTGGTTAGGCCGGTAATTGTTGAATTGCCGGTTGTTGTTGAAACTCCTTGGGCCTTGGTAATTGTTGAAATTGCCCGTTCCCATATAATTCACATCCTCCTCCTTGGAAGACAAGTTGGCTTGTGGAAGCACTTGAGGGGTTGCTTGGTTCTTCAAAGTTGTAGCACACAACTCCCTCAAGGACTTCAATTCATTGTTGATGGCGTCAAGCTTGAAATTCTTCATGGTGACTTCACTCACCTCATATGCTCCCGCCTTTCTCCCTTCACTCTTCCTATGGGAGTACTTCTCAATCACTAGAGCTTGCTTCTCCACAAACTCTCAAGCATCATCTACATGTTTCTCCATAAATGTCCCACCGGAAAGAGATTGGAGCTTGAATTGGCTATCTTCATCAAGTCCCTTGAAGTAGATCTCCAATAGCTCAATTTTCGGTATACCATGGTGTGGACAATCAAGGAGAAGATCTTTGAACCTTTCCCAAGACTTGAACAAACTTTCTCTATCCTTCATCACAAAGGCATTGATCATCCCTCTTAATTCGGTAGTCTTGGAAGGTGGGAAGAACTTGGTCAAAAACTCGGTTGTCATCTCCTCCCAAGTACCAACTCGCCCTTGTGGAATAGATTGATACCAAGCCAAGGCTTTATCCTTAAGAGAGAAGGAAAAAGCCCTAAGCTTATGGTTGTTGCTCTCCAATCTTGGCGGTCTAAGAGTCTCCATCAAAATCTCATAGTTCATCAAGTGTTGATGAGGAGACTCTCCTTCCATCCCTCCAAATTGATTGTGCCGGATCATTTGTAGAACTTGAGGACGGAGCTCATAATTGTGGGTCGCGGGGTCTCCTAAGTTCACACCCAGTCGGTGTGCTCTTTGTGCCGGATCCATACGTCTCCCTAGGGTTTGTGGCTCCTCAATAGCAATGGGTACAACCCTAACATTAACTGCCGGCTGCGGTTGTGGTGGAGGAGGTGGAGGTTGTTGACGATTAAGCTCCCCTCGTACAAGGGTTTGCCAAATCTCATCAATCTCCCTCCTAGTTGCTTCTTGCCTATCATTGGCAAGTCTCCTTTCTTCCTCCAAGAGCTCATCTCTTAGCCTTATTTGCTCTAAGGCTTCATCCAATTCAGCTTGGAGGTCTCTTCCGGCCATCTCTTTTCCCTTCCTAATACTCTTGGATCTAGATCTAAGGGTTTTCTCCGGTTCGGGATCGAATGGAGCTAAATCCTTGCCACGAGATCTTCGCATACACCTAGAGAATAAGAGATGTCCTGAAAAGCAAATACATACACCAAAGAGAGATCAAAAGCAACAAGAAATATCTATACTAATAAACAATCACAAAATAGACTCAATCTAGACCTAGTCCCCGGCAACGGCGCCAAAAACTTGTTACGCTAAGATCGTGATGCGCAAATGGGTTTTATATTTATAACTCGAACTAAATCCTAAACTACCTAGCGAAACCCGCAGTGTACGGGTCGTTTGTAGTAGGGTTAGTATTCCGAGGTCGAACACAAAGACTAAGGTGAAATTGATTTGGTTTGTGATTGAGTTTAGTAAAGACCTAGTTTGGAAGAGAAGAAAGAAATAAAGAAATGAAAATCTTAAATGTTTTTTGTTGGTTTTGGTGATCAATCTAAGATCACAATTCATGCAAAGTAATCAATCAACTATACTATGAATCAACACCAATAAACAAACTAAACAAGATATAGATCAAAGAAAGAAAAGACGGATTCTAGGGGTTGGAAGTTCCGGTTATGGTATAGGACTCAAGTTATCTTATTCATTCCTTGGATTAACTATGTCGGGTTTAAGAGTTTCTAGATTGGGATCAATCACCGGGTAGGTCTCATGATCTACTAGTCCATTCCCTAGGTCTTATTACCGGGTAAGTCTCTAAGAACCTAAGGGACGGAATTCTACTCAAACCGGATTGTTATCTAAGCCCTAACCTATCCTCACCGGGTAAGTCTCGGAAGGGTTAGTCTTAAACTACCATCCAGCACACTTAATCCAATAGCGGCTTATTAGGCTCACCACTACCTAAGGTTTGTTATCTTTGGAATCTAAGAGTAAGGATTACCGGGTAAGTCTCTCCTAACACTTAGTTGCTAACACTAGGTCACCCTAGGATAGATTTAACTTGACAAACAATTAAAATTTCAACATTTTAACAATCTAAAACTAGATCCACCGAACTAGGGAAAATCACGGGTTGTTCTACCTAAATCACGGCCGTGGTTTGTCAAGATCTGGCCGTGATTCCTAACAGAGGATACGTTCAAACACACAAGTCATCCAAAGGTAAATCTAAGTTCATCCTATCATAGCCTTAGCCATAACCATCCTTTCCTTACCCTAGAACCACATCTATTTAGCCTACAACATTCATAATCGAAATTGAAACAAGCAAACACAAAATCATATCATTCATTTGCAAGATAATGAAGAAAAGAGATGAACAAGTGGACTAAAATCAAACCAAGCTGAAAATAGAAATTGGGTGACTTACAATCCTTCCAAAAGAAGGTTCAAAGGTTCATACAACTCTAGAAATAGAATCCGGAATTCTTCACTACAAAAACTAGCAAGTGTGGCAATGGTGTGTGTGCTTCTTCTCCACTTCAATGGAGCTCTTTCTCTTCTTTCTTGACACTTTCCTTCCTAGAAAAACTTCTTGTTGAGAGAATATTTTTGTTAGAAAAATGGATAATGGATGAGCTGCTCCAAGATTTGTTCCCAGCTGCCTCTCACAGCCCCTGAAGGACCACTTTTATAACAAACTTGCATGAGCTGGCCATGAGAGTCGTGGCACAGCTGTCACAAGAATCTGGCAAAATCCACGGTTGATTCCACGGCCGTGGAGTGTCAGAGAACCGTGATTCTATGCAGAAACTTCGCCTTGGATCATTAAGCTGTGATTTGGTGCATGGCTAGTGTTGGCAAGGTTCTATGAGTCCTCCTTAGCCCTTAATTTGTGTCCTAATGAGTCCGAGGGTGTGTCATCTAGATGAACGATCCTCAACGCATCGTTTTAGCTCCTAAATTTCCCGAAATACCTATAAAACATGCACAAGTCCGTGTAGACGTCTATCTCGACAAAATACATGAATTGAGTGCAAAACGTCTTGAACTAATGCTAAACCATGCATGAATGAGCGAGAAATCCGTCTAAATGATTACCTAGAACTAAGTCATAAATCGTGGTATCAATACCATGCCTCCCCTTTAGCACAACAACAATAAAAGGCCTCACTTTCCTCTTGCTTCTTCTAGTTCTCTTCACCTTAATCAAACTTTAAAAGTTCTGATCCGTGTCATTTCCCCATATGTAAACTCCATGACCTAGAAGGTCGCATAGGTTCGTTACAATCCCTCCATATGAGGTCTATTATAGCTACTTGCTTTGACCTCAATCCATCCTACTTGATTAAAACACTTGCACTTATGTTGATACAACTCCTTATTGCTGACATTTAACCACCGGAAACAGTTGCACTTATGTTGATACATACTCCCTCGATAGATACACATGAAAGACCGGGTGAACACCCTCTACTCTCGGCGGCAACACCAACCGGTAAACCACTTTCCCAACTCGCGCTAAGTTCTCAAAAAGTTACGATATATCTGATATTCAACTTCCTTCTTGGGTCTTTCTCAATGAAACATTGACATTTTGTTCTCTTTGATTGCCTCTAAGACCAAAGGCCAAACTTCTTAATTGGTCCCGCAAAACCAAACTTTGAAGTTTCAACTTCTCAATCTTGTTGCAAGTTCCAAGTAAGGAAGTATTTCACACCGCTTCTACTAACGAGACATGTATGCTATTGCTTTTACATCGTTCCTCAATACTCAATCAAGACCTTCTCTTGGAGAATCTCTTGTACACTTCAAACTCATCATACCTCGAGGCAATTTCAAAATAGTTGCACCAATGAATCCCCTCTTAACTCTCAACAACTCTATTGTCAATTCTTCTTCCCATTCAATACTTCATCGTCATCCGTAGTAGATTACCATAAGAGGTGTTACACGACTTCTCCCTTCACATATCTGGTAAAGCTCAGCACATCTAAGATAAATTGCGACTCCTTTCATATCTCTCGGGGTTTGCCATCCTGAGACATCTTGTCATACGACTTCTCGCTCTAGTGACTCTAGTTGGTCCAAAATGCCGTGTTTACAATATCTTACTCTCGAATTATCAATTGGTGACAATCTGACCTTAAATCAATTTTAGAAGAGACTACCGAACCTTGCAACTGGTCGAGTAGATCATCTATCCGTAGTGAGGGATACTCGTTCTTCATTGTTATCTTGTTCGGATAACGGTAATTGATGTACCAACAGAGATAATCGTCTCTTTTCGCAAACTGGTGTTCTCCATAACCACTTCAAATCAAGAGTTTACGATATATTCTAATATGAGATTCAAATCAAGAGCTCAAGATAACATTCGGAGTTCCCCATAGCATTTTACTAATCCTTATGAAATCTTATCATTAAGTTCTTGCAATTCCTCCTTCACTAGCCTGTTTCCTCAACTCATGTCTCTGCACAAGTGTTATTTCATACGGAACCTTAGACATCGAAATTAAATCAAGCTCGACCTTAGTGAAAATTCCACATTCTGACGTATTGGAATCCATGATATCTCAGGTTTCATCTTTTCTCTTCCCGTCACATATCGTAATAACTGACACAATCTTGTCTTATCACTTTACAAGTGGTCATGATACTAATGATCTACCCCGATTTGTTGAGGTGACGTCTTTAAGACTCGTGTATTGTTCCATCTTCAGCTATGACCATGTCTATTCTCTTTCAAGGGTCCTTCTTCTCTCGAATCCGTATTGTTCCATCCTTTTTCACCTTGAAGGCATGGTCGTAATAACCTTTTAAGAACTCATACATATGTGTTGCCACAAGTGTCCTAACTATAGGGCATAATTTCGTCTTATAACAAATCGATCATATCTTCTTCTCTCTCCCAGAAATCCCAACATATTGGGGAAGTTCTTCCTATTCTACCTACGCTTGCATCATTCCTTCCAGTAGGTGTAGAACATACTTCGTTTTCTTTTGAAATTGTCAAACCGACCATAGAGGTTCTATTCTTAATCTTCCATATACCTCTCGTACATCTCATGCCGACATCAAACTTCAAAACTTCGATCTTCTATTACTCTTGTTGGTCACCTTATGCATATTTTGGTATTAAATGAACAACTTCAGATTGTACCAATACGCCCCCTGAAAAAAGCTAGAAGAAATTCCCCATCCACAATCATTGAAAGATCCACTCATTACTTCACCGAGTACTAACATCATAACTCTAAGCTCACAACGTTGCCCTAATCTAGGTTCTCCCTTTCACGCCATAGCCACCAAGGCTCTTCCGTGTGAGTTTGAACATTTGACTCAGCTTTTGCTTGCGAAAACATACCATGCCTCCCCTTTACGCATAACAACAATAGAAGCCTCACTTTCCTCTTGCTTCTTCTAGTTCTCTTCACCTTAATCAAACTTTAAAAGTTTTGATCCGTGTCATTTCCCCATATGTAAACTCCATGACCTAGGAGGTCGCATAGGTTGGTTACAATCCCTCCCTTGGAGGTCTATTATAGTTACTTGCTTTCACCTTAATCCATGCTACTTGATTAAAACACTTGCACTTATGTTGATACAACTCCTTATTGGTGACATTTAACCTCCGGAAATATTCCAAGTTCTTATTACCGTTCTTCTATGATCCCACAACCTGGGTTACTCTTCTCATCTACACTCATCCATAGACAACAAACACATGCACGTTCTCGAATATCACCGATTAGTTTATAGTTGACCTTCTCCAAGTTCAAAGGCTCACAATTCTTCTTACCCTCCATGTTACCATACTCCTGAAGGCTACCCTATCAGGGTACTCTGTTTTAAACTTCACTAGCTCATTTTACTCTACTTCCAACTTCATTAGCTCCTATTATGTTCCTCCCTTCCTCCCACTTCTAAAAGATAACTAAACCTCCCAGCTCTTCTGTGTCATATGACCCACCTTCATAGGCTTAACCGCTCTTGATGATGTTTTGCAAAAGCAATTCTCAAACATTCTGACATTAAACAACACCGACTCGCGTTCCTCTTGTGGGTATCTTAAGTCTTTTGATCCAAGCTCCTTGTTTCATCCCTCATCTTCTGAAGATCATCTTCTTCACGCACTTCCTCCTCCTTAGCGTCACTCAGTCTCTTCACACTGACGGAAAACGATTGACTCCACAAGGTAACCCTACTATGTGAAATTTCACCATGTAATTTCCTTTGTAACCCTCGTATTTCTGAAGAAGTCTCCACCTTAAGATTTCGCAAAATCGTCACTTCACATCCTAGTTCCTCTGCACGCTTAACTTACATATCTCGTAAATCTTCGTAGTAGTTCGATCACACTTCACATCCTGACTCCCATGCTTAGGAGAACCTAGGAAAACTTGCATCTTAATAGAACACCACCTTAACCTTGCTAGAACGTACTCATCTCCTCCTCGATTTACATCTTCAGTTTTCCATGCTTCTTCTCGAAGAACTTCAATTCGTTCTCTCCCTTGGTCTCGTCGTCGTTCGATCATGGCCTCTTTAGAACCGCTTCTACACTTTAATGTTGCTCACCTTTCTTGTATTGCTCCCATCTTGATCCCACTTAATCAAGTCGTCTCGAGTTTTTTTTACTTGGTTGCCCTTTGTTTACATCATCTTTACTCCTCCTCTTCGACATCCTCTTAAAGAAGTACAAGAACTCCAAGGTGTTCGCCCGAACGTAGCTCTTAACTCGATACTTGAGCATATTCGTCCCCGTATGTACACTATCCTAAGTCAAACGATGTCGTCTTTAAAGGCGACGATACTATACTTCTCATCTTTTCTATTAGGTCCCATACTCCATATGCTACTACTATATATAATAGGAATACGTATACATAACTATACAAGTCCTAAGTCCATATTACTACTAATATCACACATTCGGCATTCTATTACAACAATACAAGGTCCAAAACATATAATCATTCACATATACAACTGTACACATAAATCAAGTCATAATGCAACTACAATCCAGATATACTATACATATCTACATATATATATATATATATATATATATATATATATACATATATATATATATATATATATATATATATATCAAAATCCAATAAACTAAGCTGCCGATATCCACGGAAGGAGTGGTGGTCCGTAGATTCTACCCCGACTCATACATGTGATATAAAAACGAAAAGTCAGAACCCGTTTGGGTTCTGTTTATTCCTCATTCGGCCTTTAGAAGATTGCGAGTGCCATTGTTGTAAACCTAGGGCTCTGATACCACTTTTGTAACACCCCAAATCCGCGGGACTCGGAATGCTACGGGTTGGGACCTCAAAATGGGTCCCGGCCATCAGCTTGACAAAAATTTCACCGGATCTTGCAACAAGGCACAAATAAAGGCCAAAACCGAAATATATTTTTATGCAATGTAAGAAAATCCGAAAGAAAACAAACAACGGACTTCACCCAACAACAACTACAAAGACCAAACGCCATACATGCGGCATACAATGATACAATATACAAAACTCCAAACATGACTCCAAACAAAAACCCACTCCTACAATGTACGGAACCCCGATTGTCCACCTTTCCGGATCTCTCGGTTGCATTCCTAACCTGCAAGGCAATCTACAACAATCGTTATAAAACCGTTAGCTAATATTCACAGCATTAGAAGCAAGGTGAAGGCACATATACACATACATCAACATAACACCTAACATACTCAAAACACACAAGTCCGGTTATTATCTTTTTATTATTAGGTCATATCTTGTTCTAATTCAACTTCTTTTGTGACACGAGAATCTCCCGAAACTCGCCTCGGTCACCACTTACCGCATGGAACGGTACGGATGCATCCGACCGTCTAACCACACGGGCTAGTCGCCAAGAACTTCCTAACTCTACGCAAGAGCTAGACAAGTTGTCACCGCCCGTTATCATACACTTGGACCAAATAATATATAAAGGTCGGTAATTCTAATTGCGGTTTTATAAATTATAATGAAAGCAATAAAACAGACACAACCAAACACGCATCAAATCTAATACATAGAATACGAGCTATGTAAGTCCGGAGACGTACCTCGTCACCACACTCAACTCACAACACTCTCGCTTCCTTAGGGAGGAAGCACATAACTTATCACAAGAAGATAATGATAGCATGTATTATAGTCTATGTTTCGGGACTTGCTTAGACGTTTTATCTTCAATAATATGCATGTTTGAATGTATATTATGTGATTATATTGTCGTTTCATCTACCTTTACAGGAATCGAGGTCTACACCAAGTTTCAATGTAATCGTAGGTAAAATGGCACATTTTGGATCGAAATGGAGCTAAGGAGCAAATGAGTCATAGGAGCTACATTCAGGACCTTAAAAGGGAACTCAAGAAGCAAGGAATTAACAAAGAAGATTTATTTTGGACTAGATTTGAGAGATTTCACCTTCAGCTGAGATTCACCTCGTTCAGCTACAATGTCACCTCGACCGAGGTGATCTAGAGGAGCGCCCCGACCGAGGCGAATACCTTGACGCGGCGAGATATATTTTATTTGGCTGAGATCTTTTATTTTTGGAAGAAGAGATCTTATATTTTTGAGCAGGATTTCTGGAAGGAAGATCATATATTTAGGAGATCTATTTTAGAGATATGGATATATTTTATTAGGAATTTATCTTTTTAAGATATTATTATCTTTGGAAGATAATACTCCTATATAAAGGGTTGGATTTTCCACAAATTCAGCATCCGATATACCATCCAATCTTTGGATCAGCTGTAGTTAGGAAGGATTTTTGGAAGTTTGAAGGAAGTTTCAAGATTGAAGGAAGGAAGTTCATAGCTTGTTATAGCTTTTGAGGGGATTTGTAAGACTTTCTTAGATTCTCTTTTGTTTGATTGTCTTGTTGGATTTGTGATCCAAGGAACGCTGATTTGTTTGATATTTGATTGAGTCATTAAAGCCTTGTTCTTAAGGTTTTCTTGTTCAAATATTCATTCTTCCCCCATATATTTGATAATTGCTTTCATGATGATGAGTGGCTAATTTCCTTGTGCGATTCTTGGGTGATTGGCTGAAGGTTGTGGGAAAGACAATGAATGAATGATCTTAATTCTAGTAGAACCCTGAAAGCTCGAGTTTTTAACCTTAACCCTAGAACATCTCGTTCAGTCGATGAACATCTCGGCCGGGGTAGAACTTGACTGACCGAGGGGACCTTTTCTGATCCGTAACTGAGAGTTAAGTGTTAGAGTTTGCCAAATCCTATTCTTATTACACCTTTCCTGGTTCAATGCAAGCCTAGGACGAGACTTTCCCGGTGATTCCTTAGTTTGTTTATCCAAGATCATAAGTGTAGGTAATAAAGGTTTATCCTTCATTGGGGTTTGAGTGTGCCTTCATCCCATCTTTGTGAGTTAGCCTGAGACTTACCCGGTAAAGGTTGATTTTATTCCCTTAGTTGGTGTGTTGGTTTGAGACTATAATTCCTTTCCTTAGTACCTTGAGACTTACCCGGTAATAGGAGCTTTTTGTTTGGGATTAGTGAGTAGTGAGACTTACCCGGTGATCTATTCCGCTTTAAAAACACCTTCCCTATGCAAAATCTCAGCTTTGTCCGCTTATCTTGAGATCCTGAGTTAGAACCACAACTAGATGCTTTAATCCCTAGAATTTGCATATTTCCTTTACTTGCTTTGTTTCACCTAAGTCCCTGAGATCGACACCCCGGAATTCTTGCTTTTACTATAATTGATCCGTACACTACGGGTTCGCATCCTTGTTTTAAGTATATTTCTTGGGATATAAATTTAAAGCTTGCACACACCGTTTGGAGCGAACAAGTTTTTGACGCCGTTGCCGGGGACTTGGTCTAGACCAAGCCGGCTGCGGTAGTCTTTAGGGGCAATTGCCCCTGTTGCTACTAACCACTCTACTTGAGTGACTTTCGCAGGCTCTTTATCTTAGGTTTATGCGAAGAACCCGTGCTGGGAAGGAAATCGTTCCTTACGATCCCGAACCAGAAAAGACATACAAATGACACTTGAAAGAAGCTAAAATGGCCAACCAAGACAATTGCGATTTTGAGGCCGAATTGAAGGAGGCGATGGAAAAGCTGCGCCTCAATAGGGAAGAACTGCAACGCGAGAGGGAGCAAACTCGCACCAGAGCTGCAGAGATTGAAGCAGATATGCTTGAGCTACGAGCCCAGATTCTGCATCGACTAGACCCTCGACCGAGGCAGGACCCCGCTCCAGTTGCCGCGGCCGAGATACTTCCACCTCGGATGCCTGTCCGAGATGTTCTTTTTGTAGGTATTCCACAGACCCTAGAACAGAGGATGGACCCAAACCAGCAAGTGAGGCGTCCAGGAGTCAACCTAGGTGATCCAGCGGAGCATGATTATGAACTTCGACCGCAAGTTCTATCCATGATCCGCCAATGCCAGTTTGGAGGTTTTGAGAGGGAGTCTCCGCATCAACATTTACAAAACTATGAGATTTTGATGGAGACCTTGAGACCTTCAAGGGTGGAAAATAATAATTACAAGTTAAGGCCTTTTTACTTTTCTTTAAAGGACAGGGCGCTTACTTGGTATCAGTCTCTTCCTCCCGGAAAGATCAACACTTGGGAGGAGATAACGACGGAGTTCTTAACAAAATTCTTTCCCCCTCCAAAACCGCTGAAATGAGAGGGAAGATCAATGCATTCATCATGAAGGACAAGGAGAGTTTGTCCAAGTCAAGGGAGAGATTTAAAGATGTTCTATTGGATTGCCCACATCATGGGATTCCAATGATAGAGTTGAAGGAGATATATTTCAAGGGATTGGATGGAGTTACCCAATTCAACCTTCAACTACTATCCGCCGGCACGTTCATGGACATGCCGATTGATGAAGCTTGGGAGTTCATTGAGAAACAAGCTTTGCACATGGAGAAGTATTCGCACCAAGGAGCTGAAAATGGAGTTAAGAGAGTTAATTTCCAAGAAGCTCCATCAAATGATAATCAACTCATCTCCTTGAAGAATGATGTGAAGCAATTGAAGGACCTTTTGGGTTCTCACACCAAGAAAGAGAAGGGAGGATATCAAGGGTCAAGGAACAACAATCATGGTTCCCGGAACAACAACTACAACATTAATAGAGGCTCCAACAACAACAATTGGAGATCCAACAATCAAAATTCGGGTAACCCTTATTCTAATTCCAATTCAAATAATTCCTCTAACCCTTTCTCTTCTTCTTCTGCTACTCCATTGAAGAGCCAGGAGCCTGGATCAAGTTCGTCCCAACCAGAGAAAAAAGATGCAGTGTTGGAGGCCATCTTGATCAAGCCCAACGCTATGGACACATCCATGACTTCATTTTCGAAGGCACAAAAAGCCTTAGAGCAACAATTATTTAATAAGGAGAATGAAGCGCCAAGAGATCCAGGGAAGCTCCCAGCAAGGATAGAGAGCAACCCCAAGGGACAAATTATGGCAATAACGACGAGAAGTGGACTGAAAACTGCAGATCCAGTGCCTCGTTCGATGCTAGTACAGACGAAGAACACCTCGGTCCAGGTACAGACGAAGAACACTTCGGTCGAGGTACCATCCGAGGTGGAGTCTCAGAAAGCGTCGGACAAAACTGAAGTTTATGTCCCACCTCCTGCATATAAAGCACCACTCCCATTCCCCCAATCAAGGGCTAGAGCACATCTAGACAAGCACTTTGGTAAGGTCCTTGACTTGATGAATAAATTACATATTAACATCGCTTTCCTTGATGCTATTTAAGGGATGCCCGCCTATGAGAAGTTCTTAAAGGAGATTCTTTCAAGGAAGAGGAAGCTGAAAGATTTTGGTGAAGTAAGGATGACATCTAAATCCTCGGAGCTCATTCAAATCATGAAGGAGAAGATGCCGCCTAAGTTGAGAGATCCTGGCTCATTTTTCATTCCCATTCAAGTTGGGGATGTGACTTGTGAAGCATTGGGTGATCTAGGAGCCAACGTGAGCATCATCTCGCTGGAGCTATGTGTGAAGATCGGACATGGAGAGCCCAAGCCGGTGAAGATAAGGCTATACATGGCGGACCGCTCCATTACCCATCCCATGGGCATTTTGGAAGACGTTCCGGTTAAGTTAGGTAACTTCTACTTACCTATAGACTTTGTTGTGCTTGATATTCCCGCAGATTATCCCGTTCCTATCATTCTTGGGAGGCCATTTCTAGCAACTTTGGGTTGCAATGTGGATTGTAAGAGCGTCAAGTTGAAATTCAACATTGGCGGTGATCAAGTAGAATTTGCATTGCTCGTTGCAATGAAAGGAGAGCCGCTGAAAGATGATATCTTCAACATCAATGATGAAGAAGAATCAAGAGAATTGGTGAGCTCTATCCTTATTAATGACCCTCTTGAAAGAGTTATTAGTTTTAGCTTAATGGAGGAAGGTATAGATGCTTCTTGTGATGCAGATATACGGAGCTTAAAGGGACTGGAAGAAGATCCAGGAGCTAAGATTGAAAGACTAATCCAGGAGAAGAGAATCTCCAGTTTCGGTCCCAGTTGCAGTACCTCGACCGAGGCACTTTCTAGACCAAGCGAGGTGATCTTATATGAAGAACATATTGGTCACCCACTCTGGACCTCGACCGAGGTCGAAAGCGAGATGATGTCAACTGAGACTTTTGAAAGTCCAGTTCTTCGATCTAAACCTACTCCATTGGAAGGAGGAAGCAAGGATCCCCCTCAGAAAGCACCCCTAGTTGTGGAGCTTAAACCGTTTCCAAGTCACTTGAGGTATGTTTTCCTTGGACCGGATTCTACTTATCCCGTTATTGTTAGTGCTTTCCTTTCCAAAACTGAATTATCTAAACTGATGCATGTCTTGAGAAAACATCGAAAGGTTTTGGGCTATACTATTGATGATCTTATTGGTATTAAGCCTTCTTTCTACATTCATAGAATATTAATGGAGGATGATCATAAGACTTCACGTGAACCTCAAAGACGGTTAAATCCGATCATGAAAGAGGTTGTTGTCACGTCTAGGAATAGATGCGCAATAAGCCTTAAATTTATACTCGTAATATTTTTCCTAACTCCTAGCGAACCCACAGTGTTTGGGTTGTTTTGTAGCAAGGATAGTATTCCGAGGTCGAACTCGAAGACTAAGGTGAAATCGAATCAACAAGTGAGCATAGATAATGTAAAACTAGTCTACGAAAGGAGAAAGAAATAAAGAAATGAAAATCTCAATGTTTTTCGTTTGGTTTTTAGGTGATCAATCAAAGATCACAATTCATTCAAAATACTAAATCAAACTAACAACTCAAGCTAGCAAAATAAACGAGTAACACAAACACAAAATATGTGATCAAAGAGAGAGAAATGGATTCTAGAGGTCAAGATTTCCGGTTATGGCATTGGACTCAAGATTCTAAAGATTCTAAAGATAAATCTGCGGTGTTGGGAAAGGGTGTTTCACTAATGGAAGCAATTACCGGGTAGGTCTCTCACTTCGCTAATCCCGCAACAAACTCCTATTACCGGGTAGGTCTCAAGGGGTTAAAGTGGGGAATTCTACACAAACCGGACTCCACTTAAGGGGCAACCCACTCCTTACCGGGTAAGTCTCGGAAAAGGGAAGTCTCAAGCAATAATCCTAGCACACTCAATCCAATAGCGGCTTGTGAGGCTCACTACTACCTAGAGTTCATCATCTTAGGTGTCTAAGGTCGGAAATCATCGGGTAGATCTCTTCCCTCACTTAGGTTGATAGCATTAGGTGATCCTAAGCTAAATTATGCTTAATAAACACTAGGATTTCAACAACCTAACATCCTAACATACAGATTCATCAATTAAAGAGAAACAGAGAGAAAACTCGGATGGATCATGGATAAATCGGCCGATCTGGCTGAAGAACAGCCCGATTTTTCTTCCTGGGTTAGGTTTCGTGCATACAAATCATCCTAAACTAACATATAAGTCCATTCTATCATCACCCAAGCCATAACCATCAATCCATCACTCCAGAATCACAATAAACTAGCCAATAATATGCATATCAAGATCTAAAATCATCACACAAGCATACATGGTTCTCATAGATGGATGATGGAAGATAAGCAAGTAAAAACAACAAATCTCAGCAGAATCTAAGTTTTAGCAAGACTTACAACCCTTCAAATGAAGTTCCAAAACGTTCCTAACAATCCTTGCAATAGTTCTTCAATCAAAGACTCCAAAAATCACTTAAAATCACTCAAAGACTCACTATCACTCAAGGCTTTATGTTCTTCTTCCTCCTCCTAATTAAGAGAGATTTTCTTCTTCTTCATGTCTCTCCTCCAATCCAATGAGTTGTGTGTGAGAGAATGTGGGAGAGACAGGGTGTGTCCAACAACAGCTTGCAGGCCCACTTATATTCTCCACCAAGAGCAAGGCCGGACAAAGAGATCGTGGGACACGTGGATTAAGCTGTTGAAGGCCAAAAATCGACCCAATCAGGAAAATCGGCCGATTTTCCTGAGTGATGGTCCGATTTTCTTCAACAGAGGCATGTTATGATCGTCTAACCATGAGTTGCTCCATTGCTTGCACCAATAAGGGTCCTCGTGTCCTTCATTGCTCCAATTATGTTCCTTCAAAGCCTTGGATGTGTACCACCATGAGGCTTGACTCTCGAATGTATCGATTAATGCCCAAAAGATCCCCGAAATACCTACAAAACCGACAAAAGCTCGTGTAGACGTCTTTTCTAGAAATATGCACGAAATGAGTGTAAACGTCGTGAACTAATGTCAAACCGTGCATGAATAATGGGAAAAACTATCTAAATGTATGTCTATACTAACGTCATAAATCACGTTATCAAAATACCCCATACTTAAGATTTGCTTGTCCCCGAGCAAGATCCAACTATAGACTAAGAGACGACATGATTTATGCATGCAGAAAAACAACAAAATCTTTTTGGAATTGTGCTTCTAATATTGGATCACCTTCATAGTCATGTTTCATAGCAATGGACAAGCAATTATGCATAAAATGAATGAAGGCATGGAAAGACAATTATACTTAACTAGAAAGCATGCATGAGAGGTGAAAATGAAGAAGTCAAGATGATCATGAGTATGTCCAATCTAGATCACTAAGTCTTACACACATGCATTTAGGTCACAAGGACTTAGGAAAGAAGAGGCTACGAAACGTTGTGATTAGGTGGGAATTTTTAGGTCATGTGATGCTAATCCGGGAAAGGAACTAACTCCACAATTTCGTTTTTGCTCAACTTCCCAACAAGTGTAAAATTTTCTCCATCTTTCCTTTGTTTTCTTTTCTTTTTCACTTATTTTTTAGACAATGGCATTGGTGTACAAAAGCCGAAACCTAGGTGATTAGTCGTCCTCGGGCTTTTTTTATTTTTTGAGGTGCATCCACACCGGGCACACATACCAAAACTCGTTAGGACTATCGGTTCATTCATAACATTCTTTTATCAACAACTTCACCCCACACTTGCTTTTCACACACATCAACACACTAACATGCTCCTAGTCCCGGATGGATCAAAAGAGGTAAAAGTTTTCATCAATTGAGGTGCTCAAACAACATGATCAAGATGAGAAGTAGAGAAAGATGAATTGCCTTAATCACTCCTAAATGATGTGCAAGAACTAGCATGTAATTTCGACTTCCAATCCTCAATTCAATCAAGGCAAACATTCATGATCACAAATCATTCATGGGGTTCAAGATAAGTACTTCAAGTCCACATATGCATTCATCTATTAAACACATAAGGCCATCCATAGCTAATTTACAAGACAATTTCATCATAAGGGTCATTCCCAAGCTTTAGAAGCACTAAAAAATTTTTAAAATTTTCTGATTTTTTTGGATTTTTCAAAATATGTATGTACAATGCAAGACATAATGAAACATGTGACAATATTAAACTATCCTAGATGCTAATCATGCAAGTGATCATGAAAACCCCACCCCATACTTAGAAACACATTGTCCCCAATTTGGAAGCTAAATAAAGAAGTGAAAGAGAGTCCTCAGAATGTAAAATTGGTAATGCTTTGGTATTTCGGTTCACATCGAATGATGATGGTGGATGATCGATCAAGGATGGTAGAGAGCTCTTGATGTTCATTATGGTGTCGGAACCCACGCTTGGCACCGCAAGCCGTCCAAGTTCCACGTCCGCTACACCCATCCTTGATCGGGGATCATCACTTTCCTTTACAGAAGGAAAAATCGGACCAGTTGCCCAGGAAAATCGGCCGATCTGGATGAAGAACAGTCCGATTTTCCTGGGTGCTCTCCTCCTCGTCCATGTGCTTGGATCTTGTACTTTCAACAGTTCATTGAGGTTTTCACATGACCTCCAACATCTTATCACACATGACAATCAACAATATCTAGCACCCAAAAACACGAAAGAAAAACAAAGCACACCAAGAGTAAGATCAAACAAAAACAAGAAAAACGAAAGGGAAAAATATGTACCAATGGGTTGCCTCCCATTAAGCGCTTCTTTAAGGTCATTAGCTTGCCAAATTCAGGAGCGTTTCACTCAAGGTGAAGTGGGGCAATCACTTCCACCGGGGCTTCCGGGATGTACTTCTTCAAACGGTGCCCATTCACCTTAAAGTTACCACAATGATCTCCTCCTATCTCCACCGCTCCATGAGGAAAGACCTTCTTCACAACATAGGGACCCGTCCATCTTGACTTGAGCTTTCCGGGGAAAATCCGCAGCCTCGAGTTGAAGAGAAGCACTAAGTCACCCTCATTCAACTCCTTTGGGATGAGGCGCTTGTCATGCCAATGCTTGGTCCTCTCCTTGTAAATCCGGGCATTTTCATAAGCATCCAACCGGATCTCCTCAAGGGCGTTCATGTCTAGCAACCTCTTCTCACCGGCCTCCTTGAGGTCAAAATTCAGCCACCTTATGGCCCAATATGCTCTATGCTCCATCTCCACCGGAAGGTGGCAAGACTTGCCATAAACTACCTTGTAAGGAGTGGTGTCAATCGGTGTCTTGAAAGCGGTCCTATATGCCCACAAAGCATCATCGAGCTTCATATCCCAATCTTTTCTCGTCCTAGAGACCGTATTCTCAAGTATCCCTTTTATCTCCCGGTTGGAGATCTCCACTTGGCCACTAGTTTGGGGATGGTAAGGTGTTGCCACCTTACGAGTCACCCCATACTTAGCCAAAAGTGCTCCAAAGTTCCTATTAGTGAAGTGCTTCCCTCCATCACTTATGATCACCCTTGGTGTTCCAAACCTAGGGAAGATCACTCGGTTGAAGAACCGCACCACAACCTTGACATCATTTGTGGGAGAGGCGATTGCCTCCACCCATCTTGAAACATAGTCTACCGCCAATAGGATGTAGAGGTTGCCACATGAAGAAGGGAATGGTCCCATGAAGTCCACACCCCACACATCAAATATCTCTACCTCTTGTATGTTGTTCAAGGGCATCTCATTCCTCCTCGAGATGTTGCCCGTCCTTTGGCAAGCATCATAAGCTACCACAAAGTCTTGCACATCCTTGAACAAACTTGGCCAAAAGAAGGCCGATTGCAACACCTTAGCACATGTCTTGTGTGAGCTAGCATGCCCTCCACATGGCAAGGAATGACAATGGCGGATCACACTCTCCACCTCATCCTCCGGTATGCATCTTCTAAAGACTCCATCCGGCCCTCTCTTGAACAAAAGTGGTTCACTCCAATAGTAGTGCCTCACATCTTTGAAGAACTTCTTCCTTTGGCATATGACAAACCGGGAGGCACTTCCTCGCACACAAGATAATTCACAATGTCGGCGTACCATGGCTCACTTCCTCTAGATACTTGGAACAAGCACTCATCCACCAATTGCAATTGCTGATCCTGGAATGAGTCATCAATCGGGATGTCATCTTTCTCAAGCTCTAACGGTGGGAGTCTACTAAGGTGATCCGCCACTGAATTTTGGGACCCCTTCTTGTCCCGGATCTCCAAATCAAACTCTTGAAGAAGAAGGATCCACCGAATCAATCTAGGCTTGGCATCCTTCTTTGTAAGGAGATAACGGATCGCAGCATGAACCGTATACACTATGACCTTCGCTCCAACAAGATATGAGCGGAACTTCACAAAGGCATACACCACCGCTAGCAACTCTTTCTCGGTTGTGGCATAGTTAAGTTGGGCATCATCTAGCGTCTTGCTAGCATAATAGATGGCATGTGTGCGCCCATCTTTCTTTTGTCCCAAAACAGCCCCAACGGCCACATCACTTGCATCACACATCACTTCAAATGGTAAGCTCCAATCCGGAGGTTGCATTATAGGTGCGGAGATCAAAGCATTCTTCAACCTACAAAAAGCTTCAAGGCATTCCTTGGAGAAAACAAACTCAACATCTTTCATTAGTAGGTTAGTAAGAGGCTTAGAAATCTTAGAGAAATCTTTAATAAACCTCCGGTAAAAACCGGCATGCCCTAGAAAGCTCCTTACCCCTTTCACCGAGGTAGGTGGTGGCGACTTCTCTATCGTTTCAATCTTGGCCCTATCAACCTCAATGCCACGGTTGGACACCAAGTGTCCCAACACAATACCTTCACTTATCATGAAGTGGCATTTTTCCCAATTCAAGACAAGATTTGTCTCCTCACATCTCTTAAGCACCAAAGACAAGTTAGCTAGGCAATCATCAAAAGAAGATCCATAAACGGAAAAATCATCCATAAACACCTCCATGATATTCTCAATATATTCAGAAAATATGGCCATCATACACCTTTGAAAGGTGGCGGGTGCATTACACAACCCAAATGGCATTCTCCTATATGCAAATGTACCCCAAGGACATGTGAATGTGGTTTTTTCTTGGTCATTGGGGTGGATAGGGATTTGGAAGAATCCACTATAGCCATCTAGGTAACAAAATAGAGAGTGTTGAGCTAATCTCTCTAGCATTTGGTCAATGAAAGGAAGAGGGAAATGATCTTTCCTAGAGGCCACATTTAGTTTCCTATAGTCAATACACATCCTCCATCCCGTAACCGTCCTAGTTGGGATTAGTTCATTGTTCTCATTAGTTACTACGGTCATCCCACCCTTCTTAGGAACCACATGTACGGGACTAACCCATTTACTATCCAAAATAGGGTAGATGATTCCCGCATCTAGCAACTTAATGATCTCTTTCTTGACTACCTCTTTCATTATAGGGTTTAATCTTCTTTGATGTTCAATAGAGGGTTTATGGTTATCTTCCATCAATATCTTATGCATGCACAAAGAGGGCTTAATGCCAACAAGGTCATCAATGGTGTATCCTATAGCCTTTCTATACAGTATCAATTCATTCAACAATCTATTAAGATCATCATTCAAATATGCATTCACAATCACCGGATAAGTAGAATTTGAACCAAGGAAAGAATACTTTAGATGAGAAGGAAGAGGTTTAAGATCAAGTTGAGGAGGACCCTTTTCGGTTGGAGATGATCCATACAATGTAGGTTGAGATGATTGCAAAGCCATGGAAGCCTCCCCTAAGTCCCTTGATGATTGCTCACAAACACTTGGATGATGCTCAAAAGACTCAGGAAAATCGGCCCAGTCAGGAAAATCGGCCGATTTTCTTGAGTGTAGGTCGATCTCAGTTTCTGCATTTGCAAAATTTGATGGAACTTCAGGATAAGTCCAAAAATCGGCCGATCTGGCCCCCTCTGTCCAATTTTCCTGGGTGATTCTCTCTTCCTCTAGTACTTCAAATCCAACACTTGGTAGCTCGTCCAATGTATTCAAGGTCTTGATTACTTCATTGCTACTTTCCTCAACTCCTTCCTCCATCAAACTTGAGCCAAGAACCTTCTCAAGTGGATCCTTAAGCAAGATTGAGCTCACAACCTCTCTAGACTCCTCTTCCTCAACAATGTAGAAGACATCTTCACCTAGGGCTGGCCCCTTCACCATCGCGGACAAACTAAACTTGATGTTCTCTTCTCCAATGTTGAAGGAGAGAATTCCATTCTTACAATCCACCAAACATCTGGAATTAGCTAGGAAAGGTCTCCCCAAGATGATAGGAACCGGATAGTCTGCCGGGATGTTTAAAACAACGAAGTCTATGGGCACATACAACTTCCCTAGTTGCACCGGAATGTCTTCCAAGATTCCAACCGGATGAGTGATTGAGCGGTCCGCCATGTAAAGGGTCATCTTGACCGGCTTTGGCTCTCCTAGCCCAACCTTTTTGCAAAGTGCAAACGGGATGATGCTTACACTTGCCCCAAGATCACATAGGGCGTCATAATTCACTTCTACTACTCTGATTGGCACACAAAAGGATCCCGGATCTCTTAGCTTAGGAGGCATCTCCTCTTTCATCATTTGAATCAACTCCGAGGACCTCTTTGTCATCCTTACTTCCCCATACTCCTCTAACTTCCTCTTGTTGGAGAGTATTTCCTTCAAGAACTTGCCATATGCCGGCATACCTAGAATAGCATCCATGAACGGAATGTTAATATGCAACTTAGACATAAGTTCAAGGAATTTACCAAAGTGTTTGTCCAAACGAGCTCTTGCTCGTGATTGTGGGAATGGTAGTGGTGGCTTGTATGGAGGTGGCACCACATATGATGGCTTATCTTCCTTGCTCTTCCCTCCATCTTCTTGCAATTGCTCTTCTTCATTCACCACTTGCTTCCCTTTGTCATTTCCCTTAGGTAAGGGATCCTTCATGCTTAGCCCACTCCTTGTTGTAATAGCCAACACTTGGCCTCTTGGGTTATCTTCGGTTCTTCCGGGAAGCTTTCCCGGATCTCTATGAGCTTCACCCGCCTTTTGGAACACTTGTTCTTCCAAAACCTTTTGAGCCTTGGAAATAGAAGTCACCGTGCTTTCAAGACCACTCAACCTTCCAAGCAATTGCTCAAACATCATTTCGGTTCTATCCTTTGGAGGTTGAGTTAATCCGGGTGGAGGTTCTTGTGAAGCCTTTGGCGGTGGAGTTGTGCTTGTGGAAGCGGGAGGGTTCAAGGCTCCATCCGGGTTAGAATAGGAAAACCCGGGATGGTTGTGGTTAGGCCGGTAATTGTTGAATTGTCGGTTATTGTTGATGTTTCTTGGGCCTTGATAGTTGTTGTAATTGCCCCTTCCCATGTAGTTCACATCTTCCTCCTTGGAAGACAAATTTGCTTGCACTTGCACTTGAGGGCTTGCTTGACTCTTCAAAGTTGTAGCACACAACTCCCTCAAAGATTTCAACTCATTGTTGATGGCATCAAGCTTGAAGTTGCTCATGGTGACTTCACTCACCTCATATGCTCTCGCTTTCCTCCCTTCACTCTTCCTATCGGAGTACTTCTCAATCACTAAAACTTGTTTCTCTACAAACTCCCAAGCTTCATCTACATTCTTTTCCATGAAAGTCCCACCGGAAAGAGATTGGAGCTTGAATTGGCTATCTTCATCAAGTCCTTTGAAGTAGATCTCCAATAGCTCAATTTTCGGTATACCATGGTGTGGACAATCTGGGAGAAGGTCTTTGAACCTCTCCCAAGACTTGAATAAACTCTCTCTATCCTTCATCACGAAGGCATTGATCTTCCCTCTTAGCTCGGTAGTCTTGGAAGGTGGGAAGAACTTAGTCAAGAACTCGGTTGTCATCTCCTCCCAAGTACTGACTCGCCCTTGTGGAATAGATTGATACCAAGCCAAGGCTTTATCCTTAAGTAAGAAGGAGAAAGCCCTAAGCTTATGGTTGTTGCTCTCCACTCTAGGCGGTCTAAGAGTCTCCATCAAGATCTCATAGTTCATCAAGTGTTGATGAGGAGACTCTCCTTCCATCCCTCCAAATTGATTATGCCGGATCATTTGTAGAACTTGAGGGCGGAGCTCATAATTGTGGGTTGCGGGATCTCCTAAGTTCACACCCGGACGGTGTGCTCTTTGTGCCGGATCCATACGTCGCCCTAATATTTGTGGCTCCTCAATAGCAATGGGCACAACCCGAACATTCACCGCCGGCTGCGGTTGTGGTGGAGGAGGAGGTGGAGGTTGTTGACGATTAAGCTCTCCTTGCACAAGAGCTTGCCTAATCTCTTCAATCTCCCTCCTAGTTGTTTCTTGCCTCTCATTGGCAAGTCTCCTTTCTTCCTCCAAGAGCTTAACTCTTAGCCTAATTTGCTCTAAAGCCTCATCCAACTCAGCTTGGAGATCTCTTCCGGCCATCTCTTTCCCTTTTCTAATGCTCTTGGATCTAGATCTAAGGGTTTTCTCCGGTTCGAGATCAAATGGAGCTAAATCCTTGCCACGAGATCTTCGCATATACCTAAAGGGTGAGAGATGTCCTGAAAAGCAAAGACACACACCAAAAGAGATCAAAAGCAACAAGAAAGATCTACACTATAAACAATCACAAAAATGACTCAATCTAGACCTAGTCCCCGGCAACGGCGCCAAAAACTTGTCACGTCTAGGAATAGAAGCACAATAAGCCTTAAATTTATACTCGTTATATTTTTCCTAACTCCTAGCGAACCCACAGTGTATGGGTTGTTTTGTAGCAAGGATAGTATTCCGAGGTCGAACTCGAAGACTAAGGTGAAATCGAATCAACAAGTGAGCATAAATAGTGTAAAACTAGTCTAAGAAAGGAGAAAGGAATAAAGAAATGAAAATCTCAATGTTTTTCGTTTGGTTTTTAGGTGATCAATCAAAGATCACAATTCATGCAAAATACTAAATCAAACTAACAACTCAAGCTAGCAAAATAAACGAGTAACACAAACACAAAATATGTGATCAAAGAGAGAAATGGATTCTAGAGGTCAAGATTTCCGGTTATGGCATTGGACTCAAGATTCTAAAGATTCTAAAGATAAAGCTGCGGTGTTGGGAAAGGGTGTTTCACTAATGGAAGCAATTACCGGGTAGGTCTCTCACTTCGCTAATCCCGCATCAAACTCCTATTACCGGGTAGGTCTCAAGGGGTTAAAGTAGGGAATTCTACACAAACCGGATTCCACTTAAGGGGCAACCCACTCCTTACCGGGTAAGTCTCAGAAAAGGGAAGTCTCAAGAAATAATCCTAGCACACTCAATCCATTAGCGGCTTGTGAGGCTCACTACTACCTAGAGTTCATCATCTTAGGTGTCTAAGGTCGGAAATCATCGGGTAGATCTCTTCCCTCACTTAGGTTGATAGCATTAGGTGATCCTAAGCTAAATTATGCTTAATAAACACTAGGATTTCAACAACCTAACATCCTAACATACAGATTCATCAATTAAAGAGCAACAGAGAGAAAACTCGGATGGATCATGGATAAATCGGCCGATCTGGCTGAAGAACAGCCCGATATTTCTTCCTGGGTTAGGTTTCATGCACACAAATCATCCTAAACTAACATATAAGTCCATTCTATCATCACCCAAGCCATAACCATCAATCCATCACTCCAGAATCACAATAAACTAGCCAATAATATGCATATCAAGATCTAAAATCATCACACAAGCATACATGGTTCTCATAGATGGATGATGGAAGATAAGCAAGTAAAAACAACAAATCTCAGCAGAATCTAAGTTTTAGCAAGACTTACAACCCTCCAAATGAAGTTCCAAAACGTTCCTAACAATCCTTGCAATAGTTCTTCAATCAAAAACTCCAAAACTCACTTAAAATCACTCAAAGACTCACTATCACTCAAGGCTTTGTGTTCTTCTTCCTCCTCCCAATTGAGAGAGATTTTCTTAACTCCAAGCGAACCCACAGTGTATGGGTCGTTTTGTAGCAAGGATAGTATTCCGAGGTCAAACTCGAAGACTAAGGTGAAATCGAATCAACAAGTGAGCATAAATAGTGTAAAACTAGTCTAAGAAAGGAGAAAGGAATAAAGAAATGAAAATCTCAATGTTTTTCGTTTGGTTTTAGGTGATCAATCAAAGATCACAATTCATGCAAAATACTAAATCAAACTAACAACTCAAGCTAGCAAAATAAACGAGTAACACAAACACAAAATATGTGATCAAAGAGAGAAATGGATTCTAGAGGTCAAGATTTCCGGTTATGGCATTGGACTCAAGATTCTAAAGATTCTAAAGATAAAGCTGCGGTGTTGGGAAAGGGTGTTTCACTAATGGAAGCAATTACCGGGTAGGTCTCTCACTTCGCTAATCCCGCATCAAACTCCTATTACCGGGTAGGTCTCAAGGGGTTAAAGTAGGGAATTCTACACAAACCGGATTCCACTTAAGGGGCAACCCACTCCTTACCGGGTAAGTCTCAGAAAAGGGAAGTCTCAAGCAATAATCCTAGCACACTCAATCCATTAGCGGCTTGTGATGCTCACTACTACCTAGAGTTCATCATCTAAGGTGTCTAAGGTCGGAAATCATCGGGTAGATCTCTTCCCTCACTTAGGTTGATAGCATTAGGTGATCCTAAGCTAAATTATGCTTAATAAACACTAGGATTTCAACAACCTAACATCCTAACATACAGATTCATACAATTAAAGAGCAACAGAGAGAAAACTCGGATGGATCATGGATAAATCGGCCGATCTGGCTGAAGAACAGCCCGATATTTCTTCCTGGGTTAGGTTTCATGCACACAAATCATCCTAAACTAACATATAAGTCCATTCTATCATCACCCAAGCCATAACCATCAATCCATCACTCCAGAATCACAATAAACTAGCCAATAATATGCATATCAAGATCTAAAATCATCACACAAGCATAC
Organism: Fagopyrum esculentum; assembly: GCA_033239045.1. Lineage (NCBI taxonomy): Eukaryota > Viridiplantae > Streptophyta > Magnoliopsida > Caryophyllales > Polygonaceae > Fagopyrum > Fagopyrum esculentum. The sequence goes on along the minus strand of BSUD01000002.1, from coordinate 101,129,765 downwards.
ATGGTTCTCATAGATGGATGATGGAAGATAAGCAAGTAAAAACAACAAATCTCAGCAGAATCTAAGTTTTAGCAAGACTTACAACCCTCCAAATGAAGTTCCAAAACGTTCCTAACAATCCTTGCAATAGTTCTTCAATCAAAAACTCCAAAACTCACTTAAAATCACTCAAAGACTCACTATCACTCAAGGCTTTGTGTTCTTCTTCCTCCTCCCAATTGAGAGAGATTTTCTTCTTCTTCAAGTCTCTCCTCCAATCCAATGAGCTGTGTGTGAGAGAATGTGGGAGAGACAGGGTGTGTCTAGCAACAGCTTGCAGGCCCACTTATATTCTCCACCAAGAGCAAGGCCGGACAAAGAGATCGTGGGACACGTGGATTAAGCTGTTGAAGGCCAAAAATCGACCCAATCAGGAAAATCGGCCGATTTTCCTGAGTGATGGTCCGATTTTCTTCAACAGAGGCATGTTATGATCGTCTAACCATGAGTTGCTCCATTGCTTGCACCAATAAGGGTCCTCGTGTCCTTCATTGCTCCAATTATGTTCCTTCAAAGCCTTGGATGTGTACCACCATGAGGCTTGACTCTCGAATGTATCGATTAATGCCCAAAAGATCCCCGAAATACCTACAAAACCGACAAAAGCTCGTGTAGACGTCTTTTCTAGAAATATGCACGAAATGAGTGTAAACGTCGTGAACTAATGTCAAACCGTGCATGAATAATGGGAAAAACTATCTAAATGTATGTCTATACTAACGTCATAAATCACGTTATCAAAATACCCCATACTTAAGATTTGCTCGTCCCCGAGCAAGATCCAACTATAGACTAAGAACCGACATGATTTATGCATGCAGAAAAACAACAAAATCTTTTTGGAATTGTGCTTCTAATATTGGATCACCTTCATAGTCATGTTTCATAGCAATGGACAAGCAATTATGCATAAAATGAATAAAGGCATGGAAAGACAATTATACTTAACTAGAAAGCATGCATGAGAGGTGAAAATGAAGAAGTCAAGATGATCATGAGTATGTCCAATCTAGATCACTAAGTCTTAGCAAGACTTACAGCCCTTCAAATGAAGTTCCAAAACGTTCCTAACAATACTTGCAATAGTTCTTCAATCAAAGACTCCAAAAATCACTTAAAATCACTCAAAGACTCACTATCACTCAAGGCTTTGTGTTCTTCTTCCTCCTCCCAATTGAGAGAGTTTTTCTTCTTCTTCAAGTCTCTCCTCCAATCCAATGAGCTGTGTATGAGAGAATGTGGGAGAGACAGGGTGTGTCCAGCAACAGCTTGTAGGCTCACTTATATTCTCCACCAAGAGCAAGGCCGGATAAAGAGATCGTGGGACACGTGGCTTAAGCTGTTGAAGGCCAAAAATCGACCCACTCAGGAAAATCGGCCGATTTTCCTGAGTGATGGTCCGTTTTTCTTCAACAAAGGCATGTTATGATCGTCTAACCATGAGTTGCTCCATTGCTTGCACCAATAAGGGTCCTCGTGTCCTTCATTGCTCCAATTATGTTCCTTCAAAGCCTTGGATGTGTACCACCATGAGGCTTGACTCTCGAATGTATCGATTAATGCCCAAAAGATCCCCGAAATACCTACAAAACCGACAAAAGCTCGTGTTGACGTCTTTTCTAGAAATATGCACGAAATGAGTGTAAACGTCATGAACTAATGTCAAACCGTGCATGAATAATGGGAAAAACTATCTAAATGTATGCCTATACTAACGTCATAAATCACGTTATTAGTTGTGAAAAAAGAAATTCTTAAGTTGTTGGATGCAGGTATCATATTTCCTATCTCGGATAGCAAGTAGGTGAGCCCAGTGCATGTAGTTCCGAAGAAAGGAGGGATGACCGTTGTGACGAATAAGAACAACGAGTTGATCCCAACTACGACCGTTACGGGCTGAAAGGTGTGCATCGATTATAGGAAGCTGGACATGGCCACTCGGAAGGACCATTTTCCACTTCCCTTCATCGATCAAATGCTCGAACGGTTAGCCCAGCATTCACATTTTTCCTATTTAGATGGTTATAGTGTCTTCTTTCAGATTCCTATCCATTCGGATGATCAAGAGAAAACCAACTTCACTTGTCCATGGGGGACATTCGCTTATAGGAGGATGCCATTTGGATTATGTAATGCACCCGCTACCTTCCAGCGATGCATGATGGCTATCTTTTCCGAGTTCATAGAGGAGATCATGGAGGTATTTATGGATGACTTTTCAGTATATGGTTCCTCTTTTGATGATTGCCTATCTAACCCTTCTCTAGTTCTACAAAGATGTAAAGAGACTAATCTCGTTTTGAATTGGAAGAAGTGTCATTTTATGGTTAAGGAAGGCATTGTGCTAGGACACCTCGTTTCCAACTGAGGTATTGAGGTCGATCGAGCTAAGATCGAGACTATTGAGAAACTTAGTCCCGCTTGTTTAGTTAAGGGTGTGCGGAGTTTTCTCGGTCATGCAGGTTTCTATAGGAGGTTCATCAAGGATTTCTCGAAGATTTCTAAACGACTAACTAAACTCTTCAATAAGGATGTTGTTTATGAGTTTTCGCAGGAATGTCTCGATGCATTTTGTAGGATAAAGGAAGCATTGATCTCCGCTCCCATTATCCAACCTCCGGATTGGACCTTGCCCTTTGAGATCATGTGTGATGCGAGTGATGTGGCGGTAGGAGCGGTGCTTGGACAAAAGAAGGATGGCCGGACCAACGCCATTTACTATGCTAGCAAGACGCTAGATGAAGCCCAACTAAACTACGCCACCACCAAAAAAGAGCTTTTGGCGGTTGTATATGCTTTTGAGAAATTTCGCTCTTACTTAGTGGGAGCGAAAGTTATTGTTTACACTTTCATGCAGCGATTCGCTACTTACTTGCTAAGAAGGATGCTAAGCCGCGTCTTATTCGATGATTCTCTTGCTTCAATAGTTTGCTCTAGAGATTCGTGATAAGAAGGGATCCGAAAATTCTGTTGCGGATCACCTCAGCCGGCTACCTCCCTCTTCACGCGAGAAGGACGACCCACCTATTGATGATTCATTCCCAAATGAACACTTGCATTTGCTGGAATGTTTGATAGACTTCTTTAACTCACCCCATGATGAAGGCGAAGTATGGGGTGAGGACACCTTCCAGCATGTTTAGGGATGTTGTACGGTCTAGCTAGCTACCTTAAATCAAACGCTTCTTGGGAGGCAACCCAAGGTATTGCTTTCTTTTCCCTTTTTCTAGTGTAGCTTTAGATAGTTTGCTTTTGCTTTTGCTTTACTTTGTTCTTGGCGTGCTAGACAGAAACCAGGTACTTTTTAAGGAAGGATTACAACTCAGGAGCAACACTGGGAGGACAGAAGTTCGAGAAATTGAGAAGACGGAGTTTGACTGAGAAACATCTCGGTTGCTATCACAGCACCTCGACCGAGATGATTCTTGAGCAACCGAGGCGACTAGGGCTGACAACAATCCACCTCGGTCCAGACACCTCGGTCCAGTCGGGACCGCCTCGACCGAGGTGACAGCAGAATCGGCGAGGGGTATAAAAGTGGAACAGTTTCTCTCTCTTTCCCTCCCATCCCTCTCTCGACCGCGGCGGCATAACCACATCGTTTGCCCGTTCCTCGAGCATTTTCTACGATTCTTGCTCCAATCTCGCAAGAAAAGGCTAAAGGAACATATTGCAAGCGAGAAACTGCAACAAAAACGCCTTCAATCGACCGAATCTGGGGTAAAAACTCGAAAACCCTAACTTCTCTTCTTCTTACTATTTCTGGACGTAATTGGCTTTGGTTGCCAATCATTTGTGTTAGAAAAAGCTTAAGTACCCCTTAGGAACAACTGGTAGTGAAATTGGGGGAAAAGAACTGGAAATTAGAGAGTTGAAATCAAAAAGCGATTTACCTCGGTCTAGTCGACCTGCGCCTCGGCCGAGGTGTTGTTAAGATCTGTCAGAGAAACCGAGGTGACCTGTCAGAGAGAGAAAAATGAGTTCCTGATCTGAGCGCCAGTTAGTTCTGAGGGATAGATCCTGACCTTCTTCTTCTTCCCGACCTTCCATCCCGGTGATTCACGAGCGTCACCAACCTGACTTTGACCGCATATATGCGCACGTCTTGTGATTACGCCACGTTTCTTAGACATTTATGCTTTTGATTGCCTCCATGTGGATGATGATCTTAGGAGGATGGTTTTCATGGTAGGGCTAGAGCAGTTTGTGGAGATTAGAGCTTCAGCCTACCTCGAGCCCACATTAGAGTTTGTGAGTTCTGTTACTCACCTGCCTGAGGAGAGAGCCATCAAGTACCGGTTGTTGAACCGGAACTACTTAGTTCCCATGGACTAGTAGAGAGACATTTTTGGCTTCCCGGCCCCCACAGTTACCGACTTCCCTTCTCGAGCCGTAACTCGACAGTTTTGGGGACAGATTGCTCACGTAGTAGAGCATGCTGATAGGTTGAGACCTAGAGACTCCAGGGAGCGTATCATCTTCCACCTTGTTTTCCTACTCGCCATCAGATCTTCAGTGAGACCCTTCTGGCGCGTACTGAGACACCCTAGAAGATTAGACAGGGGGAGCTTTTGAGTCTATTTTGTATGGTGACTAGGGGAGTTCCCGATTTTGGGGAGATGCTAGCCGAGGATCTGCACCAGATCAAGGCTAAGGCAAAGGGAAATATCTGTTGTGGCGGCCTAGTGACTCACATAGCGATGGTCATGGATCTGGATCTGAGTGCATGTACATTGGTGGCGGCTGCCAAGCCGCTAGGACTTTAGGAGATGATCACGAGGAGGATTATGGTTCCTCGTGGACTCACTACACCGTATGTGGCGATGCCTTGGGAGCAGACTGTCCGTCAGGGTATCAGGTGGTCAGCCCATTACTCAATCTACGACCCTCAGTATTGGTCTACCGTATGGATACCTTACAATTAGGATGCTAGAGATGCAGCAGCTCAGGCACAAGAGGCGGATGAGGATGATGATGGCGGTACTGTCATGGAGACAGGGACAGATACAGCCGGCCCCAGTGTGGCAGTTTTCGATTTAGACGACGAGGCTACAGAGGAGGAGGCAGTTGCAGCACCATCACGTCCTGCTAGCCGCAGAGTCCGTAGATAGAGGGATCTCGTAGATCACCGACGGATTGACGAGCTGACGGATTAGATGATTGACTCTTACGCCGCCTTGTCCTTGGATATGTTGGAGATGAGGGAGAGCCATCACTACTAGCGCCGGATGTTGGAGATACAGTTCCAGCATACTATGGGATACCCTTTTGATCCATCCCAGCATCCTTACGTCCCGTATCCACCACCACGACCAGCAGACCGAATTCTCCAGCATCAAACTCCACTTCAAGCTTCCGAAATCTACTAAAGTCGGGTAATCTTGTCCGAAACCCCTCTCTTCGCATTTTGGGAGATTCTGCTCGTATTTGGAAATTGCTTGCTGCTTGTTTTGTTGGAAATAACTGGAGAACCCCCTAGGAAGCAATTGGTAGTGATTTTGGGGGAAGAAAGTTACAGAATTTTGAGTTCGATCAAAGTACTATTCACCTCGGTCGAAATCCAATCATCTCGGCCGAGATCCCTTCAACAACAGCCCGATATCAAACCCTAATTTATGAAAAAAATGCGTCGTTCACAAAGGCAGTTAGCGATCCGTGACTGTCTTGATGATAGTAACCACTCCCCTTCACCTCCTGCACCACCACAGGTGCCGATCATCCTTGGTCTGTTCCAAAATGATTATGATTGTATTTGCTCCAGACTAATCATCTCCGTCCGCTACGTCGACATTGAGGTCTTGAACTACCTCCACGTCGTCAATGATCTGCAGCGGATGATCTCTCTTGTTGGACTTGAAAATTTTATGGCCATCCGCGCACCGGCTTATGTGGATCCGACTCTTGAGTTTCTCAGTTCCGTCACCCATGTGCCGGAAAACAAAGAACTAAAGTTCAGACTAATGAACAAGGGATATGCAATTACAATGGAGAACTTCGGACACTTTTCGGATTCCCCACTCCTACCGCCACTGAGTTTCCCTCCAGGAGGGCAGAAAATGTCTTCTGGGACAACATTGCCCATATTACTTCTAGTGCAGATTATTGGCATCCAGGCAACTCTAAGGAGAAGCTCATCTATTATGTATCTTTCCGGATCGCTTACAACATTCTCAGCGAGATGTTGCTTGCCCGGACTGAGACACCCCAAAACATCTGGCATGGTGAGTTACTCCCCCTTTTTTGCATGACTACAGGTGGAGTCCCGGACTTTGCCACCATGCAGCTAGAGGAGCTTCACAAGGTCAAGAATAAGAAGAAGGGTGACATCTGCTTTGGAGGGTTAGTGACATACATGGCCGGCGCCATGGACCACGGCCTTTCTACATGTACTTTGGCCGCTGAGGTCAAACCTTTAGGGTTGCAGGAGTTTATCACCCGACGGATTTTTATCCCTCGAGGCCGTGGTCCATCATACGTGGCCATGCCTTGGGAGACCAAAAATCTGAAGGAGACTCCTTGGTCTCTATAGTTCACCATCAATGACCCGACCAACTGGTCACAGATCTGGAGGTTATTTTTGCGGGACGCGAAGATTGATGTGGAGTTCGGCACGGACAATGACGAGGAGGATACCGGAGTACCCATGGATACACGGACGAACACTGTTGGTCCGAGTGCCCCGGTGATTGAGCTGGTGGATGACGACGAGGAGAAGGAGGACGATCACCCTACACTGGAGATTCCTGCAACGGAGATGTCACAGCACCGATAGCGTCACCGTTGGCGCCATGATCCCGAGGCCCATCGAAGGATTGAAGATATCCCCAGCCAGATGGAAAAGTCTTTCCGTGCTATACGTACGGATAAGGGAGGGCGGCTCAACAGATAAAAAGATGAGCTCAGCGCCATGAAGCAAAAAATGCAGGAGAGCCACCATTACCAGCACATGATGATGGAGCTGCAGTTCCAGCACTTGATGGGTCATCAATTTGATCCATCCTTGTACCCATGCCAGCCGCCTCCTCCTCCAGACGCTTGATCGGACCTTCTACGGAGCTGCCGCTACTTTATCTTTTCTTATTTTGCGGTTCTGCACTAAACATTGTAAGTGCTTTTCTAAAGTTCTTTTTACCTATCGGGATGATGTGTCCTAAGTATGGGGTGCTTTGAGATACTATGGTTTGTGATAATCGACTTATTTGCTAATGACTATTTCCACTACTTCCTTTATGTGCTTAGAAACTAATTTGTACATTACATGCATCGTAGTAGGATTTTTTATCGAAAAAACATACAAATCTGGTTTGAAAAAAATTTTTTGTCTCGACCGAAATGACCTTTGGCCGAAAGAGGTGACCATAACGGGAGCTTACCTCGGTCCAGTACCTCGTTTGCCCATTAGTCATCTCGACTGAAAAGGGTTTCAAAAAGTTAAATTTCTAAAAATTTTTGTGCTTCTGATCTTGCCCCAATGATGAAATTGTTTGCTGATTAGTTTCTATGATCTTTATAATGTTGAAATGATATATCTAAGGTATGACTGCTTTGTTTGAAATTTGAAGCATGTTTAGTAAGTTGTTTTATCCAAATCATGCTGAATTTGAAAGTTGACACTACATTATGAGTTCTCTCACATCCTTATTGGAATGATTAAGGTAATTCACTATTCTTTCTTCCTCTTCTTGATCATGCTTTGAGCCCCTCATCGAAATATATTTGCCTTCCTTTACCTATCCGGGAACTTGGAAGCAAGAAAGTGAAAAGCAAGTGAAAGACGAGATTGAAAGGAGAAGAAGTATTAGAAATATAGGTTTGGGGACATTGATCTTGATTATGTGTAACTCGGCACCATTCACATAGCCGCGTGTTTGTGTCTTTCTAAAGTCTGATTGATCGACAGTCCAAACGGGTCATGGTATGTGCATAAAGGTTTAAGGCATCTCGATAAATTGAGATTTATTGATCTCCAAGGCTTCGGTTATTGTGCACCTCTGTCCATGTGTCGCAAAAAGTGAAAAGTAAGCAAAATGTTTTATGAGAAACAAGAAAAACTTGTTGATGAAGTGAAGTTCTTATCCTTTTCCTAGATTTAGCACCATAATATCCTTTATACACTCCATCCCTAACTCATTTCTTAGACATTTGATTGAAAATCCTTGAGACAATGACCATGTTGTTTGACTTAGCGGTTTAAACTAGATCATTCATGACTGATTTTGATGAGTATGATTTGCTATGCATTCGATGATCTCAAGTGAAGTATGATTAGCTTTTCTATATCTATGACTTGTTTTGATCATATATGGTTCTTATTAGCTATGATGCATTCTCTAAGGGTGCTTTATGGGAAGAAGCACTAGACCGAAGGTTTTGAAAGTTTTTCACTGAGTTTTAACTGATTATAATTCATTCTATCTTATATCTAAGATTTGCACCTTGCTTGGGGACAAACAAGAATCGAGTTCTACAACACGTTTTTATTGTAATTGTAGGGAATATGGTTTGATCTTGTAGGTTTACGGATCGATAAGCTAGTTATGCTTTGATCTTGTAGGTTTACGGATCGATAAGCTAGTTAAGTTGTGTTAATGCCGGTTGGCTTAACACATATATAAGACCTAGATGAGAACTTTGGTGAATTACTTCTAAAAAGAACCAACCAAGTACTATGCATGCTAAGAACGAAGCTAGTGTAGCTTTCTAATCATCCATATTATAATCATCTTTGCTTGTTATTAAATCACTCGTCTTGTTTACTCTACAATCCACCCCCCCCCCCATTTTGGTTAACAATTGATAATTGAATCTAACCAAAACTTGACTAAAACTTTCTTGGGTTCGACCCTTACTCACACTATAAAATCGGTTAAGTGTAACGTTCGGAATTCTACTTTGATTAAAGCTAAAAGACAACGGAGACAACAACGAACTCAAGAAGCAATGGCGAACCGAACTCTCCGTCAACTTACGCAACCCTATTTGAATCAACATCCACTTGCGGTTACCAAACCGGCGATTGGGGAAGGTGTCAACTTCCAGCTCAAGCCGGGTTTGATCCACTTGCTCCCATATTTCCATGGGTTGTGTTGGGAAGATCAATCAAGAATCTATGGAAGTTACACATTGTTAGCATGAGCATGAAGTCGGAAAACGTCACCAAGGAACAAATCAAGATGCGGGCTTCCGGCTTCATCCTTAAGGAAGGGGTGGATGATTGGTACTACCATTTTCCGTCCGGGAGCATTGACACATGGGACAACCTCCACAAGGCCTTCTTGAAGAAGTACTTCCCCGCAAAGAAGTCCAATAGTTTGAAGAAGGCGATAAGCAATATTGAGCAAGAAGTGGACAAAACTCTTTATGAGTATTTCGAACGCTTCACAAGATTGAGATCCAACTGTCCTTTCCATGGGTATTCTACCCAAGATTTAGTCTTGTACTTGTACAATGGCTTGCTAGATAATGAAAGTAGGATAGTAGATGCAGCTTGTGGAGGTAACATTCTAAACTCTACCCCCAACTTGCCTTGGACAAAATTCAAGAATTGACGGAAGGAACTAAGAACTTTGGTATCACTACGACCAAAAGAGGTGTACATGTTGTAAACCCCAGCCGTCCGGAGATGTCCACGGAGATTGCTAAGCTTAAGGAAATGGATAAGAGGCTAACCTTGATGGAACTCTACAACAACTCAAAGCTTGTGGAGTTTGTGCCGATCCTTTCCACCCCCACTGACTTGTGTCCACAAGTTCAAGATGAAGCTGCTGAGGAAAATGCTATGGGGTATGGTCAACAACAACAACAACAACAACAACGCCAAAGGAATGACCTCTATGCTAAGAATTACATGCCGGGTTGGCGTGATCAACAGCACGTTCGGTGGAGGGATTAACAAAACCAATAGCAACAATAACCCCGCCAAGAGAAGTCCCAATCTACGAGGATATTCTACAGGTTTTAACTAAACATTTCGCTACTCATGTCCAAACCACATAATCTAGCATTAAGAATCTCGAGAAACAGGTTGGATAAATCGCGGAACCTATAACAAGGATCGAAGCTAGATCCTCAGGAAACCTACCCTCCAAGACCGTTGTTAACCCTAAGGAGAATGTTAGTACTCTAACATTAAGAAGCGGGAGGCAAGTGTAGCCAAAACCAGCTTTTGAATCAAAAGAGCTGCTTTCTAACGGTCCAACCGCCCCAACAGCCGCCCCTGCGCCTTTGGTGGCATCCCCCTCTGCACTGTCGCGGCCCCTGCGGTGACAGCCCCGGAGCCGCCCCTTCGGCTGCAAGCTCCCGCCCCTGTGAAAAAGACGACCAAGGGTCCGGTTGAAGAAGACTCATACATCCGTCCAATTTTTGCATCACTTTACTCCGAGAAACCACTAGCTCCTTTTCTAGATGCACTCAAGGAAAGAAGGGTGATAGAGGACAAGGATCTCTTTGAGACCTTCTCCAAATGTGTGGTAAACATCCTCCTTTTAAAACTTGTGAACAGTATTCCTAAGTATGCTCGCATTTATAAGGAATTGTGAACAATCAAGAGGAACCAGAAGCTGAAGAGAAAGCCAAAGGTCCAAGTGAGTGAGCATGTCTCTATGTATTTCAGCGACGGGTGCCCAAAAAATGTAGTGATCCGGGCATGGTGAGTATTCGTTGAAGATGTGCTAGTTATGGCTGATAATTTGATCTTTCTGTTTTATTTCTTTGTTTTGGATATGGAATATGATTCACATGCTGCACCTATTTTATTGGGGAGACGAATCTTAAAAATAGCTAAAACTAAGATTGACTTTGTTAGTGGAACAATGACAATGGAATTTGATGGTGAAGTAGTAGAATTTAATATTTATGATGCAATGAAACATCCCATCGATGGCCATTTTGTTTGTTCTATTGATGTAATTGAACCTATTGTACAAGATCTTTTTGACATTTCCGATATTGAGGAGTTAAAAAGCATAATTCAAAATAATATTGATGTTCACAATTTGGATTATGCCTTGACATCTAACATGCAGGAGGTTCTAGCTCAATTGGATGGGCACAAAAGGCTCCCCATCACACCTTTGGCCATAGGGCCCACCTTGCTAACTCAAAGCGGAAAGCTTGTTCCCTATATTATGGAGGCTCCGGAGATCGAGTTAAAAGAGCTACCCAACATCTCAAGTATGCTTTCCTAGGGGAGAATGACACTTACCCGATGATTATATCTAGCAAATTGTCTTCACATCAAGAGGATAAGTTGGTGAACATTCTTAAGGAGCATAAGACACCTCTTGGATGGACCATTGCGGACATTAAAGGGTTTAGTCCCTCTACTTGTATGCATCGAATCCTCCTTGAGGAAGAGGCACCATCAAGAGAACCCCAAAGGAAGCTAAACCCACCTATGATGGATGTTGTCAAGAAGGAAGTGTTGAAGCTCCTCCTAGCGGATATGATCTTCCAAATCTCGGATAGCAAATGGGTTAGTCCAACCCATTTTATGCCCGAAAAGGGAGGGATTACCATGGTCGAGAATCAACCTGGTGAGATGGTTCCAAGCAAAACCCAAACCGGATGGAGGGTTTGTATCGATTACCGTAAGTTAAACATTGTAACCCGAAAGGACCATTTTCCTTTACCTTTTATTGACAAAATGCTTGAGCGTCTTGCAGGTCACCCCTACTATTGCTTCCTAGATGGATACTCGTGCTATTCAAATAGCCATCGCTCCATAAGACCAAGAGAAGACTACCTTTACTTGTCCTTTTGGCACTTTTGCATGCCGTAGAATGCCATTAGGACTTTGTAATGCTCCCGACACATTCCAATGGTGCATGCTAAGTATCTTTTCTGAATATATTGAAAACTTTATTGAGGTTTTTATGGACGATTTTACCATTCATGGAGATAGTTTTCATGCATGCATAGGACATTTAAAACTTGTTGTTCAAAAATGCGTAGAAACCAATTTAGTTCTCAATTTAGACTAGTGTCACTTTATGGTTGAGCAAGGTTTAGTGTTAGGTCACGTAATCTCATCAAAAGCAATAGAAGTAGATAAAAATAAAATTGAAGTTATTCAAAGTTTACCTTATCCTACTAACGTGCGTGAAATTCGTTCTTTCTTAGGTCATGCAGGATTCTACCGGCGCTTCATCAAGGATTTCGCCAAGATTTCGGCACAACTGTGTGACCTCCTTAAAGACGTAATATTCGTAGTAGATGAGAAGTGCAAGAAGGCATTTGACACCTTGAAGGAGTGCTTGACAAGTGCCCCAATCATCCGATCTCCCAATTGGGAGAAGCCCTTTGAGATCATGTGCGATGCCAACAATTATGTTGTAGGAGCTATCATAGGACAAATGGACGGAAGAGCATCTCATGTAATCCAATACGCATCAATGACATTTAATGGTGCGCAAAGGAACTACTCCACCACCAAAAAGGAGATGTTAGTTGTGGTGTTTGCCTTGTAGAAATTCAGGCAATATCTTCGTGGTGTAAAGTTAATGGTTTTCACTAACCATGCAACGGTTCGTTACCTCATGACCAAGAAGAAAGCCAAGACAAGGTTAATCCGTTGGGTTCTACTTCTAAGCGAGTTTAACTTAGAAATTCGGGACAAGAAGGGAGCGGAGAACCTAGTGGCTAACCACCTGAGTCGGTTTGTGCAAGAGGAGGAAGACCCAGCCAAGGAGAAGATCATTCTAGGAAGTTTCCCAAATGACACGTTTTACACAACCCTCTGTTGTGTAACCGCCCCCGCGGCCATAGGGGACCACCCCTATGCAACACCGCCCCTACGGCTAGAAGCCGACGCCCCTGCGCCTCCATTGTTGCCGCCCCTACATCTTGCTCTAGTCTCCCCCGTGGATAACACTGTAGAGGTATTGTATAAGTTGTATTCGTTCAAACCTTGGCTTGCTGACCTTGTGAATTTTCTTGTTAGAGGTGAGTACCCTCCAGACTTCACATAAGCTCAGAGAGAAAAGGTGAAAGTCAAGCCTAGGCACTACGTTTGGGACGACCCTTACCTATGGAAACATTATAGCGGCCAGGTAATTCGCTGTTGCATTTCAGAGTATGAGGTACAATCTGTTCTCTCTTTCTATCGTTCAGAAGCATGTGGGGGGCATTTTGGTGCTAATAAAATGGAATGCCACAATCATCTCTAGGAGAAATGAAATGCCACAATCATCTCTTATTTTGAAATTTTTATGTTTGGGGGATAAATTTTATGGGTCCTTTTCCTAGCTCCTTTGGGAATATCTATATTTTTCTTACGGTGGACTATGTTTCTGAATGGATGGAAGCAAAGGCCACCAAAACTGACGATTCTATGGTTGTGGCAGCTTTTCTCAAGGATAACATATTTGCAAGGTTCGGTATGCCTAAAGCTTTGATAAGCGATAGGGGATTGCATTTTTACAATAAGACGATCACCGCCCTCCTCAAGAAGTATGATGTCCATCAAAAAGTTTCCACAACATGCCACCCACAAACCAATGGGCAAGCGAAAGTGTCAAATAGAGAGATCAAGACGATCCTCGAAAAGACGGTTACCCCCGGAAGGAAGGATTGGAGCTTAAGGCTCAACAATGTTGTATGGGCATACCGTACAGCTTACAAGACCCCCATTAGGATGTCACCATTCCGGCTTATGTTTGTAAAGGCGTGCCACCTACCGGTGGAGCTAGAACACAAGGCTTGGTGGACAGTGAAGAAATACAACATGAACGTGAATGAAGTCGGTGAGTTCCGGAAACTCCAATTGCAACAGCTTGAGGAACTTAGCTCCATGCATATGTCCATGCCAAGACATACAAGGAGAATACCAAGGCATGGCATGACCGGTATATCCTCCGAAAGGACTTCCAAGCGGGTAATAAAGTCCTTCTATTTCAATCACGTTTGAAAATTTTTGTAGGAAAGCTCCGCTCGAGATGGACAGGTCCCTACGTTATTGTTGAAGTCCATCCATATGGTGTTGTGTATCTCTACAATCCACAAACACACAAGATCTTCAAAGTCAATGGACAAAGGCTCTAATTTTACCATGAGGGAGTGACGAATAATCCAAATGATGAGGTGATCTTAGAGGAAGCCCAAACGGAGAAGTGAATGACTTACTTCGAGCCAACGACGTAAAACAAAGGCGATACTTGGGAGGCAACCCAAGAAAATTAGAAGCGGAGCTTTTCTCAAGAAAACCGCCCCTACGGCCTTCTGTCAATGCCCCTGCGGTGACATTGCGCTCCCAACACTTTGACCGACGTCCGGGCGCTAGCCAGCTCAGCAGCAACTGATGGAGGCTCAACAACTGGTTTAGCATGCCAGCCTTGAGACTTCCTTTGGTGCTAGGTTGGATACACAACAAGGCCGCCTTGACGAGATCTACCGGCGGCAGGAGCACTTCTTTCGCCACTTCCCGTATCCACCGGGGTGCGGATGATCAAGCCGGACCATCCCACTTGTGAGCTTCTCCTCTTTCCCTTATCCACATTATTTGAGACTTCCTTTGGTGCTAGGTTGGATATGCAACAAGGCCGCCTTGACGAGATCTACCGGCGGCAAGAGCATTTCTTTCGCCACTTCCCGTATCCACCGGAGGACAGTCCGGATGGTCAAGCCGGACCATCCCACTAGTCAGCTTCTCCTTTTTCCCTTCTCCACAATATTTGTCTTTTCTTTCATTTTCGCACTATGAGGGCAAAGTGTTCTTCAAGTATGGGGGAGGGAACATATCATGCATGTACAATTTGTTTGTGTTTGCTTTGATATTTCAGCATGTAATTCATTTTATATTCAGTCAAAAAAAGAAGAGAAAAATCCAAAAAAATTGAGAAAAAGGCAAGAAAAACCTTGGATAAAACGAAAACCCAAAAGGGCGGTTTAGGCAAAAAGAAGGTAGTCCGACAAACCCTAGGACGGTGCAAATTTGGACTTGAGGGATGTGAGATTTTGGTGAGATTATCATGAAAAGAAAATTAGTGGCAAGGTGAAAACCCGAAAGGGCTCCTTACAATGCATGTTGTTGCTTGGACTATGATAGAATAGACTTGAATGTACCTTTTGATTTCTTTCTTACAATGCTTTCACTCTTATTTCATTTTCCTGCTATGGAAATCATGAATACTTGCATGATGAGTTTGGATCTTAAAATGCATGTTGTTGGCTAAGTAGTTGTGATTATAGGGTGATGAAATGATGGTTATTGCTTGGACTATGATAGAATAGACTTGAATGTACCTTTTGATTTCTTTCTTGCTCGAAACCTAACCCCCGATAGAAACCACGGCCTCTTCCTCAGAAACCACGGTCGTGGTTATGTATGATCAGCTTGTGGTTTGTTCTGTTGTGCTTGTATTGATGAGTCTGAATGTTAGGATGTTAGATTGTTGAAATCATAGTGTTTATTAAGCATAATCTAGCTTAGGGTGATCTAATGCTAGCAAGCTAAGTGAGGGAAAAAACTTACCCGGTAATTCTCGATCTTAGATACCAAAGATGATGAACTTTATGTAGTAGTGAGCCTCAAAAGCCGCTATTGGATTGAGTTTGCTAGGATTGTTACTTAGGACTTGCCTTCCCGAGACTTACCCGGTAAGGAGAGATTTTACCCCTAGATAGCAATCCGGTTTGTGTAGAATTCTCAACCTTAGGTTCCTAGAGACTTACCCGGTAATAGGACCTTAGGTGCAGGATTAGTGGGCCATGAGACCTACCCGGTGATTGATCCCATTGAAGAAACACCCTTTCCCAACATACCGCAGCTTGTACAAGGTTGATTAGAAGCTTGAGTCCAATGCCATAACCGGAAGTCACAATACCTAGAATCCACTTTTCTTAGTTTGATCTCACATCTTGTGTTTGTGTTGCTTGTTCGTGTTGCTTGTTTGAGTTGTTTGTTTGATTTATAATATTGCGTGATTTGTGATCTTTGCTTGATCACCACAAAAACAAACCAAAAATATCATGATTTTCATTTCTTTATTTCTTTCTCTTTTCTTAGACTAGATTTGCACTATCTTTGATCACTTGTTTGATTTGATTTCACCTTAGTCTTCGTGTTCGACCTCGGAGTACTATCCTTACTACAAAACGACACATACACTGTGGGTTCGCTAGGAGTTAGGAGAATATATCAATTTATAAATTGTAAGACTTTTGTGCTACACATCTCTAGAACGAACAAGTTTTTGGCGCCGTTGTCGGGGACTAGGTCTAGATTGAATCATTGTGTGTGATTGTTTATAGTGTAGGTATTTCTTGTTGCTTTTGATCTTGTTTGTTTTGTGTCTTTGAATTTTCAGAACATCTCTCACTCTTAAGGTGCATGGGAAGATCTCGTGGCAAGGATTTAGCTTCATTCGATCCCGAACCGGAGAAAACTCTTAAGACTAGATCCAAGGGCACTAAGAAGAAGAAGGAGATGGCCGGAAGAGATCTTCAGCTGAGTTGAATGATGCCTTAGAGCAAATTAGGCTAAGGGATGAAGCCTTGGAGAATGAGAATAGACTTGCAAATGAGAGGCAAGAAGCGACTAGGAGGGAAATTGAAGAGATTAGGCAAGCTCTTGTGCAAAGGGAACTTAATCTTCGTCAACAACCTCCACCACCACCACCACAGCCGGCGGTCAATGTTCGGTTTGAGCCGATTATTATTGAGGAGCCACAGAAGCTAGGGATATGTATGGATCCAGCCCAAAGAGTGCACCGTCCGGGTGTAAACTTAGGAGATCCCGCAACCCATGACTACGAGCTCCGCCCTCAAGTGCTACAAATGATCCGGCACAATCAATTTGGAGGGATGGAAGGAGAGCCTCCTCATCAACACTTGATGAATTATGAGATCTTGATGGAGACTCTAAGGCCACCTAGATTGGAGAGCAACAACCACAAGCTTAGGGCTTTTTCCTTCTCACTTCAGGATAAAGCCTTGGCTTGGTACCAATCCATTCCACTAGGACGTGTGGGTACTTGGGAGGAGATGACAACCGAGTTCTTGACAAAGTTCTTCCCACCTTCCAACACAACCGAGCTAAGAGGGAAGATCAATGCCTTCGTGATGAAGGACAAGGAGAGCCTATTCAAATCTTGGGAGAGGTTCAAAGACCTCCTCCTAGATTGTCCACACCCTGGGATACCAAAGATAGAGCTATTGGAGATTTATTTCAAGGGGCTTGATGAGGATAGTCAATTCAAGCTCCAATCACTTTTCGGAGGAACATTCATGGAGAAGAATGTGGATGAGGCTTGAGACTTTGTGGAGAAGCAAGCCTTGGTGATAGAGAAGTACTCCCATAGGAAGAGTGATGGGAGGAAACCGGGAGCATATGAAGTAAGTGAAGTCACCATGAGCAACTACAAACTTGATGCAATTAACAATGAGCTTAAGTCCTTGAGGGAGTTGTGTACCAAAACCTTAAATAATCAAGCAAGTCCTCAAGTGCAAGTGCAAGCCAATTTGGCTTCCAAAGAGGAGGATATTAACTACATGGGAAGGGGTAACTTCAACTATTATCAAGGCCCTAGGAACTTCAACAACAACAGCCGGCAATACAAAAATTATCGGTCTAATCACAACCATCCTGGGTTCTCCTATTCTAACCCGAATGGTGCCTTGAACCCTCCCGCTTTCACAAGCGCGGCTCCACCACTGAAGGCTTCACAAGAGCCTCCACCCGGTTTTGCTCAACCTCCAAACGATAGGACCGAAATGATGTTTGAAAAATTTCTAGGAAGGTTGAGTGGACTTGAAAACACGGTGACATCCATTTCCAAGGCTCAAAAGGTGCTAGAAGCACAAGTGTTCCAAAAGGAGGGTGAAGCACAAAGGGATCCGGGGAAGCTTCCCGAAAGGACCGAGGACAATCCAAGAGGCCAAGTGTTGGCAATTACCACAAGTTGTGGGATGAGCATGAAAGATCCCTCACCAAAGGAGAATGACAAGGGAAAGCAAGTAGTAGTGGAGGAAGAACCATTGCAAGAAGAAGGAGGCAAGAGCAAAGATGATGAGCCAACATATGTGGCACCTCCTCCATACAAGCCACCACTACCATTTCCACAATCACGAGTAAGAGCTCGTTTAGATAAACATTTCAGTAAATTCCTTGAACTCGTGTCTAAATTACATACTAACATTCCGTTCATGGATGCAATTCTGGGTATGCTGGCCTATGGAAAGTTTTTTAAGGAGGTACTCTCCAACAAGAGGAAGTTGGAGGAGTATGGAGAAGTGAGGATGACAAAGAGGTTTTCCGAGTTGATACAAACCATGAGGGAAGAGATGCCTCCTAAGCTGCGAGATCCGGGATCTTTTTGTGTGCCAATTGGAGTTGGAGAAGTGCAATATGAGGCCCTATGTGACCTTGGAGCAAGTGTAAGCATTATCCCGCTTGCACTTTGCAACAAGTTTGGGCTAGGAGAACCGAAGCCGGTCAAGATGAACCTCTACATGGCGGACCGATCCATCACTCACCCCGTGGGAATCCTAGAGGACATACCGGTTCAGCTTGGAAAGTTCTATGTGCCAATCGATTTCGTTGTTTTGGATATCCCGGCAAACTACCCGGTTCCTATCATTTTAGGGAGGCCATTCTTAGCCACATCCGGATGCTTAGTGGATTGCAAAAATGGGATCCTTTCCTTCAACATAGGAGAAGAAAATATCAAGCTCAAACTGTCCACAATGATGAAGGGGCCAGCCCTTGGTGATGACATTTTCAACATTGTCGAGGAAGAAGTGTTTAGGGAAGTTGTGAGCTCAATCCTAATCAAGAAGAAGAAAATATCAAGCTCAAACTGTCCACAATGATGAAGGATCCTTTCCTTCAATGTAGGAGAAGAAAATATCAAGCTCAAACTGTCCACAATGATGAAGGGGCCAGCCCTTGGTGATGACATTTTCAACATTGTCGAGGAAGAAGTGTTTAGGGAACTTGTGAGCTCAATCCTAATCAAGGATCCATTAGAGAAGGTTATTAGCATGAGTATCATGGAGGAAGGAGTTGAAGAAGATTGCAATGAATAAATCCAAGCTTTGGATGCATTAGAAAAGGAGACAAAAGCTTAATTTGAAGTGTACGAAGGAGTGCTAAAACACTGTAAGAACCACGGCCTGGAGCCCAAAACCAAGCCCGTGGTTTCAACCGTGGAAGTCTCTGTCGTATCCATTTGTGCTAGTTTTTCCGAAACTACGCCCGTGTTTATGCAAGAGGCCGTGGGATCACCCGTGGTCTCTCCAGAAAATCCCTTAATTGTTGATCAAGCTTCAAGGAGTCTTGGAGAGTCTTCAATGGCTTTGGATTCATCTAATGTGGAGCTATATGGATCACATCCAACCAATAAAAGTCCTCCTAAACTTGATCTCAAACCTCTCCCTTCTCATTTAAAGTATGCATTCCTTGGTTCAAATTCTACTTATCCCGTGATTGTGAATGCATCTTTAAATGATGATGAGCTTGATAGATTATTGAATGAATTGAAACTGCATTGGAGAGCTATTGGTTACACCATTGATGACTTAGTTGGCATTAAACCTTCCTTGTGCATGCATAAAATCTTGATGGAAGACAACCATAAACCTTCAATTGAACCCTAAAGAAGATTGAACCCTACTACGAAAGAGGTAGTCAAGAAAGAGATCTTAAAATTGCTAGATGCGGGAATAATTTTCCCGATTTCGGATAGTAAATGGGTTAGTCCCGTTCATGTTGTTCCTAAGAAGGGTGGTATGACCGTAGTAACTAATGAGAACAATGAACTAATCCCAACTAGGACGGTTACGGGGTGGAGAATGTGTATTGACTATAGGAAACTTAATGTGGCCTCTAGGAAAGATCACTTCCCTCTTCCCTTTATTGACCAAATGCTAGAAAGGTTGGCTCAACATTCACATTTTTGTTACGGTGATGGTTATAGTGGGTTTTTCCTAATTCCTATTCACCCGGATGACTAAGAGAAAACAACATTTACTTGTCCTTGGGGAACATTTGCATATAGAAGGATGCCATTTGGGTTGTGTAATGCACCCGCCAATTTTCAAAGATGAATGATGGCTATTTTTTCTGAATATATTGAAAATATTATGGAAGTGTTTATGGATGATTTCTCGGTGTATGGCTCTTCATTTGATAATTGCTTGGCTAATTTATCGTTGGTGTTAAAGAGATATGAGGAAACTAATTTTGTATTGAATTGGGAGAAATGCCACTTCATGGTGAGTGAAGGCATAGTGTTGGGAGACTTGGTTTCCCACCGAGGCATTGAGGTAGATAGAGCAAAGATAGAAACGATAGAGAAGTTGCCACCACCTACTTCGCTTAAAGGGGTAAGGAGTTTCATAGGGCATGCCGGTTTTTACCAGAGGTTTATAAAAGATTTCTCTAAAATTTCTAAGCCTCTCACTAACCTACTAATGAAGGATGTTTAGTTTGTTTTCTCCAAAGATTGTCTTGAAGCGTTTTGTAGGTTGAAGGATGCATTGATCTCCGCCCCTATCATGCAACCTCCGGATTGGAGCTTACCATTTGAAGTAATGTGTGATGCGAGTAACATGGCTGATAACACAATTTATGACGTAGGTTTAAGCACTCATTTAGATAGTTTTTCCGCTCATTCATGCATGGTTTAGCACTAGTTCATGACGTTTGCATCCAATTCTTGTATATTTGTCGAGATAGACGTCTACACGGACTTTTGCATGTTTTGTAGGTATTTTGGGAGCTTTTGGAGCTTAGACGATACATTCGAAGATCGTTCCTCGTGATGACACACTTCCGGACCCATTGGGAAGCAAGTTAGGACCAAAGGAGAACACATGGGACCTTGTTGGTGCATGCCTTGCCCCAAATCGTGGCTTGATGATCCATAGAAGTCTGAATCACCAAAACCACGGCCACTAGGACTTCCACGGGCGTGGAAATAGGCCGTGGTTCTCCCTGCACAGCTGTGACAGCTGTCCTACGATATCCATAACCAACCCTTGCCCTTGATGGTGTATAAAATGTGGTCCTGCAAGCTGTTGAGGGCAGACCCCATCACTCCGTTCTCTACCACACTCTCACACAACACACCATTGGATTGGAGCTACTCTTGGGGGAGAAGAAAGGCTTCCATTGGAGAAGAATAGAAGAACACACCATTCTTAGTTTTTCATAACTTTTAGAGTGAAGATTGTTGGAAACATTTTCTAGGGTTGTAAGAACGAATCGAACCTTCTTTTGAAGGGTTGTAAGTCTCTCTTTTGACATCTATTTAGCTCGTTTTTCTTGTTCTATTTGCTTCATCTATCTTTCATTTCATTCTTTTGACATGGACTCCATGATTTTATGCTTGATGGCCTTGATTGTGATGATGCATGTTATTGGTTAAGTAGATGTGATTCTAGGGTAAGGAAATGATGGTTATGGCTTGGACTAAGATAGGATAGACTTAAACGTACCCTTGGATGATTTGTTTGCTCGAACCTAGCCTCTGTTCAAAATCACGGTCTGTTCTAAGGGATTCCACGGCCGTGGACTTGATGAACTGCCCGTGATTTTTGTCTGACTTGCTTGCATTGATAAATCTGAATGTTAGGTTGTTAGATTCTTGAAATCCTAGTGTTTGTTGAGTTAAATCTATCCTAGGGTAACCTAGTGTTAGCTACTAAGTGTGAGAAGAGACCTACCCGGTGATTCTTGCTCTTAGGTACCGAAGATGATGAACTCTAGGTAGTAGTGAGCCTCACTAGCCGCTATTGGACTGAGTGTGTTAGGATTTATGTTTTGGACTTTCCTTCCCGAGACTTACCCGGTAAGGAGAGGTTAGATCCCTAGATGACAATCCGGTTTGTGTAGAATTCCTATCCTTAGGCTCTTTGAGACTTACCCGGTGATGAGACCTTAGGAACGGACTAGTGGACCATGAGACCTACCCGGTGATTGATCCCAATCTAGAAACACTCACTCCCAACATACTATAGTTGATCCAAGGAATGATTAGATAGCTTGAGTCCTATGCCATAACCGGAATATCTAACCCCTAGAATCCACTTTTCTCTCTTGATTACTTATCTCGTGTTAGTGTTTGTTTAATTGCCTTGCTAGCTTAGTTATTTGTTAATCTTGCATGATTTTTGATCTTTGATTGATCACCACAAAACCAATCCAAAAACATTGAGAGTTTCATTTCTTTATTTCTTTCTCTTTTCTTAGCCTAGATCAACACTATCCTTAGTCACTATTGATTCAATTTCACCTTAGTCTTTGTGTTCGACCTCGGAATACTATCCTTACTACAAAATGACCCATACACTGTGGGTTCGCTAGGAGTTAAGAAAAATATATCGAGTTATAAATTTTAGACTTTTGCGTGTCACGTTCTTAGTGTAACAAGTTTTTGGCGCCGTTGCCGGGGACTAGGTCTAGATTGAGTCTTTTTGTGATTGTTTATAGTGTAGGTCTTTCTTGTTGCTTTTGATCTTGTTTGGTTTGTGTCTTTGCATTTTCAGGACATCTCTCATTCTTTAAGTGCATGCGAAGATCTCGTGGCAAGGATTTAGCTCCATTCAATCCCGAACCGGAGAAAACCCTTAAAGCTAGATCTAAGAGCATTAAGAAGAAGAAGGACATGGCCGCAAGAGATCTTCAAGCTGAGTTGGATGAGGCTTTAGAGCAAATTAGGTTAAGAGATGAGCTCTTGGAGAATGAAAGGAGACTTGCCAATGAGAGACAAGAAGCAACTAGGAGGGAGATTGAAGAGATTAGGCAAGCTCTTGTGCAAAGAGAGCTTAATCGTCAACAACATCCTCCACCACCACCACAACCGCAGCCGGCGGTTAATATTCGGTTTGAGCCGATAATGATTGAGGAGCAACAAACGTTAGGGCAACGTATGGATCCGGCTCAAAGAGTACACCGACCGGGTGTAAACTTAGGAGATCCCGCAGCCCATGACTACGAGCTCCACCCTCAAGTGCTACAAATGATCTGGCATAATCAATTTGAAGGGATGGAAGGAGAGTCCCCTCATCAACATTTGATGAACTACGAGATATTGATGGAGACTCTAAGACCGCCTAGGTTGGAGAACAACAACCATAAGCTTAGGGCTTTTTCCTTCTCACTTAAGGATAAAGCTTTGGCTTGGTGCCAATCGATTCTACTAGGGTGTGTGAGTACTTGGGAGGAGATGACAACCGAGTTCTTGACTAAGTTCTTCCCACCTTCCAAGACTACCGAGCTAAGAGGGAAGATCAATGCCTTCGTGATGAAGGATAGAGAAAGTCTATTCAAGTCTTGGGAGAGGTTCAAAGACCTTCTCGTAGATTGTCCATACCATGGTATACCGAAAATAGAGCTTTTGGAGATCTACTTCAAGGGACTTGATGAAGATAGCCAATTCAAGCTTCAATCTCTTTTCGGTGGGACTTTCATGAAAAAGAATGTGGATGAAGCTTGGGAGTTTGTAGAGAAACAAGCTTTGGTGATTGAAAAGTACTCCCATAGGAAGAGTGATGGGAGAAAACCGGGAGCATATGAGGTGAGTGAAGTCACCATGAGTAATTTCAAGCTTGATGCAATCAACAATGAGCTTAAGTCTTTGAGGGAGTTATGTGCTACAACTTTGAAGAGTCAAGCAAGCACTCAAGTGCAAGTGCAAGCAAACTTGTCTTCCAAGGAGGAAGATGTGAACTACATGGGAAGGGGCAATTACAACAACTATCAAGGCCCAAGGAACTACAACAACAACCGGTAATTCAACAATTACCGGCCTAACCACAACCACCCTGGGTTTTCCTATTCTAACCCGGATGGAGCCTTGAACCCTCCCGCTTCCACAAGCGCAGCTCCACCACCAAAGGCTTCACAAGAACCTCCACCCGGATTTACTCAACCTCCAAAGGATAGAACCGAGATGATGTTTGAGCAATTGCTTGGAAGGTTGAGTGGTCTTGAGAGCATGGTGACTTCCATTTCTAAGGCTCAAAAGGTGTTGGAAGCACAAGTGTTCCAAAAGGCGGGTGAAGCTCATAGAGATTCGGGAAAGCTTCCCGGAAGAACCGAAGATAACCCGAGAGGCCAAGTGTTGGCCATTACAACAAGAAGTGGGTTGAGCATGAAGGATCCCTTACCTAAGGGAAATGACAAGGGGAAGCAAGTAGTGGTAGAAGAAGAGACATTGCAAGAAGAAGGAGGCAAGAGCAAGGATGATGAGCCAAAATATGTGGCACCACCTCCATACAAGCCACCACTACCGTTCCCACGATCACGAGCAACAGCTCGCTTGGACAAACAATTCGGTAAATTCCTTGAACTTATGTCTAAATTGCATATTAATATTCCGTTCATGGATGTTATTCTAGATATGCCGGCATATGGCAAGTTTTTGAAGGAAATACTCTCCAACAAAAGGAAGTTGGAGGAGTATGGAGAAGTGAGGATGACGAAGAGGTCCTCGGAATTGATCCAAACCATGAAGGAGGAGATGCCTCCTAAGCTAAGAGATCCGGGATCTTTTTGTGTGCCAATTGGAGTGGGAGAAGTGAAGTATGAAGCCCTATGTGATCTTGGGGCAAGTGTAAGCATCATCCAGCTTACACTTTGCAACAAGGTTGGGCTTGGAGAGCCAAATCCGGTCAAGATGACCCTTTACATGGCGGACCGTTCAATCACTCACCCGGTTGGAATCTTGGAAGACATACCGGTGCAACTAGGGAAGTTCTATGTGCCGATTGATTTTGTTGTCTTGGACATCCCGGCGGACTATCCGGTTCCTATCATTTTGGGAAGGCCGTTCGTAGCCACTTCTGGATGCTTGGTGGATTGTAAAAATGGAATTCTCTCCTTCAACATTGGAGAAGAGAATATTAAGTTCAAACTATCCATAATGATGAAGGGGCCAGCCCTTGATGAAGATGTGTTCGACATTGTCGAGCAAGAGGAGTCTAGAGAAGTTGTGAGCTCGACCTTGATCAAGGACCCCTTGGAGAAGTTTCTTAGCTTAAGTTTGATGGAGGACGGAGTTGAGGAAGCCTGCAATGAAGAAATCAAGGCTTTGGAAGCATTGGAAAAGGAGACAAGAGCTGAATTTGAAGTACACGAAGGTGTGCTGAATTGCTGTGTGAACCACGGCCTGGGGGAAGAACCACGCCCGTGGAATGTCCCGTGGAAATCTCTGGAGTGCTCAAAAAGGCTAGCTTTTCAAGTTCCACGGCCGTGGTTGTGCCAGAGCCCGTGATTTTGCCCGTGGTTTCTCCAGAAACTGCATTGGTTGTTGATCAAGCTTCAAGGAGCTTTGGGGAGTCTTCCACGGCTTTGGATTCATCTCAACCAATATTGTATGGAGCGTCTCCAACCGATAAAGGTCCTCCTAAACTTGAACTTAAACCCCTCCCCTCTCATTTGAAGTATGCTTTTCTTGGTGAGAATTCTACATATCCGGTTATTGTTAATGCATGCTTGAATGATGATGAGTTGAATAGATTGTTGCATGAGTTGAGATTGCATAGGAAAGCTATAGGCTATATCATTGATGATTTAGTTGGCATTAAACCTTCTTTATGCATGCATAAGATCTTGTTAGAAGATAACCATAAACCCTCAATTGAACCTTAAAGAAGACTAAACCCCATCATGAAAGAAGTAGTAAAGAAAGAGATTCTTAAATTGCTAGATGCGGGAATCATTTTCCCGATTTCGGATAGTAAATGGGTTAGTCCCGTGCATGTGGTTCCTAAGAAGGGTGGGATGACCGTAATGACCAATGAGAATAATGAACTAATTCCGACTAGGACGGTTACGGGATCTAGGATGTGTATAGACTATAGGAAACTAAATGTGGCCTCTAGGAAAGATCACTTCCCTCTTCCCTTTATTGACCAAATGCTAGAGAGATTAGCTCAACATTCTCACTTTTGCTACTTAGACGGTTATAGTGGATTCTTCCAAATCCCTATCCACCCCGATGACCAAGAGAAAACTACATTCACATGTCCTTGGGGTACATTTGCATATAGGAGAATGCCATTTGGGTTGTGTAATGCACCCGCCACCTTTCAAAGGTGTACGATGGCCATCTTTTCTGAGTATATTGAAAACATCATGGAAGTGTTTATGGATGATTTCTCTGTTTATGGATCTTCATTTGATGATTGTTTAGCTAATTTGTCTTTGGTGCTTAAGAGATGTGAGGAGACAAATCTTGTCTTAAATTGGGGAAAATGCCACTTCATGGTAAGTGAAGGCATTGTATTGGAACACTTGGTGTCCAACCGTGGCATTGAGGTTGATAGGGCTAAGATAAAGACGATTGAGAAGTTACCACCACCTACCTCGGTGAAGGGGGTAAGGAGTTTCCTAGGGCATGCCGGTTTTTACCGGAGATTCATTAAAGATTTCTCTAAGATTTCTAAGCCTCTTACTAACCTACTAATGAAAGATGTTGAGTTTGTTTTCTCCACGGATTGCCTTGAGGCTTTCTGTAGGTTAAAGAATGCTTTGATCTCCGCGCCCATCATGCAACCTCCGGATTGGAGTTTACCGTTTGAGATCATGTGCGACGCGAGTGATGTAGCCGTTAGGGCTGTTTTGGGACAAAGGAAATATGGGCTTACAAATGCCATCTATTATGCTAGCAAAAAGCTAGATGATGCCCAACTCAATTATGCTACTACCGAGAAGGAGTTGCTAGCGGTTGTGTACGCATTTGAGAAGTTCCGCTCGTATCTTGTTGGAGCAAAGGTCATTGTGTATACGGATCATGTTGCGATCCGTTATCTCCTTACAAAGAAGGATGCCAAGCCTCGGTTGATTCGGTGGATCCTTCTTCTTCAAGAGTTTGACTTGGAAATCCGGGATAAGAAAGGGTCCGAAAATTCTGTGGCGGACCACCTAAGTAGACTCCCACCGTTGAAGATTGAGAGAGATGACATCCCGATTGATGACTTATTCCGGGATGAGTAATTGCAAATGGTGGAAGAGTGCTTGCTTCAAGTATCCAAAGGAAATGAGCCATGGTATGCTGACATTGTGAACCACCTTGTGCGTGAGGAGGTGCCAGCCGGTTTATCCTATGCCCAAAGGAAGAAGTTCTTCAAGGATGTGAGGTATTACTATTGGAGTGAACCACTTTTGTTCAAGAGAGGGCCGGATAGAGTCTTTAGGAGATGCATACCGGAGGATGAGGTGGAGAGTGTAATCCGCCATTATCATTCCTTGCCATATGGAGGGCATGCTAGCTCACACAAGACATGTGCAAAGGTGTTGCAATCCGGGTTCTATTGGCCGAGTTTGTTCAAGGACGTGCCAAATTTTGTGGTAGCTTGTGATGCTTGCCAAAGGACGGGCAACATCTCAAGGAGGAATGAGATGCCCTTGAACAACATACAAGAAGTGGAGATATTTGATGTGTGGGGTGTGGACTTCATGGGACCATTCCCTTCTTCACGTGGTAACCTCTACATCCTATTGGCGGTGGACTATGTGTTGAGATGGGTGGAAGCAATCGCCTCTCCCACAAATGATGCCATGGTTGTGGTGCGATTCTTCAACCGAGTGATCTTTTCTAGGTTTGGGACACCAAGGGTGATCATAAGTGATGGAGGAAAGCACTTCACTAATAGGAACTTCAACACACTTTTGGCTAAGTATGGGGTGACTCATAAGGTGACAACACCTTACCATCCCCAAACTAGTGGCCAAGTGGAGATCTCCAACCGGGAGATAAAAGGAATTCTTGAGAAGACGGTTTCTAGGACGAGAAAAGATTGGGCTATGAAGCTCGATGATGTCTTGTGGGCTTATAGAACCGCTTTCAAGACACCGATTGGCACCTCTCCCTACAAGCTAGTTTATGGCAAGTCTTGCCACCTTCCGGTGGAGATGGAGCATAGAGCGTATTGGGCCATAAGGTGGCTGAATTTTGACCTCAAGGAGGCCGGAGAGAAGAGATTGCTAGACATGAACGCTCTTGAGGAGATCCGGTTGGATGCCTATCAAAACACCCGGATCTACAAAGAAAGGACCAAACATTGGCATGACAAGCGCCTCATCCCGAAGGAGTTGAGTGAAGGCGACCTTGTCCTTCTCTTCAACTCAAGGCTGCGGCTTATCCCCGGAAAGCTAAAGTCAAGATGGACGGGTCCTTATGCGGTAAAGAAGATCTTTCCCTATGGAGCAGTTGAGATAGGACGGGAGCATTGTGGAGACTTTAAGGTGAATGGGCACCGGTTGAAGAAGTATATCCCGGGAGCTCCGGTGGACATGATTGCCCCGCTTCACCTCCAATGAGATGCCCCCGAGTTTGGTCAAGCTAATGACTTTAAAGAAGCGCTTGGTGGGAGGCAACCCATTGGTAGACATCTTTCCCTTTTTGTTTTTGTTTTTGTTTTTGATTTTTCTGTTTTTGTGTGTTTTTGTGTGTTGGAGTTTGTGTGCTAGAGTCTAAGTAGCATGGAAGCCTTGCATGGCATGTGGATGATGATGATGAGCCCCTCATAAATTATGGGCGGAACGGATGCGGAACTTGGACGGCTAGCGGTGCCTAGCGCGGGTCCTGACGCCATAACAAACACCTTGAGCTCTCTACCATCGTTGATAGGATCATCCGCCATCAATCCACTTGAGTGAACCCAAATACCGAAGCAAACCATTTTTACATTGTGAGGACCCTCTTTCACTCTTCTTTACTTCTTTTACACATTTGGGACAATGTGTTTCTAAGTATGGGGTGGGTTTTCATGATCACTTGCATGATTAGCATCTAGGATAGTTTAACATAGTCACATGTTTCATTATGTTTTGCATTATACATAGATATTTTGAAAAATAAAAAAAATCAAAAAATTTAAAAAATTTTAGTGCTTCTAAGCTTTGGTATGACCCTTATGATGAAATTGTCTTGTGAATTGGCTATGGATGGCCTTATGTGTTGAATTGATGGATGCATATGTGGACTTGAAGTACTTATCTTGAATCCCATGAGTGAATTGTGATCATGAATGTTTGCTTTGATTTGATTGAGGATTGAATGTCGAAATTACATGCTAGTTCTTGCACATCATTTAGGAGTGGTTAAGGCAATTCATTTTCCTCTACTTCTCATCTTGATCATGTTACTTGAGCACCTCAATTGAAATGAAAATTTGACCTCTTTTGACCCATCCGGGAATAGGAGCATGCTACTGTGTTGATGTGTGTGAAAAGCAAGTGTGGGGTGAAGTTGTTGATGAATTGATGTTGTGAATGAAGTGCTGAATTTGTTGTGAAAAATGTAGAAAAAATATAGGTTTGGGGGCGTTGGTTTAAATGACGAGTAACTCGGCACCATTCACATAATCGAGTGTTTGTGCCTTGCCAAAGTCAAATAAACCGATAGTCCTAACGAGCTTTGGTATGTGTGCCCGGTGTGGAGCACCTCGAAAAATATAAAAAGCCCGAGGCTCGCTAATCACCAAGGTTTCGGCTTTTGTACACCAATGCCATTGTCTTAAAAATAGGTGAAAAAGAAAAGAAAACAAAAGAAAAGACAGAGAAAAATATACACTTGTGGGGAAGTTGATCAAAAATGAAATTGTGGAGTTAGTTCCTTTCCCGGATTAGCATCACATGACCTAAAAATCCCCACCTATTCACAACATTTCTTGGCCTCTTCTTTCCTAAGTCCTTGTGACCTATTTGCATGTGTGTAAGACTTAGTGATCTAGATTGGATATACTCATGATCATCTTGACTTCTTCATTTTCACCTTGCATGCATTCTTTTGAGTTAAGTATAATTGTCTTTCCATGCCTTCATTCATTTGATACATGATTGCTTGTCCATTGCCATTAAACATGACTATGAAGGTGATCCATCTTCAGAAGCACAAACTCCAAAAATATTTTCAGTTTTTCATGCATTCATAAATCATGTTATCTCTTTGCCTATAGTCGGACTTTGCTCGGGGAAGAGCAAACCTTAAGTATGGGGTATTTTTGATAACACGATTTATGACGTAGGTTTAAGCACTCATTTAGATAGTTTTTCCGCTCATTCATGCATGGTTTAGCACTAGTTCATGACGTTTGCATGCAATTCTTGTATATTTGTCGAGATAGACGTCTACACGGACTTTTGCATGTTTTGTAGGTATTTTGGAAGCTTTTTGAGCTTAATCGATACATTCGAGGATCGTTCCTCGTGATGACACACTTGCGGACCCATTGGGAAGCAAGTTAGGACCAAAGGAGAACACATTGGACCTTGTTGGTGCATGCCTTGCTCCAAATCGTGGCTTGATGATACATAGAAGTCTGAATCACCAAAACCACGGCCACTGGGACTTCCACGGGCGTGGAAATAGGTCGTGGTTCTCCCTGCACAGTTGCGACAGCTGTCCCACAATCTCCATAACCGACCCTTGCCCTTGATGGTGTATAAAATGTGGTCCTGCAGGCTGTTGAGGGCAGACCCCATCACTCCATTCTCTCCCACACTCTCACACAACACACCATTGGATTGGAGCTACTCTTGGGGGAGAAGAAAGGCTTCCATTGGAGAAGAAGAGAAGAATACACCATTCTTAGTTTTTCATAACTTTTAAAGTGAAGATTGTTGGAAACATTTTCTAGGGTTGTAAGAACGAATCGAACCTTCTTTTGAAGGGTTGTAAGGCTCTCTTTTGACATCTATTCAGCTCGTTTTTCTTGTTCTATTTGCTTCATCTATCTTTCATTTCATTCTTTTGACATGGACTCCATGATTTTATGCTTGATGACCTTTATTGTGATGATGCATGTTGTTGGTTAAGTAGATGTGATTCTAGGGTAAGGAAATGATGGATATGGCTTGGACTATGATAGGATAGACTTAAACGTACCCTTGGACGATTTTATTTGCTCGAACCTAGCCTCTGTTCAAAATCACGGTCTGTTCTAAGGGGTTCCACGGCCGTGGACTTGATGAACTGCCCGTGATTTTTGTCTGACTTGCTTGCATTGATAAATCTGCATGTTAGGTTGTTAGATTGTTGAAATCCTAATGTTTGTTGAGTTAAATATATCCTAGGGTAACCTAGTGTTAGCAACTAAGTGTGAAAAGAGACCTACCCGGTGATTCTTGCTCTTAGGTACCGAAGATGATGAACTCTAGGTAGTAGTGAGCCTCACTAGCCGCTATTGGACTGAGTGTGCTAGGATTTATGTTTAGGACTTGCCTTCCCAAGACTTACCCGGTAAGGAGAGGTTAGATCCCTAGATGACAATCCGGTTTGTGTAGAATTCCTATCCTTAGGCTCTATGAGACTTACCCGGTGATGAGATCTTAGGAACGGACTAGTGGACCATGAGACCTACCCGGTGATTGATCCTAATCTAGAAACACTCACTCCCAACATACTATAGTTGATCCAAGGAATGATTAGATAGCTTGAGTCCTATGCCATAACCGGAATTTCTAACCCCTAGAATCCGCTTTTTACTCTTGATTACTTATCTCGTGTTTGCGTTTGTTTAATTGCCTTGCTAGCTTAGTTATTTGTAAATCTTGCATGGTTTGTGATCTTTGATTGATCACCACAAAACCAATCCAAAAACATTGAGAGTTTCATTTGTTTATTTCTTTCTCTTTTCTTAGCCTAGATCAACACTATCCTTAGTCACTATTGATTCAATTTCACCTTAGTCTTTGTGTTCGACCTCGGAATACTATCCTTACTACAAAACGACTCATACACTGTGGGTTCGCTAGGAGTTAGGAAAAATATATCGAGTTATAAATTTAAGACTTTTGCGTGTCACGTTCTTAGCGTAACAATGGTTGTTGGGGCTGTTTTAGGACAAAAGAAAGATGGGCTTACACATGCCATCTACTACGCTAGCAAGACGCTAGTTGATGCCCAACTCAACTATGCCACAACCGAGAAGGAGTTGCTAGCGGCAGTGTATGCCTTTGAGAAGTTCCGGTCATATCTTGTTGGAGCAAAGGTTATTGTGTACACGGATCATGCTGCGATCCGTTATCTCCACACAAAGAAGGATGCCAAGCCTCGCCTCATTCGGTGGATCCTTCTCCTCCAAGAATTTGACTTGGAGATTCGAGACAAGAAGGGCTCCGAAAATTCTGTAGCGGACCATCTTAGTAGGCTACCACCGTTGGAGATTGGAATAGATGACATCCCGATTGATTACTCATTCCGGGATGAGCAATTGCAAATGATGGAGGAGTGCTTACTTCAAGTGTCTAGAGGGAGTGAGCCATGGTATGCGGATATAGTGAACTACATTGTGTGTGAAGAGGTGCCACCCGGTTTATCATATGCCCAAAAGAAAAAGTTTTTCAAGGATGTGAGGCATTATTATTTGAGTGAGCCTTTCTTGTTCAAGAGAGGACCGGATGGAGTGTTTAGGAGGTGCATTCCGGAGGACGAGATGAAGAGAGTGATCCGTCATTGCCAATCCTTGCCATGTGAGGCCATGCTAGCTCACACAAAACGTGTGCAAAGGTATTACAATCCGGTTTTTATTGGCCTAACTTGTTTAAGGATGTGCTGAATTTTGTAGTAGCTAGTGACGCTTGCCAAAGGACGGGAAACATCTCAAGAAAAAACGAGATGACCTTGAACAATATCCAAGAGGTTGAGGTCTTTGATGTTTAGGGTGTGGACTTCATGGGGCCATTCCCCTCTTCATATGGCAACCTTTACATTCTATTGACGGTGATATATGTATCAAGGTGGATGGAAGCAATCTTCTTTCCCACAAACGATGCCAAAGTAGTGGTGCGTTTCTTCAACCGAGTCATCTTCCCTAGGTTTGGAACACCAAGAGTGATCAAAAGTGATGGAGAGAAGCATTTTACCAATAGGAACTTCGGGACACTTTTGGCTAAGTATGGGGTGACTCATAAGGTGGTCACACCTTACCATCCCCAAACTAGTGGCCAAGTGGAGATCTCCAATCGGGAGATCAAGGGGATACTTGAGAAGACGGTTTCTAGGACAAGAAAAGATTGGGCTATGAAGCTCGATGATGCCTTATGGGCTTATAGAACCGCCTTCAAGACACCAATTGGCACCACTCCCTACAAGTTTGTTTATGGAAAGTCTTGCCACCTTCCGGCTGAGATAGAACATAGGTCATATTGGGCCATAAGGTGGCTGAATTTTGACCTCAAGGAAGCCGGTGAGAAGAGGTTGCTAAACATGAATTCTCTTGAGGAGATCCGGTTGGATGCTTATGAAAATGCCCGGATTTACAAAGAAAGGACCAAGCGTTGGCATGACAAACGTCTAATCCCAAAGGAATTGAGTGAAGGTGACTTAGTCCTTCTCTTCAATTCAAGGTTGCGGCTCTTCCCCGGAAAGATCAAGTCAAGATGGACGGGTCCTTATGTGGTGAGGAAGGCTTTCCGCCATGGAGCGGTTGAGATA
This sequence comes from Fagopyrum esculentum, assembly GCA_033239045.1. NCBI lineage: Eukaryota > Viridiplantae > Streptophyta > Magnoliopsida > Caryophyllales > Polygonaceae > Fagopyrum > Fagopyrum esculentum. Next base: position 101,096,343 of record BSUD01000002.1, on the reverse strand, counting down.
GGTGGGGAGCATTGTGGAGATTTTAAGGTGAATGAACACCGTTTGAAAAAGTATATCCCGGAAGCTCCGGTGGATATGATTGCCCCACTTCACCTTGAGTGAAACGCTCCCGGATTTGGTCAAGCTAATGACCTTAAAGAAGCGCTTAATGGGAGGCAACCCATTGGTACATATCTTTCCCCTTTCGTTTTTGTTTTCGTTTTCGATTTTTGCTTTTGTTTTTGTTTTGGTGTGTTTGTGTGTTTTGTGTTTGTGTGCTAGAGTCTAGGTAACAAAGAAGTCTTGCAAGGCATGAGGATGATGATGATGATGATGATGATGATCCCGCATCAAACTTGGGTGGAGCGGACGTGGGACTTGGATGGCTTGCGGTGCTTAGCGTTGGTCCCGATGCCATAATGAACATCAAGAGCTCTCTACCATCTTTGATTGATCATCCACCATCACTCCACATAACTGAACCAAATACCAAAAACACCATTTTTACATTGTGAGGACTCTCTTTCACTTCTTTATTTAATTTGCACATTGGGGACAGTGTGGTTTTAAGTATGGGGTGGGGTTTTCACAATCATTTGCATGATTGTATCTAGGATAGTTTCATATTATTGTCACATGTTTCATTAGTTTTTGTATTGTACATATTTATCTCGAAAATTCCAAAAAATCAGAAAATTTTTAAAAAAAAATTGTGCTTCCTAGTTTGGATATGAACCTTATGATGAGATTGTTTTGTGAATTGGCTATGGATGGCCTTGTGTGTTGAATGGATTTATGCATATGTGGACTTGAAATACTTCTCTTGAATCCTATGTATGAATTGTGATTATGATGTTTGCCTTGATTGGATTGAGAATTGATAGTCGAAATTACATGCTAGTTCTTGCACATCATCTAGGAATGATTAAGGCAATTCATCTCTCTTCTTCTCATCTTGATCATGTTGTTTGAGCACCTCACTTAATTAAAAATCTGACATCTTTTGAACCATCCGGGAATAGGAGCATGCTAGTGTGTTGAGTCTGTGAAAAGCAAGTATGGGGTGGTGAAGTTGGTGTATGAATTTTGTGAATGAAGTTGTTGAAAAATGTGTTGTGAAAAGTGTAGAAAAAATATAGGTATGGGTACTTTGGTTTTGATGATGAGTAACTCGGAACCATTCACATGATCGGGTGTTTGTGTCTTGCCAAAGTCGGATAAACCGAATGTCCTAGCGAGCCTTGGTATGTGTGCCCGGTGTGAGGCACCTCGAAAAAATCCCGAGGTCCGCTAATCACCAAGGTTTCGGCTTTTGTACACCAATGCCATTGTCTCAAAAATAAGTGAAAGAAAAAGAAAAAGAAAAGAAAAGAAAGAAAAGAAGGAGAAAATTACACTTTGGTGGATGAAGTATAAATGTGAAGTTGTGGTTGTTTAGTTCCTTTCCCGGATTTTCACCACATGACCATAGAATATTCCCACCTTAACATGACATTTCTAGGCCTCTTCTTTCCTAAGTCCTTGTGACCTATTTGCATATGTGTATGACTTAGTGATCTAGATTGGATATTCTCATGATCATCTTGACTTCTTCATTTTCACCTTTCATGCATGCTTTCGAATTAAGTATGATTGTCTTTCCGTGCCTTCATTAATTTAATACATGATTGCTTGTCCATTGCCATTAAACATGACTATGAAGGTGATCCATCTTTAGAAGCACATGTCGAAAAAGATTTTATATTTTTACGTATTCATAAATCATTCCAACTCGTAGCCTATAGTTGAACCTTGCTCGGGGACGAGCAAGTGGAAAGTATGGGGTATTTTGATGACATGATTTATGACGTTAGTTTAGGCATTCATTTAGACAGTTTTTCCCATTATTCATGCATGGTTTGGCATTAGTTCGTGGCGTTTACGCTTAATTCATCCACATTGTCGAAATAGACATCTACACGAGCTTTTGTCGGTTTTTGTAGGTATTTTGGGGAGCTCTTGGACTTAATCGACACATTCGAGGATCATTCCTCGTGATGGCACACTTCTGGACTCAAAAAGGAACAAGCTAAGAGCAAAGGAGAACACAAAAGACCTTGTTGGTGCATGCCTTGCACCAATTCATGATTTAGTGATCCAAGGAGGGCTTTGTGATGAGAACCATGGCCCAGAGGGCATTTCCACGCCCGTGGTTTTGGATGTGGTTTCTTCTGGACAACTGTGACACTTTTCCCACGATCTCTTTGTCCGACCCTTTCTTTTTGGTGGAGGATAGAAGTGGTCCTGCAGGATGGCGAGTGGACTCTCTCTCTCACTCTCTCTCTCATCATCCATTGTGGAAAGACTTGAAAAAGAAGAAAAACACTCTCACTTTTTGGAAGAAGAATAACAACATCAAAATATAGATTTAGAGTGAACTTTTGAGTGGTTTTGAGTGACTTTTGTTGGGGAGCTTTTGAAAGCATTGTAAGGAACGTTTTGGAGTTGTGTTTGAAGGGTTGTAAGTCTTGTTTAATCTCATATTCAGCTAAGATTACTTGTTTCTTTTCACTCTTATTTCATTTTCCTGCTATGGAAATCATGAATGCTTGTATGATGAGTTTGGATCTTAAAATGCATGTTGTTGGCTAAGTAGTTGTGATTCTAGGGTGATGGAATGATGGTTATGGCTTGGACTATGATAGAATAGACTTGAATGTACCTTTTGATTTCTTGTTTGCTAGAAACCTAACCCCCGATAGAAACCACGGCCTGTTCCTCCTAAACCACGGCCGTGGTTATGTATGATCAGCCCGTGGTTTGTTCTGTTGTGCTTGTATTGATGAGTCTGAATGTTAGGATGTTAGATTGTTGAAATCATAGTGTTTGTTAAGCATAATCTAGCTTAGGGTGATCTAATGCTAGCAAGCTAAGTGAGGGAAGAGACTTACCCGGTAATTCCCGATCTTAGATACCAAAGATGATGAACTCTAGGTAGTAGTGAGCCTCAAAAGCCGCTATTGGATTGAGTGTGCTAGGATTGTTACTTAGGACTTGTCTTCCCGAGACTTACCCGGTAAGGAGAGGTTTGACCCCTAGATAGTAATCCGGTTTGTGTAGAATTCCCAACGTTAGGTTCCTAGAGACTTACCCGGTAATAGGACCTTAGGTGCGGGATAAGTAGACCATGAGACCTACCCGGTGATTGATCCCATTGAAGAAACACCCTTTCCTAACATACCGCAGCTTGTCCAAGGTTGATTAGAAGCTTGAGTCCAATGCCATAACCGGAAGTCCCAATCCCTAGAATCCACTTTTCTTAATTTGATCTCACATCTTGTGTTTGTGTTGCTTGTTCGTCTTGCTAGTTTGAGTTGCTTGTTTGATTTATAATATTGCATGATTTGTGATTTTGCTTCATCACCATAAAAACCAACCAAAAATATCATGATTTTCATTTTTTTCTTTCTCTTTTCTAAGACTAGATTTGCACTATCTATGATCACTTGTTTGATTTGATTTCACCTTAGTCTTCGTGTTCGACCTCGGAGTACTATCCTTTCGACAAAACGACCCATCTCGCTAGGAGTTAGGAGAATATATCGAGTTATAAATTGTAAGACTTTTGCGCTACACATCTCTAGCGCGAACAATGATTGTTGCATTTATAAACTAAACCGGACAAGGATGACCACATATGTATATTTAAAAGGCCCAAGTGTATTATAACGGGTCGTTAGCACCTGTCAAAGCCCGCCAAGGGTGGAGAAGGTGCTCAAAAACCGGTACTCCAAGGGGGGAGGTAGATCCCCAAGCACAACATGTGTGAAAGAGGACAAAGGTGAGGTTCTTGAGGCTCCTCGTTCCACAAAAGAAGTTGAATTAGTAATGGAATAATGTAATAGAAGATAATAAACGGTTGTGTGTGTGGCATTGCATATTGTGATGTGTTGATGTATGTATGTGTTATTACTTTCATTCTTATTCATATTTTGTTAACTAACGGTTTACACCGTGTTGTAGATCTTCTACAAGATAGGAAGACTGAAGAGTGAGCCATATGGGTGATCAGCTGAGGGCTTCCATACACTAGGTTGTGCGAGGGTTCTGGGGTGTTTTGTATATGTATGGATATGTGTTTCCCGTTTTGTACTCGGCTGCAATGTTGTAAACCTTTTGATGTATATGTATACAGTTTTATGTATTTGGTTTTATATCGATCTTTGCCTTGTTGTAAGATCTAGTGAACTTGTTGTCAGGCTAGGGTCAGGATCCAAAGTGAGATCCTAGCCCAGTAGTGCCCCGAGTCCCGCGGATTTGAGGTGTTACATTTGAAGAGTAAGAAGATTTGGTTGTGAGGCTGTGAGAATGATGATGATGATGTTTAGAGTTCATCATGGTTGCTATGGATGAGAAGCTAAGAGTGATGTTCTTCCTTTCTTGAGTTCCGGTGTGGTAAGCTCTTCTTTTTTTTTCTTCTTTCTTTCTTTCTTTCTTCCTCCTCTCTTCCTTAGCTTGGAATTCCCACAAGATTGATCTTGTGTAAGTTTCCTGGAGAATTGATGTTGATATATATATGTGTATATTGCTGATGGTTGCCTTTTGCACCATAGAAGAGAAGAAGGTCAAGCAAGAGATCAAAAGGAAGTCAAAAATAACCTTCTGCAGTATTGGCCGCCCCTGCGCCTTGCCATTGCCGCATCCGCGGCTGAACTGTGTTGTTGCCTCTACGGCTAAGAGCCACCACAACCGCGGCTTGTCACCGATTTTGCGCCCTCCCGTTGCCGCAGGTGCGTCTTGTTCAGGACATACAAAGTGTGATATGTTTCCTTCCTTTCTCTTGTTTTATATTTGACTTGTGAGAGTACGTTAGTGTAGCATATGATGAGGTTGACGATGTTGTATGTTCAGGTATGACTTAGGCATCTTTGGGATTTGATGACTTATTGAGGTATAGTTTGTGAGGTATGATCATGTATATTATTGGGGTGTAGGAGGTGGAATATCCAAACCTTTGATAGTGTTTGATGTTGTGTGCCTTGTCATTATACATGCATTGATCGTTTCCTTGAGGGGAAACTGTGGCCATGGTTGATTAGGACTACTGAAAAACCGGTAGGTGAATAAAAATGATAAAAGATACTCTAGAAGGGGGGTCGAATAGAGTATGAGAATTTTTCGCAAAACCAATCTCAAGGCTTTGAAATCAATTTCAAGGGCCTTGATGTCGACTGAGCTCTTTGTGATACATTGTAACACCCCAAATTCTGAGAACTCGGGAAGCTACTGGTTAGGACCTCACAATGGGTCCCGACCTTAGTTTGACAACAATTTTACTAGGATCTTACAACAAGGCACAAAAGTATTAAAAACATTTGAAAACTTTAAACAATATATACATGAAGGATATGTATCAGCCTTACAAAGCAACGGAACTAAAACGACGCATATGAAGAACATAAGACTACCTCGTCCCCAACTAAATGAGTACGTGAAACCGGCTGACCATTCCCTCCAGATCTCTCTACAACTGTCTTAACCTGCAAGGCATCTACAAAGCGGTATAATACCGTTAGCTAACATTCTATGCATAAGTATAAGGGTAAAAGCACAAACACACAACATACACAATCAACATGCAACACTCAATCCTTTTATTATCTTTAATTAGGTGATAGGTCATTACTAATTATACTTATTTTATGACACGAGGGATTCCCAAACCTCACCCCTGTCCCCGTTTACCAACGCAGAATGGTACTAATGCATTTGACCGTCTACCTGACTGGGCTGGTCGCAGGGAACCTCCTAGACTCTCGCAAGAGCTAGGCAGATGATGTCACGGCCCGTTATCAAACAGTTGGGTCAATTACACAATATACTAAAGTCGGCATATTCCGGTTTCGTTATTTATCTTAACTAACAAACACCACTCATACACATCACACACATTCAAGAAGCCAGCTAGTAAGTCCGTGGACTTACCAGAATCAAATCTCGACTCTCTTAATCACCACTCAATCGGTAACTGTAGGAATTCAGTAGCCTGTCAAAGGAGGCAAGTGTGTCAGCACACTTTCTAGGTAATTAGAAGTCTAAGACTTCTAAGATAGTAGATCCTATTAGAAAAGAATTTAATACAGTACCAATTTATGGTAATTAGAAGTTTAAGACTTCTAAGATAGTAGATCCTATTAGAACAGAATTTAATACAGTACCAATTTATGGTAAATTGACTATTTTACCCTTGGTCCCGAAACTTCCAAAAATTCCCTAATTTATGCTTAAACTCTTATTTGGGACTAAAAATGTCATATTCTAACTCTTAAAGATGAGTTTAGTTACAACTTGGCAAAATATCCATTTTCCTATTTTTCGAAAGATCATTAAGGTCCAACTTCGGCTTCAAATATAAAATTCGAATAAACTTATAAAAATTCCGAAATAATTCCTTAGGTAATCTATGATATTCAATCTACTCATAAACACAAGAATTTCTTAAAACTGTTCAACCATCACCTGTACAAAAATTTCCAAAGTTGGTTACAACACTTGAAATTTTCTATACTTAGCCAAAATTTGAGTATGTTTTCTAACTGTACAACAAGTCCACTTTGAGCCTCTACAACTCTAAATCCCACCGTTGGATTCATCCCAACTTTTGATATATTAACCTATGCATGGCACTAAACAATATCTCAAAAACAGAACGGTGGATCTTATCTCTAAAGCATCCAAAAGTATGCTCAAACTTCACTGATCAACACAGTTTCTGGAAATTCAGCAAACACTTAACAAAACAACACACTGTCTCCACTTTGAAAAATCATAACTCCTAAAGTACTCGCTAGATTTATCCCAAATTTTGATATGTTCTACTATAAAATCTTATCTATAATATATCCAAAATTCAGCAGCAAAGAAGATCAAAAACCTATTCAAAACCATCTCACATAACTGCATCACATGCTGTTTTTCCCAACACTTAGAACTTTCAGCAAAAATAGAAAAAATGTTCAAGGTCCCAACTTCGAAAACTCATAACTCCTAAACCACTAGTTGGATTCCTCTCAAATTTTAATATGTTCTACAAAAGTATGCCTACTACTTCATATTAAAATTTCAGTCAAAAAGGAGGAGTATTTCATACCTAAATCTGATTCTGAAGTTGGGTACTGGACACAGTTTTGAAAATTCAGAAAAGTTAATCCTTTTACAGTGCTTCTCCCTGCTCGACCTGAGTGAGTTTAGGATAGATTTTGTAACATCTAATAGCTCATATGTATGGAGGGAAAGGTAACCAAAAGAGGTATGGGTCTTACTCGATTCTAGGGTAGATTGTATGCAAAACCAAGTCCTGGAGACGAATAGCCTGTGCAGAAGCAATTCCTGGAGGCAGCTGAGCATGTGCAGAAGGTCGGGCATTTGCTAGCACCTAGTCTGCACTGGCTGGGACATGAAGAAGGGAGCAAGCCAAGGTTAACCTGCTCAGACGGCGATGGGTGCAGAAGGTTGGCCGTCCTGCTGTTCTCCGGTGCGTCCTTCGTCTGCTGCGAGTGACCAAAGGAGGGCCTGTTGGGTGAGATGTAGAAGGTGACGCAGAGGGGAAGATTGCAAGTTGTGGCCAGGCGGAAGGAAAGGAGCGATATGGGAACGTGATTTCCGGCAGTTAAGGGGGAGATCTTCACTTACTCAGCAGCCGTTACGTTGGAGTCAAGAGGAAGCGTGAAGGTCGCCTGCTCTTCTCTTCTTGCTGGGCTAGAAGTTCCGCTGGGTCAGTACACCCGCAAGCACAAGGCTGGGCTGGATGTGCCGCTGGGCCAGCACACAACAAGAACACATCTGGCTGGATCAATGGCAAAGTTGGGCTGAAACTATGTAGAAAGAGTGGGCTCAGTTTGTCAAGGCTTTGTCATAACCTTGTCAAAACGTGTCATGGCCTTGTCGAGCCCATGCATGGCCTTGTCATGATCTCGTCACAACTTTGTCACATTCTCGTCTCAGCCTTGTCATGATCTCGTCTAAAGTCGCCGTTAAGTATTAATTATAAGAATTAGGGTTTGATATAATTCTATAATTTTATGTGAATTAAATTCTACATAAAATGATAAATAATTATAAGAATTAGGGTTTGATATAATTCTATCATTTTATGTGAGTTAAATTCTACATAAAATGATAAAATTTGTGAAGAAAGAAATACTAGATAGAATGGGAACCGTCAACGGCTCGAAGTCCGAATTGATTCGGAATTAAACGGAACAAAAATTCCGGATATTACATACACATTGATTTCAAGGGCTTTGAATCAACTTTCAAGGGCCTTGACTTTATAATCCTGCAAAACAAAGTTAGTCACAATAAAGCAAGATAAAATGCGGATTGTAAAAGATCGACAGGAGGATATGTTTACGAAGTTCGGCTCAAATAGCCTACTCTCCGTCCCAGGTATGGCCTTAGGATCTAACTATCTATTTTCAGCTTCAAAGAGTCCTAGATACAAACTAGGAGAAATCCCTTTCTTCTCTTACTGTAGCCAATACTACGATCTAGCTTCAACTCTTCACCTTGCTATAATAGCCTAGTTACTTCGAAGAGTAACACACACTCGAGTATAACACTTTTTAGATATACCAATGGAGCTCTCGAGTTTTATCTCTCTCTAGGGGATAACGCTTTTAGTGAAAGAGAGAAAGAAAAACTATTTGACCGAATGAAGACGTTTTTGGATCCCTTGAAGACTATTGATATTCCGTATAAGCTTTTGTAATTGTTCTTCAATCGCCATCTTCATTTATAGCCTTCTATGGAGAGGTCTTCTAGCTGTTGGAAAGATGACTGTTTGAAGATGATTCTTCTTCTCCATGAAGATCACTTCTTGGTTTAGATGAGATAGACGTATTGGATCTTCATCTCCTGAGAACACGTTGATCTCTCTGCTCCTTAATCTTCTCGTATTTGTTGTGACGATAACAAATTCCTTGAGAGAGGATCTCCGTGCTTTTCGGTTGCGGATCGTTGCAATATCCTTCATTGTTCGGTTGAGATCTTCGTTCAATCATATCTTCTTGTTGAGCAAATCTTTCCTGGAAGATCTTCTTTGGCGCTTTGTTGGACAAATAATTTGAATTGCTTTAGCTTGCAGTCTTGACGTATTTTGTTCCCTTGAAATGAATTTCAAGGCCGCCGTCTTTTAATCACTCTAAACTCCCTGTCTTTCCTTGCATACGATTTCAAGGTCGTCCAAGGTCCTTTGAAGTGTCTTTCAAGACCTGTACTCATTCAATACAAACCACCAAACCAAACCAAGCAACTCGATATATAATCAATAAATTGTTAGTGTATAAAACTACTTTATTTGTGTTTAAGTCTTCTATCATCATCACATGTACAATTATATAATAAAGGTGGAGTTTCAATCTCCCCCCTGATGGAAGACAACACAAATGTTTCGTACCTGCATTGTAAAGTTAGCGATGCATATATGAATATCAAACTAACTTAAAATGCAGAATGCAGAAAATATCGAAATGTCGGATCATTTATTTCTCCCCCTTTGTCTTTCAACAAGAGAGAAAAATAGTCAAAGCAAGAAAGTTTTAAAGTTTTACAACCCAGAAAAGCATGTCAAAAAAACCACAAAAACACGCCAAGTTCCCTCGATTCAACCTAAATCTTCCTCATAAAACCTCCTTTTTCCCTTAAATGAAGACTTCTTGTGGCTCCAATCATCCATTTCAGCTGCTAAGCGTCGTCTCTTTTCTTCAGCTCTTCATTTCTTAACCACCTCATATTCGATTACCGGAAAAATAGTTGGCTCAACATGAGTTGGATACAAACTAGATTTATTTTGTACACGACGTTTGCAATTAATCAACACGTTTTCAACTTTCTCTTGAGTATGTTGAGCTAAATCTTCAGTCATGGGTAGAATTCTTCCCATAGTGATCAGAGTAAGAGCATTCATCAAATACATTTCATTGACCTTAGCATTGATGGTAGATAATATTTCATGATTGGCCTTCAGCCTTCTATTAGTGTCAAACTGAATATCAGATAGTTCACGATTCAAACAAACCAGTTTTTTTTCACATCCTTCTAACCTGATTTCTGGAGTAGGAGTAGAAGATGTTGGAGCTTCTTGAGTTGGAATTAGAATAGCTCCTTTCCCTTTTAAAGTCCATGTGTCTGCAAGAGTCTTCTCAATTTCTAGTCGTTCTAAGCATGTCTCATTAATCTTGCCAGGAATTGACTGTCGATTTTGAGAGGATGTATTAATTTTGAAATAGTAAAAGATCTTGGGCAGCAAATTTCCATAGGGCAAAATGATGGCTCGCTTAGAGTTAACAGAGTGTATCATATGGTTGAGGATGAGGTTAGGTACATCAATGTCTAACCAAGACATAATCAGATGATTAAGCTCCAGGGATTGATCAGTCAAAAGTTCTCTTGAGTTTGCACGAGGAACAACACATCGAACCAGAATGGTAAACACAATTTTAGTGTCTAGGGTTAGGGAAGTATGAGTAAGATGGTGTGATGTAGAATTAGGAACTAGAATCTTCTCTTTAGCAAGACGAACGCTCTTTGATCATGAGGGATGATTGAATGCAATATTTGTAGGAATTCCAAAAATCTCACTTAAAACAGAAAAAGTGAGCGAAATTGGGGTACCATTTACAAAAGATTCAAGAGTGATAACTCCTTTGTCCCGTTTTGTGACGAGATTGACATAGAAAATCCTTGTAAGCCTTGGGAAAACGATCTCTAGGGTTTAAGATTTTCCAGAATATCAAACTCTTGAGCTTGTTAATGCACGGGATCTGAAGAGTTTCGAGAAATGCAATATCCACTAGATCACACATACAAAGCGGTCGATTGTGAAAACCATCAAGCCAAGATCCTGAGGCTTGAAAATTGATGAACCAAGATGTGGGAAGACCGGTCATCCGAGAGATATCCTAATCCTCATAAGGTGTTTCTTCTTTTGCAATCGAGGAGATCTTAACAAATTTCTTTTGGGGGGCTTGAGGAGCATATTTCTTACTTCTGGGAGCCATGGATGATGTTGAGAGAGAAAACAAGGGGTTTTTGAAAAAGGGTTTCTGTGAAGGAGGAAAATGAAAAAGATAGGAGATTTTGGCCTTTTAAAAGAATGCAAATAATAACAAGATTTTGAGAAGATCAAGCTCTTTAAAGACCAAAGAAAATTTTCCAATAAAAACTCAACAAATCTTTTTCAATCCTTTAAAAAAAATAAAACCATAAATACAATTTAAGAATTTAAAATATCCAAAAGATATTAATTCTTAAATAGATCCGTATTTTTTAATTTACCCTTGAATCTCGTTTCAACGCCCTTGAATTGCCTTTCAAGGCCCTTGAAAAAGATAATTGGGTTGCATACGAAGAAGAAAATAAATTAATTTACTCCCCCTACGTTAATGCTTCCTTGTTCATCATACCAAGCTCCAATCTAATAAAATTTAATTGCTCTTCAGGAAAAGGCTTGGGAAAGATATCTGCAAGCTGCAAGTTAGTAGATATAAAAGAGATCGAAACATCACCTTTCTCAACATGATCACGTATAAAGTGATGTCTTACATCGATATGCTTAGTCCTTGAATGCTGCACATGATTTTTGGTTATAGAAATAGCACTAGTATTATCACATTTTATAGGAATACCTTTCAAATCAAAGCCAAGATCACGAAGTTGTTGAGCAATCCATAGAATTTGTGCATAACAGGCTCCCGCAACTATATATTCAGCTTCGGTTGTGGATAGGGCGACAAAATTTTGCTTCTTGGAGTGCCGAATGTTTAGGGATGACCCTAAGAATTGGCAACATCCAAAAGTGATTTTCCTATCGACCTTATAACATGCAAAGTCTGCATCTGAATAGCCAACAAGGTGAAACGAGCTTTGATGTGGGTACCATAACCCTAGATCCTTAGTGTCATTGAGATACCAAAAAATTCTTTTCACAACAATCAAGTGTGACTCTTTAGGATCAGCTTTAAATCTTGCACACATGCACACGCTAAACATAATGTCAGGTCGACTAGCAGTTAAATATAACAATGAACCGATCATACCTCGATACTCCTTTTGTACTACAATTTTGCCATCTTTGCCATGGTCAAGCGAAAGTGTTGAACTCATAGAAGTCTTTGCGACCTTAGCTTGATCCATCTTATACTTCTTAAGCAAGTCCTTAGTATACGTTCTTTGATTGAGAAAATTTTCTCTCTTTGCTTGTGTAACTTGAAGTCCAAGAAAGAAATTTAGTTCACCCATTAAGCTCATTTCAAATTCCCTGCACATGATATCTGAGAATTCCATGCAAAGGGAATCATTAGTAGCACCGAATAATATATCATCAACATAGATTTGTACTATTAATATATCGTTGCCTCTAGTTTTGATAAATAAAGTTTTATCAATCAAACCTCTTTTGAATTTGTTTTCAAGAAGATACTTGGACAATCTTTCATACCAAGCTCGAGGAGCTTGCTTAAGACCATAAAGAGCTTTGTCCAGTTTAAAAACATGATAAAGAAATTCATCATTTTCAAAACCAGGGAGTTGAGCAACGTAGACTTCTTCTTCTAAGAAGCCGTTTAGGAAAGCACATTTTACATCCATTTGAAATAGTTTTATACTTATGAAAGATGCAAATGTAAGTAGCATACGTATGGCTTCTAACCTGGAAACCGGAGAAAAAGTCTCCTCATAATCAACACCTTCTTCTTGGTTATAGCCTTGTACTACAAGTCGTGCTTTATTTCGTGTGACTTTGCCACTTTCATCCAATTTATTTCGAAAGACCGATTTTGTGCCGATGACGGATTGATGCTTTGGTCTTGTAGTAAGAGTCCAAACCTTGTTTCTCTCAAACTCACTTAGTTCTTTCTGCATGGCAATGATCCAGTCGGGTTCTTGAAGAGCTTGAACATAATTCTTTGGCTCAATAAGAGACACGAACGCAGAGAATGCACATAGATTGTTCACTTTAGATCAAGTTTGAACTCCATCGTTTGGATCTGAGATCACATTCTCTTGTGGATGGTATGAAGAGCGTTGAAATTTTCTTCGTTTGTAAGATAGAGCAGATCCTGAAGGTTGAGCCTCATGTGCTTGACTAGATTCAGGTACCGTTGATGTATTGCCCTTGGATCCTATCTCAAGGCCTTGAAGTTGGGTTTCAAGCCCTTGAAATGGAGTTCTGACATCGCAGTTTTTTGTTCCAAGGTCTTGAAGATATGTTTCAAGGTCTTGAGGGTTTTCTTCGGTATCTTGAATCTTTTCTTGCATATTCTTTTCTTGATCTTTAGGATCTTCATCTTCATCCGAATTGTGATCTTCTCGTTGATTCAGATTTAGATCTGCAAAACTTTCACTCAAAGTACCATCATTGTTTTCATCAAAAATAACATGAATACTTTCCTCAACAATTTTGGTATGTTTGTTATAAACACGATAAGCTTTGCTATTTGAAGCATATCCAATGAATATAGCTTCATCACTACGTGCATCAAATTTCCCAAGATTATCTTTGCCATTGTTATGAACAAAACAAGTACATCCAAAGGGTTCGAAATATGAAATATTTTGTTTCCTTCCTATAAAGAACTAATAAGAAGTCTTTTTCAAAATAGGACGAATTAAACATCTATTCAAAATGTAATTAGCAGTGTTTACTGCTTCAACCCAAAAACGGTTTGGCAAACTGTTTTCTAATACCATAGTCCTAGACATATCCTCAAGAGTGCGGTTCTTACGTTCAACAACTCCATCTTGTTGAGGAGTTCTAGGAGCTGAAAAGTTATGTGAAATACCATATTTTGCACAAAACAAATCAAACTTTAGTTGATCAAATTCTCTACCATGATCACTTCTTATAGAAACGATTGGTATGTTTTTCAAAGTTTGTAACTCCTTACATAATTTTGAAAACTCAAACAATGCTTCAGATTTTTCTCGTAGGAAAGAAATCCATGTGAAACGAGATAAACCATCTACAATAACAAGGATGTATTGCTTGTCTTTGGGAGACTTGACACACACAGGTCCACAAAGATCCATATGTAAGAGCTCAATGGGTCGAGAAGAACTTACAACTTTCTTAGGTTTGAACGAACCTCTTGTTTGTTTACCTTGTGTACAAGCTTTACATAGTTCATCTACCTTGAAATTTAGGTTTGGCAAGCCACATACAAAATCTTTTGAAAGTAGCTTCTACATTGTGTGCATACTTACGTGACCAAGTCTTCTATGTCAAAGTCTTGGATCATCAGTCAAGGTCTTGAGACATTTTAGCTTAGTTCCTTAAACTTGGTTAGTACTCATAGAATAAACATTGTTACATCTAGGAGCAGTAAGCACAATGTCACCCGTAGTTTTTGTCTAGAACTTCACATTTTTCTGAATCAAACAATACTTTGTTGCCCTTATCACATATTTGAGAGATACTAAGCAGATTATACTTTAAACCGTCAACCATATAAACATCATCAATGAAGTTAGATGAATTATAACATATTTTACCAATGTCAATAATGTCACACTTTCCTTTATCACCAAGTGTAATGGTTCCAGATGATTGCTTCTTTAAATCTGAGAATACTGAGCTTTTTCCACTCATGTGTCTTGAGCAACCACTATCTAGTATCTATTTATGCTCCTTTACCTTGGTGATATCCTACAAAACAGCAAATATCATCCTTTCCGGGTCGACCAAATGGCATATTTTGGTTAATATTCAGATTTGATCATGTTTGGTGGTCTAGTACCTTTAGGAACCCAAATTTGTTCCATCTGTTTCCTTAAACATAGAGGATAGGTGTTTCTAATAATATAAGGGTCATTTCTTCTATATGGACATGTAGATTTCACATGACCCTTTTTACAACAGTAGAAGCAAGTAGGAATATGAATACTTCCTTTTGGCTTTGACAAAAGCGGTAGTTGGTTTTCTAGGAAAGCTCCTATGATAACCTATACCATTTTTTTATTAAGTGAGGACTGTTATTCACTCATCATTCTTTCAAGATTAGCTTTTGAACGAGTAAATTTAACAAGTGTATCCTTCTGGTCTTGACAAGTCAAAGTTAGATTACCTTTCTCTTTCTCTAGATCGATATAGTTTCTATGAAGAGAGGAGAGGTTGTCCTTGAGAATCGCATTTTCCGATTCCAAGGCCTTGATATTGTCATCAAGGTCTACCTTTTCTATGTTAAGATTTTCAATCTCCAGATACATCTCACTTGGTTGTTTTTCTTGTTCAAAAAGCTTTTCTTTTAGAAAATTTATCCTTATTCTATGCTCCTTGTCACATATAATAATGTCGTTAAGGAATTGTTTTAGGTCACATTCAGGTTGAGACATAATATTACTTACCACATTATCAACGTAGAGATTTTAATCTTCTTCATGGTCGGCCATAAGACATAGGTTTTCTTGTTCTTTTTCGTCTTTTGATTCATTTGATGATTCTGAATCACTCCATGAAGTTACCATAGCTTTCTTCTTTCGATCATTTTTCTTGAATTTGGTCCTCTTCTTTTGTGGACAATCCTTAACAAGATGATCTGCTTTACCACATTCAAAACAAGTCAGCACTCTAGTTTTCTTGTTAGAGTTAGAAAACCTACCTCGGGGTTTTGATGTTCGTGGAAATTCTCTATTGTTTGCAGATTGTTTCTTTATCTTGAGAATTCTCGCGAGACCCTTAGAGATCATGGATATTGCAACTTCTTCATCATGATTATCACTATCTTCCTCTTCTGATGGTTATTCATCCTTTCTTGATTTTAATGCCAGATTTTTAGTGTTGGATGGGAGCTCTCCATCTTCTTCACCAAGAACCATTTCGTGTGTGATGAGTTTTCCAAGGAGGTCATCAAGAGGAAGAGTTGAGAGATTTTGAGCTTCTTCGATGACAGTCATCTTTGGTCCCCACTTGGCTTTAGGTAAGCTCCTTAGAACCTTCCTAACTTTTTCTTCATTTGTGAAGACCTTTCCTAGTGAGTCCAAGTTGTTCACGATCTCAGTGAATCTTGTGAACATTTCTTTGACTGGTTTATTTAGATTCATCTTGAATAGCTCGTATTGTCTGAGGAAGATGCTAATCTTTGTTTCCTTGACTTGACTTGTTCCTTCGTATGTGACAACAAGTTTGTCCCATATTTCCTTTGCACTCTTGCATGATGAGATGCGGTTGTATTTGTTGACATCTAATCCACAATAGAGTAGGTTCATAGCTTTGTAGTTCTTTGACATAGTGTCCAAGTTAGCTTGTGAGAAGTCGGCTTCCAGCTTTGGGACTTGGACACCTTCAACTATCGTAGTTGGGACTTTGGGGCCATTCTGAATTATGCTCCATAATTCCATGTCCTGATCAATAATGAACATACGCATGAGTGCTCTCCAATGGGCAAAGTTATTACCACAGAAAAGTGGTGGTCGAGATGAGGATCTTCCTTGAGCAAATCCTCCATCACCTACAAGATTCATGATTATTCTCACTGATGGTTAAATCAATATACGTGAACCTGGCTCTAATACCAATTGAAGAACCGGTACCTGAATAAAAAGGATAAAAGATACTCTAGAAGGGGGGTTGAATAGAGTATGAGAACTTTTCGCAAAACCAATCTCAAGGCATTGAAATCAATTTCAAGGGTCTTGATGTCGATCTGAGCTCTTTGTGATACACTTTGATTACAAGGGCTTTGAAACAACTTTCAAGGGCCTTGACTTTATAATCCTGCAAAACAAAGTTAGTCACAATAAAGCAAGATAAATGCGAAATGTAAAAGATCAACACGAGGATATGTTTACGAAGTTCGGCTCAAATAGCCTACTCTCCGTCCCAGAGTATGGCCTTAGGATCTAATTATCTATTATCAACTTCAAAGAGTCCTAGATACATACTAGAGAAATCGCCTTCTTCTCTTACTGTAGCCAATGCTACGATCTAGCTCCAACTCTTCACCTTGCTATAATAGCCTAGTTACTTCGCAGAGTAACACACATTTGAGTATAACACTTTTAGATATACCAATGGAGCTCTCGAGTTTTCTCTCTCTCTAGGGGATAACGCTTTTAGTGAAAGAGAGAAAGAAAAACTATTTGATCGAAAGAAGATGTTTTTGGATCGCTTGAAGACTATTGATGTTTCCGTATAAGTTTTTGTATTTGTTCTTCAATCGCCATCTTCATTTATACCCTTCTATGGAGAGGTCTTCTAGCCGTTGGAAAGATGACCGTTTGAAGATGATTCTTCTTCTCCATGAAGATCGTTTCTTAGTTAAGATGATATAGACGTTGTGGATCTTCAACTCTTGAGAACACGTTGATCTCTCTGCTCCTTAATCTTCACGTATTTGTTGTGACGATAACAAATTCCTTGAGAGAGGATCTCCTTGCTTATTGGTTGTGGATCGTTGCAATATCCTTCATTGGTCGGTTGAGATCTTCGTTTAATCATATCTTCTTGTTGAGAAAATCTTTCTTGGAAGATCTTCTATGGCGCTTTGTTGGATAAATCAATTGAATTCTTTTAGCTTGCAGCCTTGATGTCTTTTGTTCCCTTGAAATGAATTTCAAGGCCTCCGTCTTTTAATCACTCTAAACTCCTTGTCTTTCCTTGCATCCGATTTCAAGGTCTTCCAAGGTCCTTTGAAGTGTCTTTTCAAGACCTGCACTCATTCAATATAAACCACCAACCCAAACCAAGCTACTCGATATATAATCAATAAATTGTTAGTGTATAAAACTACTTCATTTGTGTTTAAGTCTTCCATCATCATCACCTGTACAATTTTATAATCAAGGTGGAGTTTCAACTACCTTGAGACAGGTAAGCCCTTCGGGCTTACTTAGCGAGCGTTTATGAGTTTGAGTGATTGTGTTAGTGGTGTGTGTGTGTGTGTGTGCATATGAATATTGCATTGATAACCTAACCGGACTAGGATGACCATATATGTATATTAATTGACACAAGTGCATTGTAACCGGGTCGTAACAACTTTCCGAACCTCGCAGAGAGTGGAGGGGGTTCTGTGCGACCAGTCCATCAGGAGGTGAGGCTTGATAACCAATTTCCAAACCTTAGTGGTTAAAGGGTACGGAGGCGAGGTTTTGGGCGCTCCTCGTGTCACAAAATAAGTTGAATTAGTAATGGTATAACATAATTAAGATAATAAACGGATATGATTTGAGCATTGCATATGATGATGTAGTTATCTGTATATATGTGTTGTTACCTTTATTCTTATTCATGAACTGTTGGATAACGGTTTTGTACCGTGTTGTAGTTGCTTTGCGGGATAGGTAGATTGCAGAGTGATCCGGTGGGGTGATCAACCAAGGGCTTCCGTACATTTGGTTGTGTATGGGTTTTTGGGGATGTTTGTGCATACGTATGTAGAATGTTGCCGTTTTGTACTCGGTTGTGGTTTGGTATGTTTTGATGTTTGTGTGTGTGTGTGTATATATATATATATGTGTGTGTGTGTATGTGTATGTGTATATATATATATAGATATTGACTCGTATGTAAACAGCCCTTATAGTGTACAATGAGAACAAATAGTAGTCCTTGATCTGATTAATCTAAAGGCTGAAATTTAACACAAATATTCAACAAAAAATTCAGCACACTCTCCTGATTGAAATGTGTAACACACTCTCTAAAATAAGGCAATTACAATATTTTATAAAATTTATAAATGAGATCTTCTTCCACTATTTTAGGGAGTTACAATATACAAAATCTTCCAATTAATTTCAACAAAATCGTTCAAAGCAATATCAATTATATGGATGATACGTTTTGCTAAAACTTCATACACTCCATTATCGCCGGAAAAACTAAACATATTTTCGCCGGAATAGTTAACAGTAAGTGTTTCTTTTTCAGTATACAATATTCTCATCATCAAACAATCGGTTGATTTGTCCTCAATTTTTTCGTTTTTCATCAATATATGTCCTCAATTTTTCGGTTGATTTGTGTAGGGGATTCAGGCAAGCAACAGATTCGGAATCGATGGAAGAAGGTAAGTGAACGTGAAATAACATAAACAGTTAAAGCAATATGTTTACAGATATTTGGTTTCATATTAACGAATATATTTCAATATACCACCGAATACGATTCGGTAACGGTGAAGGTTTACCTAAATATCAACTATTAAACAAACTCGTATTTAAATTATCATAATATAAATATGTATTGAATTTTTTACAGATTCCCCATGTGAAAGAGATTGGGATGTTGATGGATCCGGCATTGATGCTAACATGGAGAGTATGGATGAATTTTATGAAGGAGCGGCAAACGAAGAATTCAATGCCGGAATAGTCATGACGCAATCACCGGGTAAAACTAAATATTGGACTCCGCATTATGATGAATCAAACCATCCACGTATTGGAATGTGTTTCAAGATGCCGGAGGAAGGTATAGATATTTATAAGGCGTATTGTAAAGAGGTCGGTTTTGATATTCGGTTATCATCTTAACGTGTATGCTCAAAAGATGGGACTTTATTGCATCGTCGCATATTGTGTAGTCGGTCAGGATTCAAGGGAAATGTACCCACTACCGGAAAGCGTCATAGAGTTTCAAATCGGGTTGGTTGCAAAGCAATATTTGCTATTAAGTTTGCCGGAAACGACGGGTACACTGTATCAAAATTTGAGGCTCAGCATAATCATTCGCTACTTGAAGGAGTGTCGAAGAAATTCATGAAAACGAATAGGAAGCTTGATTACGGACATCAGAATTTTCTTATAAACTGCGCAAAAGCTAATTTAGGTCCATCTATGTTACACCGTTTGATGAATGAAATCATGGGAGGGTACGGAGATGTTGGACCTATTGTGAGGATTGTCGAAATTTCAAGAGGGATTTAATGGCATACATATCCGGTGCGGATGCACAAATGATTTTGGATACATTCTACAAGAAACAAGAGCGGTGTAGTGGTTTCTACTTTGCATATGACGTGGACGAACAAAAACGACTCACAAGGTTGTTTTGGTGTGACCCAATTGCTTGGTCAAATTTTGCAGCGTTTGGCGATGTGGTATCTTTCGACTCTACGTATCGATCAAACAAGTAAGTTTAAACAGTTATTTTTATATTCAATCACCACAATTCACTAATTCAGTATAATTAAAACTATTTATTGTATCATGAACATATCACCGCACACTGCAGGTATAGTATGGTATTCGCTCCCTTTACAGGAATGGATAACCATCGTAAATCGGTCACATTTGATGCCGGTCTACTTTTAAAAGAGGACGTAGATTCTTACACATGGATTCTACGCCACTTTAAGGAAGCAATGTTCAGGGCTCCTGCTGTTATCGTCACCGATCAAGATCCTGCCCTTAGGATTGTTGTGCCAGACGTATTCCCCGATACTCGACACCACTTTTGTATGTGGCATATAATGATGAAATTGCCGCTACACATAAGGATCACATTTGTACATTTGGTATACAAGTTTTAGATGTTGTATATATGATCAATTTATTAACGAATATATTATTGTATTTCATTGAATATATTTAACAATTATAATTCTTTACGATCTAATAGGTGGACAAAGTTGTGCTGTTGAACAAGGATTTTAGGCTGAAGATTAACAAAATTGTTTGGAGTTACGAGACTACAATCACGGAGTTTGAACAACAATGGGGGGAAATGATCGATGAATTTGGCTTGGGTGCAAACACTTGGCTTTCATTAATGTACTCGTTGCGGCAATTATGGATTCCTGCATATTTTAGGGACGTACTATTGGGTGGACTGATGCGTACAACTTCGATATCTGAATCAGCCAATAGCTTCTTCGGTAGATACAACAAGCGTAATTTCACACTCATAGAGCTGATGATGCAGTTTGATAGTGCTATGGATGCTCAAAGGCATGCGCAATCAAAGTTGGACATGGAATCTGCAACCATGACACCTAACTACAAAACACCGCATGAAATAGGGAGGTTTGCATCTTCTGTATACACTCTCAAGACATTTTTAAAGATACAATATGAGATATGCTTTGCGTGTGTTAACTGCAATGTCAATGAGGAGACTGTTGTGGATGGTTATAAGACACATGTTGTTCGTGACGAAGGGTTTGGATTATTCACTGTCCAACATGATTCGGATGTGAGAAAGTCAACATGTACGTGCAACATGTTTAATAGGGTTGGTACCCCTTGCCTTCACATATTCTGCACTTACAAGTATATGTATATGAAGGAGATCCCGAATGAGATGGTGTTACCTCGGTGGAGGAAGGATGCTAGACGGGTAGCCAGTACGAACATAGATCAGGTAGTTGTCCAATAGTGTATTGCGTTGGAAGAGAAAAAAGAATTAACAAATAAGGTATGGAGTGCAATATACTCGACGGTTGGAAGTGCAGTTGATGACACTGCAATGCTAGAAGATTTGTTGCAAACCCTCAATGCAAAAAGAGCCGAATACATGAAGTCTGATGATGTGTTACTCACTGTAAATCCATCAAAACAAGACATGGTTGAGAGTTTTGTTGGAATAAAAGTTCCACCAGATGTTACCATTCAGCCACTAGTGAAAGCAAAAAACAAGGGCACTCGTATAAAAAGTAGTCTCGAAACTGCAACTACGAAAACAAGCAAACCACTACGCAAGTGCGCAAGATGTGGTCAGCTCACCACACACGACAAGAGGAATTGCAAGGAGTCCCTCGAATGAGTACTATATGCTCATGAATTTGCAATAAACTGTCTTTATTAGTTGACTCTTTATATCATGTTTGGTGTGGAACTTGTATTAGATGAATATGACATTTTGCAAATTTGTTATGGTAACTCACTAATAAGCAAGTCATTAGTTAATCTGAGTTCGTAACACAAACATTATAACATTCAGACAGTATATCGATTATATTCGAGAACTCAAGCCTTTATATTCTATACTTATATCGTTTATATTCAATAAGAGCGGTCAATAACATAAAACCCACTAATATATTATATATTTGTCAAATATAATTTTTCTATTATATAAAATTTAACATCATATACGGTCAAAACTGTAAAGGGTGTTATTATCAACATACTACATATAATATACGAAACATCAACCAAATATATCATTCATATTATGATACATACCTTTGATGAGCCAGTATATCTAGTTTACGCGGCAACTTAAACCTATATATTCGTTACTTATGTTGACTATATTCACTAACTTGGTCATTATCAAACAACACACTTATATTGTCTATATCGAGTATATTCGGCAACTCAACTCTTTATATTCATTACATATGTTGCATATATTCAAAGGTAAGGGTCATTAACGTACAACACACTAACATATTATATATCATGCAAATATACATTGTATATTCTATAAAATATAACATCTCATAT
Source organism: Fagopyrum esculentum (assembly GCA_033239045.1). Lineage (NCBI taxonomy): Eukaryota > Viridiplantae > Streptophyta > Magnoliopsida > Caryophyllales > Polygonaceae > Fagopyrum > Fagopyrum esculentum. The sequence continues at coordinate 101,073,936 of BSUD01000002.1, read as the reverse complement.
GCTAAAAAATGCAAAGTATTTGATTCTTATCACAAAATATAATGTACGAAATATTCATTAAATACATAATGTACATTCTGGAATTTTATCGTTCACATTCGGTGATTTATGTAGTTAATAATCCAGCATATATAGACTGTTAATTGGAGTTAGCATACAAGATACAAATCATACACGAACGGCTGTTGTAAATTAGTGAATTGACATTAATAAAGACACTAGTGTCAAACACAATAATCCATACATAAGTGTTCAAAATAGCAAAACAGAGAAACACACGTTAGAATATAGTTTGAGAAACTGTAGCAAAATAGTTTTCCAAAGCAACATATTTGTAATAGCTAGGATTTCCGAATTCTAATTAATGTTGATTAACTTAATCTTTGATAGTAATTGGCATATAACTCGCGTAGATTTCGCAAGTGATGAGTAAGAGTCTCACCGTTATGTTTCTGGCGCAATTTTGGACATTTGGGGAAATTTTTACTTTTTCCCCCGGGTAATTATTTTTACCCTCCGGTGTTATTTGGAGCATTTGGGAGATCCAATTAATAAAAATGCAGTTGAGAGAAATGATCAGGATATCGGATATGTCCTAGATATGAAATAACATGGAGAGGCAAAACGGCCAAAAGAGTCGCTATTTCGTTTCTTAGCGGCTAAGAAAGACGGCTTAGGAATACACGTTTTCAGAGGCAGTTGTGTAATAATTATCCCTACAATATTCCAGATTTAATGTTCCAATCTCGAGAAGTTTGGCTAAAGAGGTTCGACCCGCCTTTTGATCGGTTAATGGATAATTATCGACTTTACTAAAGGATAATTATCGTCTTCACTATAAATAGCGGAAAATCCTTTATTAATTCATTTCCTTTCACGTTTTCTCGTAAAAGCTCTGATTTCTCTCAACCTTCAAACTCAGATCTACTCTCCGTTTCTAATCCGATTTCAATTCCGTTTGAGTTTCTGGATTCCTCTCTTCATAACGGTACCGAGTTTCTGCATTTCCGAGTATATGGAGGGCTGGTCGAGCATATATGTCACCAGGACGGTTCCGTCGCTCAGATTCCGATGAATTTGATGATGTCCATGCGTAGCCTGCGTCGTTGTGATTCCGAATCTTCTTTCAGATCGTCAATCGGGTTAGTAACGAATAAGTTATGAATTTATTCGTTTTCCGTACTGCGATTTGGCCTAAATTGACTTTAGGCTTGTCAAATAGGACAATTAGAAATTCCATTTTGGTCGTTATATTATTCTGGTGATTATGGGTTCTTGTTTGATGAAATCTGATGACAGGGGGTTTAGAAATTGCCTACGGGCAAAACGTTATTCTGGCGAAATCTAATTAATTAATTAAAGGTTAATTAATTAAATTAGGATTAAAATTGAGATTGAGGAATGTTGATTAGATACTACCTTGAGATTTGAGGAATTGTGAGTTATGTTGAGATATTGAGGTTTAGTTGGTGGTGAGGCTTATAGATTGATTATGATCCTTATGGATCCCTTTGGGTTTAGGTGTGACCCCTTTGATGAATAGAGGTTGATATATCTATTTATGCCTTTTTATAGGCCATGTTGTCCCTCCAGTGTAGAGGTGATCGTGGTTGATTTTGTACGAGGTTGAGGTAAGTCCGTAGGACTTACTTAGCTACCATCCCTATATTGGGTGTTTGCATGAGTGGTGTGTGCTTTATATGTTTGCTATGATAGCATGAGTTGTCGTTTTTATCGACCTATGTTCTATTGACTGCCCCACTGCGTGGTTGTGATAACCTTTCCCTTTCATCCCGCCGTGGAGTCTGGGAGGTTCTCTGATGTCAGGCCAGACTGGTTTACAGGAAGGGCGCAATCCACTCCCATAGGGTACACGGATTGTGTGACCGATACTCGTACAGCTGGACATTGTACTCAGAGGCGGGGATGTATCGGTCCTCGTGTCACATACTTTCATCTATCTATATACATATACGGTTTTTGAGTGAATGGTCATTATATAAAGATAATAAATGGGTAAATGTGTGATAGCATGCTGATGTGTTTATCTTTCATGATTGTGCTTGTGCTTGTGCTTATGCATTACCTCATATATGTATGGTTAGCTAACGGTTTCATACCGTGTTGTAGATGTTTACAGGTTAGGCGCTACTGGGTGATCTGGCAGGGTGACAGGCCGAGGACTCTCGTACATTAGGTGGTTGGTTTGGGGTTGTTATGTTTCCCCTCCTGCGTGAGGATGATCTTTTGTACCTCCTATGTGAGGATGTCGTTTTATATACTCGGCTATGTTGTTTTTTTTTCCTTGGGTCGTACAGTTTATAATGTTTTATGTATTTGTTTTATATCTGTCAGTGCCATGTTGTAAGGTCCAGTGAACTTGTTGTCAGGCTAGGGTCAGGATCCATTGTGAGATCCTAGCCCAATGTGACATCCCGAGTCCCGCGGATTCGGGGTGTTACAATATTAAGACACCAGCTTGGTACGTCTATTCATCATCATCTTTAGCATTGTTAATCTCCAAAGCCCCTCTAGCAAGCATACGCGGTATGTCATGCATCACTGTGTTCTCAGACCAATGGAGCAAAGTATATAAATATTTGACCCTCAACACCCCAATACTTTTCCTGGTTCCTCGTGCAAAATTACAATCCCAGTTGACATCCCCCTTGTATGTTTCCATGTGATGCATCGCATATATACCGTTGTCTTGGCTAACACGCGTATCTCTCCATTTCATATTCACGTTGTGCATTCTGACCATGCTTTTCACTTTATGAGCCAGATCCGCATAATCATCCTCCAACAAATAGGCTTGGAATAGACGCTTCTGCATCACACACAAACTCACAATTTTTCAACAAATATGTACGCATATAGCACCTTAGCAAGACCAACACACATGTTAATTGAAATAAAACTCACAATTAAATTGAAGTGTGTAATGTATGGATGATTGAGAGTTGGTGGTCCATCTAGTGAGTTGTCAAGTATGTCTATGACCCACTCCTTCATTTTGAAGCACATAACGTAATAATGTTCATATACGCATATCGGAAACATAACCTGTTACACAATAAAATATAGCTTTAGTTCATATTCAATAAATATTATAAAGTTAATTTAAAAAAAATTAATTTTATGTTACCATGTCAAGATTTCTGAAATCTTCCATATGATATGTTGATATTATGCACTTGCTAAGCTCGTAATTGAAAATTTTGTACATTTCTTCGAACTCAACTTCCTCTTCGTCACCCATTGAAAGTAGTTGCGTACAATTTTCACCAATTGATAGCGTTAAATTCCGATTAGAAACAAATCAGATAATACAGAATATTAATATAAATGGTGTTGAATATAAATACACAAAATGACAGAATATCTATTTATTTTTCACATTACCGTGCATGACGCACCCACAAAAAAGATTTTCGGTGAGTTTTCTCCTCTATACCACTCAAGTGCTTTTAAATATGATGCCCAAGCATCCACAATAGGTGGCGCCACATTTGAGTTCCCTTGGATGGATTTACATATTTCAGTATCCATCACAATTGCTCCACGTTTAAAGAGTAGTTTCCTGAACAATATGGTAGTTTTATTTTAACCAACAATATATTATTAATACAAACTTAAGTAAGTTATAAATAACAATTACAACTGCTTGGAAGACCATACGCAATTACCTTACAATCAACGCCCCTATGAACTTGTTCATTGAAGTCTCCTCAATAGAACTTCGGCCAACAATTTTCACAACCCTATCAACATATGGACTTTTCTCATACACAGATTTCTCCACCTCCCTCTTTGGACGCGGAGTTTTCGACTTGGCAACTTGGGAGCAGCCACTTCCTTACCCTAAGCATAAAGGTTATATACATTACATGTAATTATATAATAATAGCATCCGTTACCGGATATAATAAAAATATAACTTTATAAAAACTACGTGTCATATGTGCAGCATATATATTCAACATCAAACCTTTGACGAAACCAAGGTGACCCCTGTTTGCACATCTCGTACAGATTTTTGAACAGTATTTTTGATCTTATCAAGATCATAAACAACGAGTTCCTTCCCCTGCACATATACAACAACAAAATAACTTAAACAACTAATAGATGATTTTACCAACAAACCGAATATAACATAAATTGCAACCGAATACACACAAATAAATAGATGAATGTAAAATATTAATATACATACCTTTGATGAGTCAAACGACACATCCATTTGCAATGCAACGTTAGAAGTTGGTGGCGCTGTTGTTGCGGTGATCTGATTATCAACGTCGACATCCTTTCCCTGCACATTTATAGTTAAGACAAAAATGTACACTTACAAGTTTATAAATACACACACATTGAACCGAATATACAAACACAAGCAGTTGAATATAAATACATAATTGTGAAGTAAACTTAATGAAATACATACACTAGATTTGTCAACAGACATAGACTGCACGGTATCATCCGCACACAATGTATCACCATCAGTTGCTTCATCCTCATCAACCACGCGTATCTGGAACATCAGATATTAAAATAGCATTTTCTATATATAAAATGATAAACATTTGTAAACGAATAAAGAAATCACCTCTGGTGCGACATGCGGTGAATTAAATATAATATCTTCATGCTCATCCGTCTTGTTGATGATTTCAGTATCTTTATCAACTGTCAAGTCCTGCCCCTTTAGGATGTTCGCGATGACAACATCGACGGGATCCAAATTCTTACCCCTAACACCGGGTATCCCGAGGTCAAAAGAAGGCCATTTGTTTTTAATAGCTAAAACAGCGTCACGCAACTTCATTGCATCATCAATTTTCTTCATGTTCGCCAACAATGTCTCATCGTTGAATATTTGAGTACTTGACTGAGTCATTACACACCCCAATTGTGTTGCAACGTCACTTGTGCTACCACCGGAGCTTGATTCACCACCACCTAACATTGACTTAAATAACCCATATGCAGCTTGAATAGCGGGATGACTCATATATTCTTTTGGCGTCTCTTTCACCTTATCAATGACTTTAGTTACAGCAGCCGCCATCTCCACAAACACATCTACAAACTTTCCAAGAAATTCCTGTCATACCAAAGGAAAAAAAGTATATCAATCAAATAAAAAATGCAATAAAATATGGTGAATATGGAAACACGCAGAATATATTCGTCATCAATATAATAAAATATTCAACAAAATACCTCTACAGATTCATTTTCTTTCATTGAATTCACCCTATCATCATTTGTTGGTATGTCACTACTATCAGTGGGACCACATTGTTTACCAATATGTGTTTGTAAGATCTCAACTGTTGTAATGGGTGGATCTACACGCCCTTTGCCAAAAGAATCATTGTTCTTGTCTATCTTCTCCCTTTCGTATATCAAGTCATTCGTCCAGAATTTGAAAACAGGGACACCCCTTTCCACAAGTCTGTTGTTCGCGTTAACAACCCGATCAATATACACAAGCTGCAAACACAAATTCAAAAACATTTATATATTATATACGTTAACTTTACACAAATAAAGTAAAATAAAAGATAGAATTACTCACAATGAGTAACAAGACTGGACCTCTAAAACTTCCTTTTTCATTCAACCTAAAGTCTCTCTTCGATTCAACGAGGTTACGAATAATGTATTCGCACCAATCAAATTGTTTGATTTCATCCACACTACACAAGTGCTTCACATGCCCTTGTAAAAATTTCTCCACACTGGTGGTTGCGAACTAGAGTCGTGTAGAATAACACCACGAAATTCTGAACAAACTTGAAGCCTCCATCACTACACGATCTTATTTTTTCATTCAACTCCTCAAACCTGAGCTTCAGCGAGTTGTTACGAAACTGAGACTTCCATGCCTTTACGATCTCACTAGTTTCCTCAAGGCCAGTAGTACTAATCTGTTTGCCTCCCAGAGGAAGCCCAAAACATATATGAACATCAATCTCAGTAATGTAAATGCTACGCCCTCCTGGCATTTCCAAACTACAATTGTTCTCGTCAAAATTATCAACCAACCACTTCCCCAAGGTGAGTGGTTGCTTCGACAACCCCAACTCCAGCAAGCTACCTAAGCGAATACCTTTCACAACCTCTACTTGCGCTTCATTCAAGCTTTTCAAACAATTGACTAAGGTCTTAGGTGATCCCCTAGTATCCAACTTTGGGAACTTGCCCATAACATTTGCCGTTCTTCTTTTTCTTCCACGTGTAGGCTTCTCATCATCACTTTCTGTATTGAGAACAAAAACTTTCAGACTTATGAATTACAAAATAAAGGAAATAGATACCGAATAAAAACTCATGCAATATCGAATATATATAATACAAATCATCGAATATCAACTCATAAACAAACGACGAACAAATCAATTTTTTCAGAATATCACAAGAAGAACAAAACTAGATGTTATGAATAAAACAAATAGTAACACTGAATAAACAAAGTAAACTGTATAAATATTACCGGATTCCAAACGGGTCTGTCTAGTAGGAACAGGATCTATGAAGTCATCATCGTTACTAGCCGAAATTGCTGGTTTATCATGTTTTCTTTTTGTTCTTGAATTCCTTACAATGTTAACATCTTCTAAATCGTCTGAAGATTCTTGCATTGAAACGACCTTCCTTTTCCCACTTTTAATATGTTGTTTCTTGTTTGAAACCATCTTGTTTTCTAAACACAACAATCAAACAATGACAAATATAATGCATCATATTCATGAATATGTAATACGCATACAATTCATTCTCATTGAACACTATAAGGGTTGTTTACATGGGAGCCAAACTCTATATATATATATATATATATATATATATATATATATACCGTTTTATGGATTTGGTTTTATATTTATTTGTGCCTTGTTGTATGATTCAGTGAACTTGTTGTCAGGCAAGGGTCAAGAACCATTGTGAGATCCTAGCCCGTAGCGCCCCGACTCCTACGGATTTGGGGTGTTACAAAGTTGGTATCAGAGCCTTAGGTTGACAACAATGGCACTTGCAATCTGCGATAAAGCCCTAATAGATAAATAAACAGAATTCGAATGGGGTCTGACTTATCAAAAAGATTTTGGTTTTGAAATCGTGTATACAGTTGATTTGGGATAGAATGTAGGGAAGTCATCACCATTCTAAGGATCTTGGAAGTATATGTGTGTGTGTGTTATTGTTGTGCATGTTTGTATGGATTGGAGTATTTTATATATATATATATATATATATATATATATATATATATATATATATATATATATATATATATATATATACATGACCTATATATAGCCTTATACGGTTAGATATGTGTGTACCGCAAATGGCTTGGACTAGAGCGACATCTACAGTAGGACGAGGTAGGGGTAAACCCCCTCTTCAGGGACAAGTGTCCATCGTTGATCCGCCCGTAGTGAAGAATAGACATGAGGAGACCGATTATGTTATGATCAGGGTATCTGAGTTTCGAGAGTATATACGCCCAGTGGAGGAAGCCGTAAGAGCATGTAGACGTACTTCGGATTTACCGACACCTGCAGGATCATTTGAGGCCTCTGGATTAGAGAAGAGACAAAGGATTGAACCCTTTAGTGTTGGAGCAAGGGCTTTGTGCATTGGACCGAGTCAGACACAAGGATACATAAGTGGCCCCTTGGCTATACAGACTTCTATGCAAGAGTGACAATGTTTTAAATGTTGGAAATTTGGACATTGGCGAAAAGAGTGGCATAGGTCTTTAGTGGCATGCTTTACGTGCGGTAAAGTAGGACACAAATCAATATTTTTCCGACAAGGTAAGACACTACTTCAGCAAGATTCCTCGTCTATAACAGAGGAAGAAAGTGGACGAAGAAGATCGAGTTACCCTTTGGCCACACAGGTTGCGAGGACAAGACGATTATGTTTTAACTGTAGTGAACCCGGACATTTATGATCCAAGTGCACATTGACACCGATGACTTGCTTTACGTGTGGCAAGCCAGGTCATTTGGCTCCCTTTTGGTGACGATGCAATGTTTCTTCTCAGTAGTATTCTTCTCCTGTCGGTACATTTGGAATAGAGACAAGGACTGTGGTGGTGACACCAGTGACACCTGAAGAGCATAGGCTCGAGTTTTGAGTTGAGGAGCGCTAAGGAGCCACCAACGCCAGCTACTACAGGTACCATTCTGATTAGTGGTTTACCTGTTATAGTCTTTTCCATACGGGTGCTACACACTGATTTAATTCTTATGTACGTGTTGATAGACTGATCTTAGATATGATAGTGGGGAGACCCTTTGTTATAGGGTTACCCGATGGGGGTCAGGTGAGAGGTACCCGAGAGGTACATGGTTGTCCTATATGTTTAGGAAACCGTGAGTTGTTAGTGGACTTCTTTTTTATGCCGCTGGTGTATGAGGAAGTTATTTTGGGTATGGATTGGATGGATAGATATCGTGTTGTGTTAGATGTAGGTAGGAGGACCGTGACGGTCTCTACCTAGTTGGTTCACACTGAGGTTTTTCAAGGTTGGGACCTTGAAAAGACGGGTATGGTTATTAGCGTAGTTCGAGCAGCGAGGCTGATTGCACAGGGTTGTGATGCCTTATGGGGTTATGCCATGAAGAAGGGCCAGAGTCATGCGTTAGAAGATATCCCCGTGGTTTGCGAGTTCATGGATGTGTTTGCCGAGCCATCTAGTTTGCCGCCTCAGAAGAGCGTGGACTTTGGCATAGAGTTAGAGTCGGGGACGAGACCGATATCGAAGTCCCCATATTATATGGCGCCTATCGAGTTGTTAGAGCTGAAGAAGAAACTCGAGGATTTTGCTGAGAAGGGCTTCATACGCCCTAGCGTACCAACGTGGGGTGCACTTGTCCTCTTCGTACGGAAGAAGGACGAAACGTTGCGGCTGTGTATTGACTACAAAAAGCTCTTTTCCCCATGTTGACGATCTGCTAGATCAGCTTCAGGGAGTGACTGTGTTCTCCAGAATCGAATTGCGCTTGGGATATCACCAGTTGAGGGTGAGAGAGCAGGATGTGCATAAGACGTCATTTCAGACTTGATATGACCACTACGTGTTTGTAGTCATGCCATTCGGGCTAATGTATGGGTCCACCGTCTTTATAGAGTTGATGAATGGCATATTCATCGATTTTCTTGGATCGGTTTATGGTGGTCTTCATAGAGGATATCCTGGTGTACTCTCGTAGCAAATAGGAAAATGCAGGACATCTGAGGACTATTTTGCAAGTTTTGTAGGATAGAGAGTTGTATGTCAAGCGCTCTAAGTGCGAGTTCTGGAGGCCAGTGGTAGCCTTTCTGGGTCATATTGCTGCCGCCGAGGGGATCAAGGGTTATCCAGAGAAGATAGAGTCTATAGCAGCATGGATGATACCGACGTACGTCAAGGAAGTACGCAGCTTTCTTGGCTTAGCCGGTTCTAACAGTAGGTTTATTGAAGGATTCTTTGTGATTGCCCGACCACTTACTAGTCTTTTGAAGAAGACTACCCGGTTTTTATGGTCCGAGTCGTGTACTAAGAGTTTTGAGGAGCTGAAGAGACGTTTGACTTTAATCCCAATTTATTGCAGACGGAGGGTACAGAGGACTTTGTGGTTTACAGTGATGCATCCAAGGTAGGCTTGGGATGTGTTTTGATGCTGTAGGTTAAAGTGATTGCCTATGCGTCTAGACAGTTGAAGATGTATGAGGAGAACTAACCGGCACATGATCTGGAGTTGGAGCGGTAGTTCATGCTTTGAAGATTTGGAGACATTACTTGTATGGCTCTACATGCTAGATCTTCACATACCATAAGAATCTGAAGTATATCTTCACGCAGCGGGAATTGAATAACCGCCAGCGGAGATGGCTTGAGTTGATCAAGGACTTTAACCTTGGACTTGTTCCCAATCTACCTAAGGCTATCAGCAATCAAGGTGGTGGTATCCGGCATAATGCCGGTAGCCATACACCACAACAGGAACAACTCTCCCACCTTGACCTTATGTGGGATCAATCTAGCAAATAACCTCTCACGTAAAATCCTATGAGCTATCTTGAAAGAGAGGTTGTAAATGTTTTTGCCTTTGAAATCACCCATCGCACATAAATCATCACCGCCCTCAACTAAGTCGATACTTTCCCAAAAATCCTCAGGCTTAACCGTCCTCGGGAATGTACCCGCACTAGGGAAACCGGAGAAGCTCCCAAAAATCTCAACAGGCATACTATGGTTCTTATTCACCAACTTGAACTTAACATTTCTCATTTTGGATTATGTTTGAACAGCAAGACCTACTCTCTCAATCATTCAATCTAAGCATTCTCTAATATTCATGCAATCTAGTTATTTTATAAGTAAATACCGAGGAGCAATAATAGGGCGGTTTTCGATTTTCCCGTACCTCAATTTGTGCTTGTCTTGGACGACCGATAGTCATGGAGGAGGTATAGGAGGTGGTTCTTGCTGGGAAGAGGAAGATAAACCTTTCCTTGGGACAATGGCCCTAGTGGATCTATGCACAAAATCCATCTCAGTTTAGAAACCGAGGCTTGTTCTTGGGGAAACCGCGCTCGAGGTTTTTGCCCAACACCCGCGGTTTTACAGATTTGCACGAAGGTTGCAAATCTATAAAGATTTCGCCGTATTGATGCTTCCTCTTCCTTCCTTTGCTTCCTCCGAGCTTGAATGATGCTTTAATTAGAACCAAATGTCCTTTAATTGAAGCATTGAAGAGGAGGCGGTTTTCTTAGGGTTTGGGTCGGGGAATTCGATTTCCGGGCAATTAAGGAGATTTTTTGTTCGATTTGAGTGGAGAATCAAGTTTGTGGTTGAGAGGGCTTGATTTTAGGAGAAAGAACCGACGGATTTGGTTAAGAAACGGAGATTTCAGAGTTGTGAGATTTGATTCGGCTGAGATTTAGGGTTGAGAGGATGAAGGTTGAAGATGGAGCTTGTTCATATATCCCAAAGCAGGTGTTTGTATCCCGTAAATGGATACCTTCATCTGTAGAATCTTTCATTATTTACTTCTATGATGATTGTTCGCTCTCAGACTTGTGTAGATAATGAACAAATATAGTCTTAAATCTATACTTATAATAAAAGCCAATGACAATAAGTGAACCTGCAGTGTATGGATCAAATTGCAATAAAATCAAGTATTCTAGGGTCGATCTCAAGGAGTGAGGTGAAATTAATATCGGTGACAAATCAAAAATAGAATAGACCAATATTGAAAATAAAGAATAAACGAGACAAAAAGCAATAAAGATGAAATATTATGATAATTGGGCAATGCAGAGAACTTAGGTTCTCTTGAGAGAATGGATGAAGAGTTAAGTTGAGATTGCGGAAAGATCGTGATTTTGATGGAAAAGGTATCCAGTTGTGGTTTTTGATTCAATATTTCAAAAAACTAATACAAGGTTTGGATCGCTAAGGAATGGTTTTTCTAAGGTGGGAATGACAAAGATCCAATCTTTAATCCAAAAGTTATGTAATCAAGAACTATTTTTCTCTACAAGAATCCTCTCCAATCTCTCTCAATATAAAAGTCATAGGTGTTGTATCTAAAAATCAAGAATTAGATGATGTCTCTCCTGCGTATAGTATCTTGAACGTAGTAGTGTGTGTACTCAGATCGCTGCCGGCATCCCCGACTTATAGGAAAAAATAGGGTTTTAAAATCTTGGGCCGTGGGCCAATTTTAAATAAACCGCGGATCATCTCACTATTGAACTGAGCCGAGGTTTTTCCTTGTCGGGGCCAAGATTTTATTATGCACGTCTTCTCCTTAGCTCTTTTCTTCCATCCTTTTGTTATGTTCTAGCCTTCCTTTTATATTGCACCATGTTCTATTGTGATCCTCATTAAAGCTTAGTCCTCATATGTTCCATTTCCGTCCAAAATACGCCAAATTGCCTGAAAACGCAACAAAAATCCGTACAAATATGAAATTAAGTACCATGGATTCATGTTTATCCATGCAAATCAAAGGGAAAATCCACCTAAATGCAAGTCTAAACTAAAGACATAATTCTTGTTATCAAAATATCTCACACTTGCCTCTTGCTTGTGCACAAGCAAGGTTCAAACTTAAGATACAGGATAACATGGATTATGCATATATAAAAATAAAGCAAAAAAAAAATATTTTGGTTGTGCTTCTAGTCATAGATCACCCTAAAAGTCATGCTTCATATCTATAGATAGATCATTATAAGTCAAAGAGAAATATACATGGAAAGGATAATCATGCTTTACATCGGAAATCATAGCATGCATAGTAAAGTTCAATTGATCTAGATCAATCGTGAGGAATCAAATTTAAACCACTAAGCCAAAACACATGTGCAAGAAGGTCTTAAGGACTTAAAAATAAAATGGCCAAGAAATATGTCATGGGTAGGATGCATTTTAGGATATGTGGTTCAAATTCGGGAAAAAGGAACTACTCCACAACAATACAAAACATTCACAAAAAATAAGCACTTATACACATCATTTCTTTTTTCATTTTTTTTTCACTTGTGAACATGGCATAGGTGCACAATAGCCACAATCCTTGGAACTTTATCAAGGTGCCTCACACCAGATGCACATACCATGACTCGTTAGGACTATCGATGAATCTGACTTTTGCAAGATACAAACACCCGGCTATGTGAATGGTATCGAGTTACTCATCATCATGATCAACGTCCTCAAACCTATTTTTCTACACAACATACTTCACTTTTTTTTTCAACTTCACCCACCACTTTGCGTTTTCACACACCAACACATTAGCATGCTTCCTAATTCCCGGCTGGGTAAAGGGATGCAATTTATATATTTTTCAAGAGGTGTGAAGCATGACCAAGATGAAGAAGGAAAAAGAATCGAAATGCCTTAATCATTCCAAAAATATGTGTAAGAACTTATCATGAGGTTTCAACCATCAACACTCAACATGATCTAGATAAAAGCAAATTACAATCCTTGCATGAATTCCAGCAAAGTATTAAATCTCACAAATGTCATGAATCAATTTAAGCATATAAAGATCATCATAGCTAATCCACAAAAAATATCATCATAGGGATCATATCCATCTTATAAGAACAAAGATTTTCAAATTTTTCAAATTTGTTTTAAGAATTATCGAAAAGAATATATTACATACCATGCAAGAGTTAGAGAAACCGTGTATAAACAAAGTAAGAATGTATGGATGCAATGCGGTAAAAAGAAACATGGAAAGTATTACAAGTACCCCCACCCCATAAATAAAACTCACATTGCCCCCAATGTGCAAAAATATGTACAAGATGGAGAATATTACTCACAATGTAAAACTGGCAAATGGCGTAGCAATCAAGTTATCACTCATGTAGCAGTGCTGGTGGTGGCAGATATTTGTAGAATGTTGGATCAAAGGGTGCTCCGCATGATTGGAGCTAAAGATCCTCTATCATCCTACTATGGAACGAATGGCACGCCTAAAATTAGTTTTAGTGCCGCTTCATGCGCCTCATGTCCCGCTGAATCCTAGAAAAAAGACACATGCATCTTGCCCATCCTCGCATCCATCCTACCCATCATGGCTGAGAGCTCATCAACATCGTAAGTATGTGGGGCCCTGTTCTGAGGTACATGAGAAACTATGTGTCTCGGTCCTCTCTTGGGCACCTCCTACTGTCCAAGGTCCTTGTCTTCTCCACCGATGACGGGGCCATCATCCTCCGTCTCATCATCGTCATCATCATCATCATCTCTACCGGGACCAGCAGTGCCATAAGTATCATCACTCTCATTAGACTCAACCTCAATAGGTGCATCATCCTCATCCTCAGACTCGTCAAGCATCTCCTTAAATTCATACTTCCAATTATTCTGATCCCAGATTGTGTAGGAGCTCTTCCATGCAATCCCCTAGGTTCTTGTTCTCCCAAGGCATGACAATGAATGGAGCGTCACGGCCTCTAGGCACAAGAATAACCCGGGAGATGAACTGTTGTAATCCAAAGGGGTGAGCTTCTACAACCAAAGTGCATGCAGAGAAACCAAATATAAGGCCCTAGCAATGTTAGTCACTAGGCCTCCTACACATATGTCCCCCTTGGACTTGTTCCTAATCTTCCCAAGGCTATCACCAAGCAAGGTGGCGGTATCCGACATAGTACCGGTAGCCATACACCACAACAAGAACAACTCTCCCACCTTCAGCTTATGTGGGCTGTCGAATCTAGCAAATAACGTCTCACTCAAAATCCTATGAGATATCTTGAAAGAGAGGTTGTAAATGTTTTTGGCTTTGGAATCACCCACCGCCTAGATATCTTCACCGCCCTTAACTAAGGCAATTCTTTCCAAAAAATCCCGAGGCTCAACCGTCCTCGGGAATGTACCCGCACTAGCCATAGGGAAACTGAAGAAGCTCCCAAACATCCCAACAAGCATACTATGGTTCTTAATCGTATACCTAAACTTAACATTTCTCATTTTCGGGTCATGTTTGAACGAGCTCAGAAATTCCCTTGTACTATCATCATAAGCTGGTTCTCTTATACCGACAAAAACAACAAGACCTTCTCTTTCAATCATCCAATCTAAGTCTTATCTAATATTCATTCAATCTAGTTCTTCTATAACTAAATATCGATTTTTTGGTTTTCGATTTTCTCGTACCTCGATTTGTGCTTGTCTTGGATGACTTGTAGTATTGGAGGGGGTGGTGCTTGCTGGGGAGAGGAAGAAGAGCCTCTCCTCGGGACAATGGCCCTGGTGGATCTACGCACGAAATCCATCTCAAATTTGAAACTGCGGCTTGTTCTTGAGGAAACAGTGCCCGAGGTTTATGCCGACCACCCGCGGTTTTACAAATTTGCACAAAGGTTACAATCTGTAAAGATTTTTCCTAATTGATGCTTCCTCTTGCTTCCTTTTTTTCCTCCTAGCGTGAATGATGTTTTATTTCAAACCAAACGTCCTTTAATAGACGGATTGAGGAGGTGGCTTTTTTTTAGGGTTTGGGTCGGGAAATTCGATTTATGGGATGATTTGGCGATTGTTGGTGTTTTTTGGGTAAGGAATCGAGTTTGTGGTTGAGAGGGCGTGAGTTTGGAAGAAAGAATAAGTCGATTTGGTTTAGAAACAAAGATTTGAGAGATCGGGAGAAGAGAGGCACCGCGGCTTAAGGTTGACTGGAAGAAAGTTGAATATGAAGTGTATTCCTGATTTCATACCCATCTTTGATATTGAATAAACCGTGGCAGAGGTTTTGGGTGGCCAAGCTTTTTGTCGGCGTCATGGTTTTGTCCGCGGGTGCAATCGACTTTGAAGAATATATGAAAAATTTAATAAAACCATAAACCAAATTACTAAATAAAAAAAATAAAGTAAATAATACTTAGCAAGGTGTCTACAATATCTAAAAACAAAAGCAATCCAATAACAAAGATCCAATCTTTAATCCAAAAGCTATGAAATCAAGAACTATCTTTCTCTCCAAGAATCCTCTCCAATCTCTCAATCTAAAAGTCATAAGTGTTATATCTAAAAATCAAGTAGTAGATGATGTCTCTCGTGCATATAATATCTTGAACATAGTAGTTTGTGTACTCAGATCGCTACTGGCATCCCCGACTTATAGGAAAACTAGAGTTTTAACAGCTTGGGCCGTGGGCCGATTTTAGATAAACCGTGGGTCATCTCACTATTGATCTCGGCCGAGGTTTTTCCTTGTCGGGGCCGAGATTATATTATGCACGTCTTCTTCTTAGCTCTTTCCTTCCATCCTCGATCTTCTTTCTTTGTTTGAAAATCTTCAAGATCTTCTCCTTCTTGGAATGTCGTTGAAGTTTGTTCCTTTGAATGTTGAGATCTTCTATCGTGAAACAACCTCATCCCTTTGCGTCAAAGGTTAAGATCTTGTTGAGATCTTTTCTTGGTGGCCTAGATCTTCTCCTTGCATCTTGAATATTCTTCTTGTTAGTTAAGATCTTTCGCCATTTCATGGTGGTCGAGATCTTCTCCTTGCTCCTTGAATGTTCTTCTAGTTAGCTTAGATCTTGCACCATTTGAGGATCTTCTTGTTGAGCTAAAATAGTTGCATCGTTGATATCCACTTGACCGAGATCCTTTGTGTAGAAATCTTGTGATCCTTTGTATAGAAACCTTGTAAGATCTTCTTTGTTGTAGGCCGCAATATAATCTTCGAATAATATTGTTGTTGGTGATCCAAATCTTCTTGTTGAATCTTGAAAGATCTTCTTGTAATCTATGGTAGTAAAGCTTTATTTGGTTTGAATCTTTGTTGGTTGAAAAGTCTTTCTCATTGAAAAATGCTACAGACGAATCTGCCCTTGTATTGTGTTTCAAGGCCCTTGAAATCCATTTCAAAATTTGCTTGTCCCTTGATATCCATTCCAAGGCCCTTTGAAACGCTTTTCAAAAACACTTGGAACTCCGTTCAAATTCTTTAAGTGTTGAAATGTCTTCATCCGAATTCTCCTTGTATACCTTTTCAAGGCCCTTGAAACTCCTTTTAAGGTTGCATCTCAGTCTCTTGCTTGTCTCTTATAATCCATTTCAAGGCCCCTTAAAATGCTTTCCAAAGTCTGCACACATTTAACAAATACAAACCAAACAATCTATAAATATGATTGATATTTGTTAGTCATAAAACCAACTAAAATAAAATATGTGAAAGTATTTATAAACATTATTTAAACTAAAAAAATTATAAATACTTGTATCTTAGTGATAACAAAATTAATAATATATAGATGATGATTAAAAAGCGGGGACCTGGTGAGTTGGATATGTCTATGGAGGGAACACATTGGCGTTAGAGTTGGATAGTTTGACACGTTGAGATGAGATATTCCAAGCAATAATAATGGGCGGGCCTGGTGGGCCATGGCCCATTTTGCACAAATCCCGTAACCGACCCGCAACCACCCAAACCAATAGCAACGATTTACAAACCTGATGCACTATGCTTGTGTAGAAAAAACAAAATTAAAAGAGAGATCGACTGGGAATCCAATTAGATTAGATAGGTGTGAAAGAAAAAAGAAAAAAAAAACATGTGTTAACCGTTGTTCCAGCGTGATAGGAAATGGCTCAAAATGTGTATACACATATTAATCTCAAGTCCTTTGTCTTATGGGTTGCAACTGATTGCGGATATCAAAATCTTAATAGGACAGCATTATGATTTATTGGGTTTTCTACTTTGGTTTGAGTGAGATTTAAGGCACCACATTTGCTCCCACATCAACATCATATATATTTTTGTCCCCAATTATTAAATCAATGCAATTTATGCCTCTACCACTACTCTGTTTCACATTTTCATTGCATCACTAGACTAGTCACTACTCATTTTTCAATATCAACCAATACAATAATCACTTTTCACTATAGCTCTTCAATTTTCAATATCAACTATTTCAAATATGAAACACAAGCAAAATCAAGCCAAAACGGAGAGGCGGTTGATCGGACTCCAAGGGCTTGGTTGATCGGCCTCTATAACTCCACAACAACAAGTAGTCACATCTAACTAATTAAACCTTGAATCAACTCAATACCTTTATTAATTGAACACGGTAAAACCCGTCGATCGGCCTAAGTGGTGCCTATCGATCAGTTGGTGCTATAGTAGCAACGTCGGGAATCTCGAATGAATGATGAAAAACCCTAAGGTTAAATATCATATTTATAAGGATGCAATCTAATATAATCCTTTAAGGTTTGTTATGATCTATCAAGTCATATAATCTAATAAGAGAGATGTGTCCATAGTGGATGACTACAAAACAAAAATGTCCAATTGCATGATCTAAAATATTGTCTAAACTAAAAAGACAAGAAGATAGACGTCAAAGAACGTCATCAATAGGCCTAATCAATTAGTCTGGTGAGGCCCAATCGATCGGCCCGATCCTGAAAACTTTGTCAAATGTTTTGCTCTTGACTAGTGGTTATGTGCAAGCCATGTTCCGGGTGAACGGGTTCAGTCGGTCAGCCAAGGAGGACCCTATCGATCGGTTGGCATACTTCCGGAGGAATTCTTTGTCTTCACTCTCAAATCTCAGTCATTTCCGTCTTGACATTGACTTCTTTGACCATAGGGAGACCCTTAGTGTGTATGAGGTCATTATGTCGCAAATAGCTCCATCTAAGCTCCGCAAATGCCTAGAATGTCTCCAATGTCATAAACTAACTAATAGATCTCCAAAATACAAAAGGGAAGGAAATAAGAAACTATGCAATTATGTGGTGTGTTTTTCATGACACCATCCCTCACATACCATACATGTGGGTAAAGTATCTAGGGAGAGTCTCAAAAGGCACTATATGCATGAAAGGTCTAATGTCTAGAATTGCCTAGTACTTTGACATCCTTCTTAGTTGCCTTTCACCCAGACCACCCACCAAGTCCCCCAATATTGACCTTCCCTTTTCAAGTTTCTTACTTATGTAAATGTAGGCAAATTGGGCATTGTAAAGGTTAAGGTGCTCGAAACGTTTCTACCTTGGGATCCTAGTCGCACCGTCTTTGAAGCAAGTAATTGGGCAAGATATTGGGAGGAATTACTTGAAGAGTTTGACCGAGATTATGTCCGAAGAAATGATGATGATAAAAGTGATGGAAATGAGGACTTAGAACTCGAGGAGGAAGGTAGCCTCAATGATGAAGATGTTCCTATGGGAGATGCCCAAGGTGGTGCATCCTGGTCTAGACCTCATAAAGGACTCTCCCACCAAAGAAACAATGATGAGAATCCTCAATACATACAAAGGAAACAATCATGGATGTAAGAACACACAAGGTGAAGAGATGAGGACAAGGCTTAGAAGCAAAGCCAAGATCAACGGTATAATGCACTTAAGGGTCAAGTTGACGAGCAAGACAAAACCTTAAGCAACATGATGCTTGCTCAAAAGAGCATACATGATGATCTTGGCACCATTAAGAAAGATTTGGAGAATTGGTACCATGACTCAATGAGACCTCACCTACAAACACAACATCATTGCATCTTGTAAGTTCTTCTTAAACTCTATCTCTTTTTCTTTTGCAGTAGGGACAATGCACAAGTGTATGTGGTGAAAAGTCCAAAAGTTATATGGTTCCGTAAAAAGAAAGGTTCAAAGTGAAGAAAAGTGTGAGTTGGTGAATCATTGAAGCGATTTCAAGTATTGGCCACATTCGACGCCCCGAATATTATAAGTCACTTCATCCAACTTTTTGGCCTCACCAACATTTTAATTTCCTTGTCCCATTTCCCCCGTTACACCCTTATAAAGACCTCATGATTTATATCTTGCATTATAGTATCAAACGATAGGTGGTGGAGCTTGAGAACGTCATGACAAGCTTATGGTAAGATCTCTACATGTGTGTTGAGTTTGAGTGACCCTTGATATATTCCTATACACTTTGGTGAGATTGAGATATAATCACATTACCTTTGAGAGGTTTGGAGATTTATGATTCATCCTTCATCTTTTGATTATGATTGATGTTATGATGACATGGTTTCAGAAGTTGTTTTCCTTTAAGTTGAGGCATACCATATGTTTTGTACATAGTATTCTATATGCCATGATATTACTCGGGGACGAGTAAGGATTAAATATGGGGTATTTTGATGTCATCCATTTCTCCTTCCTATTAGTTGTTATAATCATGCATTTTCATACTCATATGGCTTATATATGCTTCCTTATAGTATAGAAAGCCTTTTCTTTCCATATTTTGGTGTCTACTTCGGTGTATTTCATGTTTTAGGTGTTTGACATCATTTATGGAGCATAATCGTATGAAAATACCAAAGCACAAGAATTCAACCATTTTCCGGAGTTGAAAAGTGCATGGAAACATCAAGATCGACTGACAATTGAAGAGTCAAGTGGAGATCGTTGGGGTTGCATGCAGATTTATGACAATTCCTGAGATGTTCCAGATTTTGACCATATTTCCTTTGAACTTTGACATTTGTGTCAGCTGAAAAGTTGTAGAATTTTGAAAGGTCTTCGAAAGTTGTACTCATGGATCTCGTAGTTCCAACTAGCGCATCGAGAAAGTCAGTTTTAACGAATTGTCAAAAAAGTTGTCAACAGTTGAAGCGGGCAGCCACACGGGCAATTTGGTTGTGTCATGGCCGTGTCGGGTGGGCAACTTTGCGAAAATATGTTCTTATATCTTTTATCTTGTTGGTACAAAAATATATCTTCTTGGATCTTATTTGTACCCTATATAAACACATGCATCAACCCTAGTTTAGCATCTTCTACCCTATGAACTTTTCTAAATTCCATATCCGTCTTTTGTTTCAAGGATTATCTCGTTGTGATTGAACCAAACAATGTGAGTTTTAATATAAAATTTTCCCTTTATGAGTGTATGTGTTCTTTCTCATTATGTCTGACTCTTTCTAAATTCCATAGGCATGAGATTCTTCGATGTCATGAGATTCTCCAATGTATGACTCTTGCTAGCAACCTCTCTTTGAGTGACCCTTTCTCTTGATCTAGTGATGGTTCCATGTTTAGTAGGAGATATCAAGAATGGTCCCACATCATACTCCCCTTCCTTGAAAATGATTCGACATCAAATCATAGCCTTGCTCATCACTAGTCACATAATGACTCAAGTATCGTAGCTCCTGGACTGGATCAACTCTATGTAGTGAAAACGTCAAATTTCCCATCCTTATCCGTGTAGTCTCAACATGCACATCAATATGGACATCACTAGATGCAAACGGACTAAAAAATCCTTGCGGTGAAGGCTCCGTTTTCCTTGACTCCCTTGGAAGATCCATCGAGCTGTGCAACACTCTTGCGGTAAAAAATTTCACCATAATTCACAGCAGTAGTGAATCTCGGTCAACAATGCGAGATTTTCACTGGTGGTGCAAAGATTTCTACTGGAGGTCTATATCTCGTCTTCGATGATGAAAACTGGCTATACTCTAGAAATCTATCTCTTCTTAGATGTAACCTTACTAGATCTCCTGGATTGAGTAGCAATTCCTTGCGAAAGTTGGTAGTCAATGCCACAACTTGCATTCATTTCTCCTATATCCTTTGCCGCATCCTAGCATGCAATCCCTTGATAAACTCTTCCTGTTTTCCTGCATTAAAACTTATTCGCTCCTTGAAAGGCAACAATATAAGATCAAAGAAAGTTAAGGTAAACAACCTAACAGCATAGTCATGATAGTTCAAGGCTAGATAGGGGTAGGAACTCCAATAGTAAGCAAGACTTATAGGCGATAACACTACAACCTTAAAGATGTAAATCCTCCCCTTCTTAGGTCTAGCTAACACCCCAAATAAGCTTATACTAATGTCTCCTAATAAATTGGCAATTAAATCCAAGGGCCAACATAAGTCATGAAAAATACATCTAGATATGCTCATAAGAAGCAATATACAACTAGATATTCTCATAATATTCCTCAAATATCTCATGAAAATTCTAACTATGTGCTCAAGCAAATGTGGTCCACAATCATATGCAGTCAACCTATCACAAAACATGTACCTCTCCAAGTGACCTTTATCAACCATGGAGCTCTTCTCCTTGAAAAGATCTTAAGGTAACAACTAGGTATGCACACATAGTCAGTCTTACCAAAGAACTGTCCAAACAAGTTAAACTCATCTCTAAAGTCCTCGAACACACAATGCTTATGAAATTCACCCAAATTAGCATGTGCAATACATATACACTTAATATGCTCAATTCCTAGCACGATATAATCTAAGATGGTGACTAACACAAATTCCTAGGAAACTCAGTGATCAAAGTACTATCGCTAGGAAATAAATAATATTACCAAAATCTAAACTTCCTAAATAAGAAACTGAAGTAATGATCACACTTAAAAAAGTTTAGACATGTTACTTTCAAATTCTCACTCAAAAGACCAAATAAGTTACCTCCCTTTAACATGGTGAACTCTTGATCCAAACATCTAGGTAAGTTATTATAAATCTCTGGCGAGATTTTTCTCTCCTAGGGAGAGATTTTCCACTGTAGTGAAATTTCGCTATCCTAGCCGAGGTTTTGTCTAATCGTGGTAGGACTCTCTTCAACATAATCATCCGACATCTCTAGGACATAGACTTTGTGTTTTTCCTTTTTCTTGACATTTCCAACTTACAATCCTACAATTAAACTCACTCGCTTCCTTGTGGAAAATAGTGCAAGATTAACAAAGGTTGAGTGAAACAAATCATCAACAAAGTCATAGTAACTTAAGGATAAACATGAGCAGAAAGTCCTAGAATTAACAAAATCTATAGGTGGTGGTACTATAATCTCATCCTTAATGTGTCTCCTATAGGGATCTAACAAAGCCACAACTTGAGATTTCACCACACAATTCCCTTCCAATTTGATCCTAGGGGTTTTGGGATGCTTTAAGTCCTTTATTAAAGGTACAACAAAGGTATCTCCCTAGGTATTGATTCTAGAACCCAATCTAAAGAATAATCCAAAGATGAATGCAATATGAAGACGTAGTATCATCATCAAGAAACTTAACATACTCTAACTCAGATTTATTCATATTTATCTCAAGATTATTCATAACATGCTTATGCATATTGCAATCTATATCATTCATAGCATGATCATGCATATTACAATCAATATCATTCATAACATGTTTAGGCTCATCACATTCAAATGTGTCATTCAAATCAAAAGCATGCACATACAACTCATTGCCATCAATTTCAAGTATGGAAGTAGAAGATTTATAATAACTTACCTTTGAGGGTTTAACAATCTTAATCAATGGTTTTTGGGGCTATATGACTCGTGATTCCACCCTTGGTAGAAACTCTTCTTCACTTACTAATCTTAAATGAAATCTCGGTTGGCTGAGGGTAAGATTCTTGGATCGGTCTTTGAGCCTTCTCAATTCTATTATGCTATAGATGAGACCTAAATGACTCATAATCTCGACTTCTCCTAGAGCGTGGATCACGTCTATGATAATTTGTCCAGATGCCTTCTTCATTCTCATTCCCGAGGTCCTAAAAACTAACAAACTCCGGAATGTGAGGTGTATTATAACTGAAATTCGAATATCTCATACCTTGCTCGTGATGGATACTTGGAGGTAATTCCGGGATTGGAGTTCAATAGCACACACGAACATCCATCAACATCATATATTGATCTCCGTTGGGAAGCGTAATTAGCAACTCTCGACTGGGGCAAATCTCAGTCGTAATCTCGGGCGAGATTCCTCATTAGGGAAGAGATTTTCCATTGGAGTGAGATTCCAGTGTGTTCATTCTTTCATTTAAGGTGGTTATTGTGGCCAAGAGTTGTTTCAACTTGTCTTTGGTATTTAAACTCGATAACCAACTCCCTTGTGACAGTTTAGAACGGTTAATCCTCGACATCTTGCACAATCAAACAAAGTAACAACAAACTCGTGAAGTTAGTGAAAAAGAGGGTTCCTTACTTGTTTTCTCTGACACCTTACACTTTGTTGTGAATCTCAAGTTAATTTGATGTAATTGCCCTAGATGGATTAATGCTTCTTTTGCAAATCGGTGACTAACTTCAACTAGAACTCCTTGGATGACTTAGATAGTCGACTTGGCTTGGAAGATGGTTCTTGTGTTGGAAGATAGTCAAGGTAAATCTGTTGGAAGTCTCTTCAAACAATTGACACAAGGTGGAAAGATTATTGCAAGTAGACACAACTAGTATGATAAAACGTATAGATACTAACTAACACAACCAAAGACTTGACTGAATGTGTTTAGAGTAGAAAAGAGACAAGAAATAGACTCACTAGAGACTAAGAAGAGAGCTTTACTTACCTTGCATTTGAGCAACTAGAGAGAGATAGCCGGTTAGGGGTTCTATCTCGACAATAGAAAATCTCGGTCAATTTCCAAAATCTCGGGTGAGATTCCTCAATGGAGGGGCCGAGATTTATCAAAGGCAAGGTTTTTGTTATGGAAACTGGTTGAGGCTTGGGGTAAGCTTCTTCCTTGATGCCTTCCTTATATTTACACACTTGGATCGCAATAACTCTCTCTTGAAAGACTGCACCAAAACTTTGGTTATAATCGATGATATAAAATATAGGTGAAGTCAAGAGAGACCTTTTGTATGATATGAATGTGAACTCAAGGTTTGGGGTGAATAAACAGTTGCTCGATGGAGGATATGGTCAAAATATGAAAGAGATATCCGGTTAGGATTTAAAGATATGATAAGATCTCACCTACTAGATAAGATCTCAACAATAAGATACTCTGTAAATCTCTTTCCTTCTTTATTGCAGCTTGATAAGATATCTTTGTAATGCCCCGTTTTTTTTTGAGTGCGTTTTTGATATTTATTCTTCTTCTTCGATCGATATTTTTAATAGCTTAAATATTTTACGAGTACTTTCACACCGTAAATTAAATTTTTCGGACTTATATATATATATATATATTTGAGCCATGTAGTTATATTTTTTTTCGGTATCTTTATTCTCGGAATAGTCGGGAAGTTTATCGATTCGGAATCTCGTTCCGAATGTTTTGATAAGGTCTATTCAATTATTTTTTTTATTTATTTATTTTTGTTCTATTCCCCTTTTCACTTTTCCTCTTTTTCTAGTGACGACCTTCGACCTCTTGGTTTTGCCTCCCTAGCCTGCTAGCCTGTCCCTGCAGCCTACCTCTCTTAGCACCAACCTGCACAAGCAAGCAAGGTCTCCTTTGCAAGCCTTCTCCCCATTAGTCTTTCTCCTGCACCTGCTGCAACAAGCTTTACCCCATGGCCATCTCGATTCTTCTCATCTTTACCTCCTCGAACCCTCAATCTCGGCCCTCCAATGTCCCCGATATAAAAAAAAGAGCTGGATGGGTATTTACAAAAATCAGGAAAACCCACATTATGCAGAGAGATATCTCGATTCAGGATCGGTGGCCTTGGGCTGAAAACAACCGTCGCCTCACCTTTGCCGGAAGCCAGATTAATGCTCGAGATGCTCTACCGTCACCTCTCCACCGGAGGGCCACCCGTCGACCTCCCTCCCTCTGTCTATCGCATCCTTCACCAAGATCCTGTCGCCGGGACTGCCAATGCGGGCCTGATTCGCCACCGCCATCGGATCCACCTGCTTCGACCCACGCCGGAGCCAACCGGGACCGTTGCAGCCCCAAAATTGATCTCCCTCGCCATGCCCTGCTGCTGCGAACCAGCCGGATTGGGCACAACCGCCGCCTTCTCCCCATTCTCCCTCTGCCCCGCTCTGCCGCCGGAGACGACGCCACTGGAGCCGCCGCCTAAACGCCACCAGCCGCTTCTCCTCTCCTCCGCCTGGGCAACCGTCGGGGGCTCTTTTCCCCTTTTTCCTCCTTCTGTCGCGATTCAACAATGGTTGAAGAAGATGCTTGGTGATTGCGATTTTGCCCTTCCTTTTGGATAATTATGATTTTATCCCCATATTTTATAATTGCAGTTTGTACCCAGTTTTTTTTGGAATGAAATTTTATACCCTGCAGAAATTAATTACAGATTATGGCCCTTATTTACATTTTCAAGATATGACCCAAATTTATGAAATTGCTCACCTTTGCCCTAAAAATGTATTTGTTGCTTTTTAACTCGGATTTCAATTGCGGGGTCATTCTTATAGTTTATATTTTATGTAGTATGCCCAAATTTAGCGTTATGCTAAATTTGTTTAGTTTGGTGTTAGGTTCGGAAGCGCCCCGATAAAGGCCTAACGAGTCCAAGTCGACATACATTGAACGACTTCCGTCTTTTGACGTCATGTGAGTATTCTTTCTCCTTGATCTAGTTATGTTAAGTTTTAGTATCATGCTAGGATGGATCTAACATAACTTAGAGTTAATGCCAAGTAGTGGCTTTGAACCTTAGGTGAGTTTTGAGGATTTGATATTGTTTGATGGTGTGATGTTGATTCTAAGCTTGAGGTGTTGGTTATCTTGTGAGGTTGTTATAAGGCTTTAAGTTATATGGTTGATCTTGTGAGCGTTTTGAGGATCGAGGTGGGGTTGTATGATCTTGTGGGATTTTGGAGTTTAGGTTCGGCTTATCCTAGTTGCGTTGGGTTATGATCTTGCGAGATCATAGAGTCTAGAAGTCTAAGGACTTCTAGCTTGTGTTGAGT
>BSUD01000002.1:101021960-101043989 GCA_033239045.1 Fagopyrum esculentum | reverse complement strand
AAAGGTACAACAAAAGGTATCTCCCTAGGTATTGATTCTAGAACCCAATCTAAAGAATAATCCAAAGATGAATGCTATATGAAGACGTAGTATCATCATCAAGAAACTTAACATACTCTAACTCAGATTTATTCATATTTATCTCAAGATTATTCATAACATGCTTATGCATATTGCAATCTATATCATTCATAGCATGATCATGCATATTACAATCAATATCATTCATAACATGTTTAGGCTCATCACATTCAAATGTGTCATTCAAATCAAAAGCATGCACATACAACTCATTGCCATCAATTTCAAGTATGGAAGTAGAAGATTTATAATAACTTACCTTTGAGGGTTTAACAATCTTAATCAATGGTTTTTGGGGCTATATGACTCGTGATTCCACCCTTGGTAGAAACTCTTCTTCACTTACTAATCTTAAATGAAATCTCGGTTGGCTGAGGGTAAGATTCTTGGATCGGTCTTTGAGCCTTCTCAATTCTATTATGCTATAGATGAGACCTAAATGACTCATAATCTCGACTTCTCCTAGAGCGTGGATCACGTCTATGATAATTTGTCCAGATGCCTTCTTCATTCTCATTCCCGAGGTCCTAAAAACTAACAAACTCCGGAATGTGAGGTGTATTATAACGGAAATTCGAATATCTCATACCTTGCTCGTGATGGATACTTGGAGGTAATTCCGGGATTGGAGTTCAATAGCACACACGAACATCCATCAACATCATATATTGATCTCCGTTGGGAAGCGTAATTAGCAACTCTCGACTGGGGCAAATCTCAGTCGTAATCTCGGGCGAGATTCCTCATTAGGGAAGAGATTTTCCATTGGAGTGAGATTCCAGTGTGTTCATTCTTTCATTTAAGGTGGTTATTGTGGCCAAGAGTTGTTTCAACTTGTCTTTGGTATTTAAACTCGATAACCAACTCCCTTGTGACAGTTTAGAACGGTTAATCCTCGACATCTTGCACAATCAAACAAAGTAACAACAAACTCGTGAAGTTAGTGAAAAAGAGGGTTCCTTACTTGTTTTCTCTGACACCTTACACTTTGTTGTGAATCTCAAGTTAATTTGATGTAATTGCCCTAGATGGATTAATGCTTCTTTTGCAAATCGGTGACTAACTTCAACTAGAACTCCTTGGATGACTTAGATAGTCGACTTGGCTTGGAAGATGGTTCTTGTGTTGGAAGATAGTCAAGGTAAATCTGTTGGAAGTCTCTTCAAACAATTGACACAAGGTGGAAAGATTATTGCAAGTAGACACAACTAGTATGATAAAACGTATAGATACTAACTAACACAACCAAAGACTTGACTGAATGTGTTTAGAGTAGAAAAGAGACAAGAAATAGACTCACTAGAGACTAAGAAGAGAGCTTTACTTACCTTGCATTTGAGCAACTAGAGAGAGATAGCCGGTTAGGGGTTCTATCTCGACAATAGAAAATCTCGGTCAATTTCCAAAATCTCGGGTGAGATTCCTCAATGGAGGGGCCGAGATTTATCAAAGGCAAGGTTTTTGTTATGGAAACTGGTTGAGGCTTGGGGTAAGCTTCTTCCTTGATGCCTTCCTTATATTTACACACTTGGATCGCAATAACTCTCTCTTGAAAGACTGCACCAAAACTTTGGTTATAATCGATGATATAAAATATAGGTGAAGTCAAGAGAGACCTTTTGTATGATATGAATGTGAACTCAAGGTTTGGGGTGAATAAACAGTTGCTCGATGGAGGATATGGTCAAAATATGAAAGAGATATCCGGTTAGGATTTAAAGATATGATAAGATCTCACCTACTAGATAAGATCTCAACAATAAGATACTCTGTAAATCTCTTTCCTTCTTTATTGCAGCTTGATAAGATATCTTTGTAATGCCCCGTTTTTTTTTGAGTGCGTTTTTGATATTTATTCTTCTTCTTCGATCGATATTTTTAATAGCTTAAATATTTTACGAGTACTTTCACACCGTAAATTAAATTTTTCGGACTTATATATATATATATATATTTGAGCCATGTAGTTATATTTTTTTTTCGGTATCTTTATTCTCGGAATAGTCGGGAAGTTTATCGATTCGGAATCTCGTTCCGAATGTTTTGATAAGGTCTATTCAATTATTTTTTTTATTTATTTATTTTTGTTCTATTCCCCTTTTCACTTTTCCTCTTTTTCTAGTGACGACCTTCGACCTCTTGGTTTTGCCTCCCTAGCCTGCTAGCCTGTCCCTGCAGCCTACCTCTCTTAGCACCAACCTGCACAAGCAAGCAAGGTCTCCTTTGCAAGCCTTCTCCCCATTAGTCTTTCTCCTGCACCTGCTGCAACAAGCTTTACCCCATGGCCATCTCGATTCTTCTCATCTTTACCTCCTCGAACCCTCAATCTCGGCCCTCCAATGTCCCCGATATAAAAAAAAGAGCTGGATGGGTATTTACAAAAATCAGGAAAACCCACATTATGCAGAGAGATATCTCGATTCAGGATCGGTGGCCTTGGGCTGAAAACAACCGTCGCCTCACCTTTGCCGGAAGCCAGATTAATGCTCGAGATGCTCTACCGTCACCTCTCCACCGGAGGGCCACCCGTCGACCTCCCTCCCTCTGTCTATCGCATCCTTCACCAAGATCCTGTCGCCGGGACTGCCAATGCGGGCCTGATTCGCCACCGCCATCGGATCCACCTGCTTCGACCCACGCCGGAGCCAACCGGGACCGTTGCAGCCCCAAAATTGATCTCCCTCGCCATGCCCTGCTGCTGCGAACCAGCCGGATTGGGCACAACCGCCGCCTTCTCCCCATTCTCCCTCTGCCCCGCTCTGCCGCCGGAGACGACGCCACTGGAGCCGCCGCCTAAACGCCACCAGCCGCTTCTCCTCTCCTCCGCCTGGGCAACCGTCGGGGGCTCTTTTCCCCTTTTTCCTCCTTCTGTCGCGATTCAACAATGGTTGAAGAAGATGCTTGGTGATTGCGATTTTGCCCTTCCTTTTGGATAATTATGATTTTATCCCCATATTTTATAATTGCAGTTTGTACCCAGTTTTTTTTGGAATGAAATTTTATACCCTGCAGAAATTAATTACAGATTATGGCCCTTATTTACATTTTCAAGATATGACCCAAATTTATGAAATTGCTCACCTTTGCCCTAAAAATGTATTTGTTGCTTTTTAACTCGGATTTCAATTGCGGGGTCATTCTTATAGTTTATATTTTATGTAGTATGCCCAAATTTAGCGTTATGCTAAATTTGTTTAGTTTGGTGTTAGGTTCGGAAGCGCCCCGATAAAGGCCTAACGAGTCCAAGTCGACATACATTGAACGACTTCCGTCTTTTGACGTCATGTGAGTATTCTTTCTCCTTGATCTAGTTATGTTAAGTTTTAGTATCATGCTAGGATGGATCTAACATAACTTAGAGTTAATGCCAAGTAGTGGCTTTGAACCTTAGGTGAGTTTTGAGGATTTGATATTGTTTGATGGTGTGATGTTGATTCTAAGCTTGAGGTGTTGGTTATCTTGTGAGGTTGTTATAAGGCTTTAAGTTATATGGTTGATCTTGTGAGCGTTTTGAGGATCGAGGTGGGGTTGTATGATCTTGTGGGATTTTGGAGTTTAGGTTCGGCTTATCCTAGTTGCGTTGGGTTATGATCTTGCGAGATCATAGAGTCTAGAAGTCTAAGGACTTCTAGCTTGTGTTGAGTATGATATGAGCATGAGAGATTCTAGGATGCGGTCCTAGAATGAGAGTCAAATGATCTTGCGTAGGTCATTTGTGTAGAAGTCTTAGACTTCTTGAGTTGAGCGAGTTGTTGATATAGTTCTCGTCTTGTGAGCAGGTTGTGGACTCCTTCCCAAGGGAAGCGAGAGTGTTGTGAGTTGAGTGTGGCGATAAGGTAAGTCTACGGACTTACTTAGCTCGTATTCTTTGTATTAGCATTATTGTGTGTTGGGTGGCGTGTGTTTATTATTTTACTGTTTATAACAACTAAACCGGAAATAGGATTACCGACCTTTATATTATTTGGCCCAAGTGTATGATAACGGGCGGTGACATCACTATCTGGCTCCCCGTGAGAGCTAGGGGGATCTCGGCGACTGGCCCGTGCTGGTTAGACGGTCGGAGGCATCCGACCGTTCCATTGCCGGAAGAAGGGACCGAGGCGAGTTTCGGAGGATTCTCGTGTCACAAAAGAAGTTGAACTAGAACGGGATATGACTTAATAAATAAAGATAATAAACCGGATTTGTGTGCTTTGAGTATGTTGTGTGACTATGTTGAATTAATTGTGTTTGTGCCTTTCCCTTTAATTCTAATGCTTTGAATGTGAGCTAACGGTTTTATACCGAATGTTGTAGTTTGCCTTGCAGGTTAGGCATGCTCCGAGAGAACCGGAAGGGTGGGCAGCCGGGGTCCGTACAATTTAGGAAGGGTTTTGTTTGGAGTCACGTTTGGAGTTTTGTATATTGTATTATTGTATGCCGCATGTATGGCGTTTGGTCTTTGTAGTTGTTTTCGGCTGAAGTCCGTTGTTTGTTTTCTTTTGGGTTTTCTTACAGTGCATAAAATGTATTTCGGTTTTGGCCTATATTTGTGCCTTGTTGCAAGATCCGGTGAAATTGTTGTCAAGCTAAGGGTCGGGACCCATTGTGAGGTCCCAACCCGTAGCGCCCCGAGTCCCGCGGATTAGGGGTGTTACAATCTTTATGAAGATATGACCAAAATATATTGTTGGATTTGATTGGATTTGGAGAGAAAGTAACGATCTTGCCGTTAGCACAAAATCTCAAGTAAATCTTCCAAATCTCAGGCGAGATTTTGCTAACATTGGGCAAGATTTCGTTTTTGTAGTGGAATATCGAATCTAACTTTTCCGACGAGGTTTCACTTTGGGTTTGGTTGGATTGTGTTTGGCTATGGTTGTTCTCTCTTTTCCAATACACACAAGACAAAGCAAGTTAAGCTCAAATAATCTCACAAAAGATGAAAACGATAAAAGACTTGATTTTATATGACTCAAAGAAGAGTCAAATAAAAATACTCAAACGATATACTTAGCTTGACAACAAGGTTTGAGTTGAACTTCAATCGATTAGCTTTGATACCAATTTGATGCGGGTTTGATGCCGCAATTTCCCGATCTAGATTGAAGTCCACAAAATTGACAGCATAAGCAAATCTCGGGCGAGATTTGTATGGTAAGGCCGAGATTTTTGAACTCGAACACAAAGAACGTGAGTTTGATGGAATGATAATGGAAAGATAAGAAGATGAATAATGAAATGAAAGTATGGAAAATATAGGAAGAAAATACTTGATGTTAGACTTGCGAAGAACCTTGACCAATTGGATCAAAATCCTCAACAAAGAATTACCTTAACCCTTCCTTCTTTAACCTTACACAAGCCTTCTAAATAAGACAAGCACAAGGAGGGACTAGTTTGACTAGTAGCATCGATTTTTAATAAGTTTAACACATACAAAAACAACCTAGCAAGGACTCACAAACTATTCAATAAAAGGTTTCCTTTTTATTGAATTGAAATGAATATACACAAACATCGTAAACGAAGCAGGGAGTATCTCACAATATTGAGGAAATAATAATTAATCAAATCTCTCTATGAATCTCGTACTCTAAGGCTACTTATAGAAGAGATTCCTCTCAAAGATAAAATAAAGATAATCCTAAAAGATAGGATCAAAACCAAAAGATACCTCTTAGAGTGTTTAGAACTTTAAAGGTATTAAAATAATAAAAGATAACTAGAGACATTTAAGCCTCAAGTCGTGTTTCCACTCGTGGTTCCGCAACAGAGAAAATTCTCGGTCATAGTCTCGGGCGAGATTCTTCACTGGGGCTGAGATATGTCTAGGCACGAGATTCTTCATTGCCATGAGATTCTCCAATGTATGACTCTTGATAGCAACCTCTCCTTGAGTGACTCTTGCTCTTGATCTAGTGATAATTCCATGTTTAGTGGGAGATATCAAGGATGGTCCCATATCACTTTTAGTTTTAATTCAATCAATACAAGTTTCTTTGCACAATTTTATGTTGATTCTTCCTTGGGGATATAGAGCGAGTGAAGCTTCGTTGGACCTTATAGTTTGGACTATTTTGTGTTGTGTCACTTGAATTGACAAGTTGATGCTCTTTATCATTCACAAGGCTTCTTCTTGTGCTTTAAGGACATCGTTTCTTTATTGTGTAATATTGTAGCCAAAGGGTTCTACGATTCTTGGTTGTGTGTTGGAGCCTTAGTTTACCTAGTGTGCTCCAAGTTGTTTCATAAGGTTTGACCTTGATTTATCCATCTACCGATTCACCATCATCATCGGATCATTTCTTTCATCCTTTATTACACCTAATAACCACCACCACTCCTAACATCCCTAAATTTGATCGATTCTTATGATATTTAGTCTTTCTTGTTGGTGTCCAAAGATTCGAACTTCTTAAAACTGCCCCATAATCACAATAGGCATGTTAACATGCAATAATTTGATTTAAAAAATTATTTTGGTTTTTAGTTTTACGACTTTAGTTTTTTGAGTTTACGAGTTTCGGATGTTTAGTTTATGAGTTTCGTTTTTTACGGTTTAAGTGTTTTTATTTTTTATTTTACGATTTTCGCTTTTTACAACTTTAAAGTTCTTTTCAAATAAATATAATTGAGGAAAGTAAATTTAATGAGTTGTATACCTCAACATAATTTTGTAACAAAAACAAGGACTCGAGAAAAAATCACCCAACTATAAATAAGCTACAGGTCGACCATATTTTACACGAAGTTTCAAGAATGTCTCAATTTGAGTTGCATACTCGGTATCCATTTCATCCACACTTGCATACTCGGTATCCATTAAAAGCTACAATTTGACGATGAGGAGCATAGATGGGCCGTACGACGTACCGAAGAAGTCATTTGTACCCGTTTGCATCTGAGAGATCATTCGCTAGAGCTCCTTGGCAAGATTTAGAGGACTACATGGCATGGTACATTGTCTATGGTCATCCGTAACTCATAAAGTCGTCTTGGATTCAAGAGGGTGTCCAACATACCAACTCTTTTGCGGTTCAGCGTGCTCAGCGTGACACTCTCATTAGCTCATGGTTGGCCCAACTTCAACGGTGTGGAGGAAATCTGGTGGTGGAGGACATCGAACAATTATACAACATGTTCTTGTCCGAAGTGCCTGCGAAAAATGTGACCCCATCATGGAGAACAATAAAGGGGTTCAACAAACTTTCGTTATTAGCTTGATTTATGTGATTGTTTCTTTTGAACTTTAATGCCATTTTCAAACAAGTTGTGTTATTTTAGTTTCGTTATTTTCTTAACTACTATATATACTATCCATACAAAAATTTAACGACGTAATATCATAACCAAATAACCACAAAATAAGAAACACGAGAAAATTAATGACAATGACATAGTAATAAAAACGAAAATTTAACAATAATAGTAAAGTAGCAAAATCAAAATTTTTATGATAATGATAAAACACCAAAAACGAGATAATGAAAAATAAGAAAAACGAGATAATGAAAGAACAAAACAAAAATGAAAATTCACCAATAACAATTGTCGTCAAATTAATATCACACATAATAATAATAATAATAATAATAATAATAATAATAATAATAATAATAATAATAATAATAATAATAATAATAATAATAATAATAATAATAATAATAATAATAATAATAATAATAATCTGTACAAACAATCAAACATAAAATGTCAACTTTTTTTTAGTAATAAATAATGATATAATTCAATCAAAATCATAATAATAATAATAATAATAATAATAATATAAAATAATAATTTTTAAAATAGGGTTGTACACACCTATGGTGAGACCCTCCACAATGGAGGGTTGGGGAGCTACTAAGCCCCTTCCATGTCATCAAAATGATGACACGAGGGTCGACGCCTAAATTGACGCCGACTCCTATCCTTTTATCAATATTTTTTAATTTGTAATAAAACGACGTCGTTTTGGTCAATTGGGTCAAAACGACGTCGTTTTAGTTGTACTCATGGAGCAGGCACACCACGTAGCAAGGGGGTTTTAATTAAAATATAAAATCCCCTTTTCCGTATAAATATTAAGTATATATAAAATAATTTACTTTTGAATAGGATTTAATTTTATATATTCAATGACACCATTTTGCATATGTTTTCATAATAAATTTTTTTTGACTTCTTGTAACGTATAGAGGGTTTTACGTAGTGAAAATGTAACGTTTTGAAGTTTATTTTTTGCATAAGACTTTATTTATATCAATCTAATATGGTATTTATTTAATTTATATATGTATTTGGATTTTTTATAATAAAAAACAATTTAAAATATATATTATACATAAAATGATCGAGACATTAACTTACAAATAAAATTCCAATTTAATAAAAAAACAACTAGTTATACATTAACTTAACATACACTTAACTTATAACATAAGATTGAAATAAAACACAAATGATAAATCTAACCTTACAATACCAACTCTAAAAGGACCCCAAACTTAAACATAAACTCAATTACTAAGTTCTTTGAGCAACTCTTTCATCAACTTCTCATGTTCGGGAGTCCGGGAATCTTTCATCTCCATCAAACTAGTAAGAATGGTTAACTTCCTTTTGTTCTCCAACTCTTTGACCTTCCTTTGTTCTATTTTGTCATTCCTAACTTCGGAAATGACTTGTAACTTAAAATTTTCCTTTTTTAGTGTCAATTCTTAGAGGTGAATATCAAGGTTTCTACTCTTCAAATTGTCCAAAATGTGAAGTGATTCTAAATAATCAGAGGATTTGTTATACTTATCGGTCTCTTCCCCGCCCTCTTTGAACAAGTTTGTCCTAAAGGACAGACAAATGAGCTATCTAGGGTTCTGCCTTCACTTGATGGAGTTCCAACTTTGGGGCTTGATGTGTATGCTCCAAACTCATTTACCTTTGTCCTCTTGGAGTCATCCCCTTTTTTTGATGATGTCGGTTGAATACTACTTCTCCAATTTAGAAGACTCTTAAGCATGCGCCAAATGCTCTCATGATTGAACTTTGATTTATATTATTCTTATTACAACACATGAGCCCTTGCAAGGATATCGTCAGTGGATTCCCCATTCACTCTCCCCCTTTCTGATGTAGCATAGACACCTGTAAATTTAGAAGTAAGTGCATTAAGCTTTTGGTAGCGGTTCTTACATTGTTTTCATGAGCGAGATGCTAAATCTTCCCTCCTTTCGTTGTAATAGTGAGAAACTCGATTTCAAAAGGTGTTGCTACATTAATTGGTTCCTTGGACAACATCATTGGTCGTGTTCATCCATCCACTAATGAGCAAAGTGTCTTCAACTCCCCAACGCAACCTTCTAGCAACTTCCTCGGTTTTCACTTGAACTTCTTCTTTATCGTCATTGTCTAGTTCAACTTCCGGTTCACGAGTCCCAAAAGACGGGATGATAATAGGTGGAGACGTTGGGATCAAGCCTTCAATTAGGTTTTGAGTTTGGGGGTATTGCATATAACTCATGAATTGTGGGTTTTGAGTTTGAGGGTATTGCATATAACTCATGAATTGTGGGTTTTTTGTTTGGGGGCAGTGCGGATAATTCTTGAATTGTGGGTTTTAAGTTTGAGGGTACTGCGGATAATTCATGTATTGTGGATTTTGAGTTTGATTCGGTTCTTCTGTTCCTAATCCTTGTAGTAAAGTTTGGATGGAAAAACAAAGGGTTCGGAAGGGGATTTTCATTTTCATCCATTGTAAGTCAATAACAGAGAAAGAGAGAAGTTGTGTTAGTTGGATGAGGTGAGGATAGAAGATGAAGTGTTCGTGTGATAGTCTTTTGCTCTTTAAACCTTTTATAGAAGGTATAAATGAGTTATATGTCTCATTTACACAATAATCGAGCCATGAATTGACAATTCAATCACGGGTCTCTTTATACACAATAAACGAGTGTGAAATGACAACTCAGTCACGAATTTATTATACATAATATATTGCATCTGACATTGAATTTGAATTTCGAATCTCAAAAACTCAATAACCGAGTATGAAATGACAACTCAGTTACAATAAATGACATCTGATATTGAATTTGAATTTTGAATCTCAAAAACACAATAATCGAGTGCGAAATGACAATTCAATCATGGATTTATTATATACAATAAATGACATCTGACAATGAATTTGAATTTCGAATCTTAAAAATACATTAATCGAGTGTGAAATGACAACTTAATCACAGATTTATTATCCACAATAAATTGCATTTGACATTGAGTTTGAATTTCGAATCTCAAAAACACAATAATCGAGTGCGGAATGACAACCCAGTCACATATGTATTATACAGAATAAGTGATAATTCAATAACTTTTTTATATGGGACCTTCACATATCTACAACTCCTATCAGTTTCATTTCTCTAACTTCACAATGTCTCAAACACCTTTGAATTCCAATTTCTCCTTATTCATCCAACTCTGTTACTTGTTCATCAACAAACTTTGTCCTTTCACCTCTATCTTCTCAAAATTATGAAAGCAATATGGACATCGATAAACTAATAATCAATGAAAAATTGATGATCTTAGGATGAAAATGGTCCAAGAAATTGATGTCGTCGAAGCCGATACATAGAGAGAGAGAGAGAGATCGTGAAGGCGGGCATGCTCGATTATTCGAAGATTATTTCTTTTCGACCCGACCTACAATGATAGGTTGTTTCAAGGAAGATTCCGAATGAGGTGACACATAATTCTTCGTGTTGTCAATGCTTTGTCCCAATCTTTTCCATTTTTTCGCCAACTTCCGGATACGACTAGTAGGCTAGGCCTAAGCCCGTTTCAAAAATGCACCACCACCATACGCATGCTAGCATAGGGAGGGGCGCCGATGCCGTTGATGACTATGTTCACATTGGGGCATCCATGGCAAGATCTTGTTTAGCCCCTTGTTGATGGAATTATAAACTTGTTTGGGGACGAGTACTTACGCAAGCCAAATGCCATAGATATGCAACACCTACTATATGTAGGAGAGCAATGAGGTTGACCTGAAATGATCGGTAGTATATATTGCATGCATTGGAAATGGAAAAACTATCCGACTACTTGGCAAGGTCAATATGTCAGGGGTGATAAAAAGCCAACTATCGTGCTAGAAGCTGTTGCATCTTACGATTTGTGGATATGGCATGCATTTTTTGGAACTCCATGTACGTGTAATGATATTAACGTTCTTGATTGTTCTCCTGCGTTTGATGATGTTGCATGGTCGAGTACCAATGGCAGATTTTGTTATAAATGGTAGTCATTACAACATGACGTATTACCTCGCCGATGGCTTTATCCCGCATGGGTTGTATTTGTCCCATCAATTCGACACCCATTTGGTGCGAAAGATACATTGTTTTCCGAACGGAAAGAGTCATGTCGTAAAGACGTGGAGTGAGCTTTCGGTGTCTTGCAAGCTCGTTTTGCTATCATACGCCATCCTACGCTTGCTTGAGACATTAATTTGATCGGAAAATTAATGAGGACATGCATCATTTTGCACTATATGATCGTTGAAGATGAGCATGATGCCTATCAACTATACTATGATTCTTCCCAATTCGATCAAGTTGTTGTTAATGAGCTAGTCGCCTCGGATCTTCCATTTGAAATGGCCCATTTTATACCAAATAGGAGTGCACTCCGCGACACGAGTATGCATCACCAACTAAAAGCGGACTTAGTTGAGCATATATGGCAAAAGTTTGGCAACTCCGGTGATAATCACTAAGCATTTGTAGTTGTATTTTTTATTAAGTTGTTCATTGTTTGAATTGAGTTTTTCCATTCTTGTTGTTTATTTTAGTATGTATTTTTTTGTTATGATGGTTGTTATTTAAATTGCGTTTCTTTTTTATTAAGTTGTTTGTTATTTAAAAATTTATTTTATTAATTTTTAAATATATTTACATTTTAAATTTTATGGCTAATGTTAATTCATAATAATATTAGTAATATTATTTAATAATAAATGATATATAAATATACAATTTATTAATTTATTGAAAATAAATAAGAAAGTATAAAGTGAAAAATTTGTAGCCCCAAGGCTACTTGTTGTGGGTTAAAATAAGTTAAAATCTGAAATGGGACTACTAAGGTGACGTGACAGAAAAAATTTAGTAGCCCCGGAACTACCTGTTTCACATGGTCTGAGTGTACAACCAATCAGGGGCAAAGAAGGTACACCTACACACACCTAGTGTCCGTGTACAGTGTACTTTTCATGGGGAAATATGGAGCCCATTTTGCTAATGAAGTTTTTGTGGGGAAATATGGAGCCATTTTGCTAATGAAGTTGGGAAGAACTAAGGACTCGTTTGATACGATTCTCGTGAAATCTAGAATCGAAATTCGGAATAATATATACATACCTGTGTTTTGTAAGACTTGAAATTAGAATGCAAATGATTTCATGGACTAACTCATTCCAACTCTAGAAAAGAACTTGATTTCATAAATTATAGGTGTGTATCATTCATTCCGAGTTATTACTCATTTTAAATTTAAACAATACTTATATACTTTCATTATAAATATACCAGATCCATATATTGAATTTTACAAAATAAAAATAATTTTTTAATAAAAAATTAATACCCATCAATTAAGTTGAATTATGTTTCAATTATTTTGTCTAAAATAATTTTTAGAAAAGAAACTATTAAATTAAATAAATAAATATAATATTGATATTTTGGTTATTACTCATTTCAAATTTAAACAATACTTATATATTTTCATTATAAATATACCATATCCATATATTAAATTTTACAAAATAAAAATAATTTTTTAATAAAAAATTAATACCCATCAATTAAGTTGAATTATATTTCACTTATTTAGTACTAAAATGATTTTTAGAAAAGAAACTATTAAATTAAATAAATAACTATAATATTCGTATTTTGGTTAAGATGATATGCCATTGGTAAGTGCTCAAAACTATATAAATGGTTCAAATTAGACAACATAGATTTTATAGAAGAAATTATGTACCTATTTATTTAGGTTGATGATGGATTGATGTTTAGTTTTAAGTAATTAGTTGATCGTTATTTTTATTAAATATAGATTAAAACATAAAAAATATTTTCATTATAAATATACACATATATAATCAAATATTATATGATTTTTCGTTCATATAAAGTCAAATAATGTGTTACAGGAATTCTTCGTTTCAACATTATATATAACACAAAGTATTATAAATTAACTGAGTCTAATTTTTTATTTCATTCCGATTCCTAATTTCAACTTAATTTCCAAGTCATATCGAACATCTCCGACCCTCGTAATAGTTTTTACTATGCCAGAAAACATAACATATATTTTACTCCAAATCTAAAACTTGTGTACAATTTCTTACATTTTAATTAGTGTAATATGTGAAATTAAAATTGTTTATTGGGCGGTAGATAATATGAAAAAGAAAGTTGGGAGGCGGGATTGTCAAAAGGGGGCTGGCCAATTAGTCAACCGGACAAAGAATCGTGTTTTAAGGAACAATTTGAAGCTTACATACTTTTCAACGGTCAAATGGACCCAAAAATGAACCTAATTTCATGTTTAAAGGCACGTGCAAACACTGCTCGCTCTTCTCACGTCTCCGGAGTTCTTAATCATAACCTTACCACAGTCAGTGGCTGCTTACTAAACAGCAAACACATCCTTACAATTATTCAATCAACATTACGAATTTGAATCCTAAATAAATCTTATTATTCATAATTTCAAAAAAATTATCTCTATTACAATTTATGATTCTACTACAGCTAACAAAATTGATTTTGCCGATTCATCGGTCACACAACTATAGGATCCGAACCAAAAATATCACCGATATCATCAAAAAACTCTTCTACATTCACCGTCGACGTCATCTCCCCACTAAACGGCGTCGTATCTACCCACATCTCTTCCAATCCCAGACCTCCATCATCGCAGAACATCCCGCCGTATTGTTCCAAGGGGTCAACCGTATTAAACGCCTCATCTCCAAACATCAGCGGCTCCGGCGACTGAAAGTTGAACAAATCCTCCACCGGCAACATATAATCCCCTGACGACGTCGACTCTCCACTCTCCTCCCGCAAACCCAAAGCAGGTTGGTACAAAGGCTGTGTACGGAAGTTCAGAACAGAGGTCGGAGAAGAAACCGGGTGGTTGATAATGGAAGAGGAGTTGTCGTCACCGGATTCGTAACCACAAGAGGAGGTCACCTTCTGCGGAGCGATGTCTTTGACCGGAGCAACCGGGACGGTGAAATTGGTGAGGGCGTTGGGGCCACGGAGCTTAATAGCGGCGTTGTCGTAAACCACGGCGGCTTCCTCAGCGGTGACGTAGGTTCCAAGCCAGAGCCTGATCCCCTTGACTGGATCCCGGATCTCAGCAGCCCACTTCCCCCACGGGCGTTGCCTTACTCCTCTGAACTTCCTGACGCCGCCAGTGAGCGTGATCGCCGGAGCTGTATGCTTGGGGGGACGGCGAGAAACAGAGGAAGAGTTGTTAATTACGGTGGGAGGGTGGTTGTTGATGTGGACCTCGTTGACGAAACGCCTGAGACGGCGGCGAGGGGGGCAGTGAAGGGGCTCGTCGTCGCTGGAGGAATCCGTAGCGTCCCCGTCGACGACCGACACTCTGACAACTCTGGGAAGAGGGTTGGAGGCAGTGGTGTGCTTCGTGGAGACGTTTCTGTGCTCTGTATATTTGTGGAGAGGAGAAGCCATGATGGTGTTTGAAGTTGGAAGGCGTGGTATCTATGGAAATATATATACTCCCCTTGTAAATACGCAAAAGGAAATAAATGTAAAAAAGGAAAGCGCCAGCAACAGAGGTGGTGGAGTGCCTTTGGGGGGCCGCACTGCCGACTGTCAACTCGCTAACACAGGCCAAGCGTTCTCTTCCGCTACTCTTATTTCACTCTTAACTATGCTTTTATTTTAAATAAAATCACTTTCCTTCCTATTTCTTTCTCTTTTTTTTTTTTTTTATTTAAAATCCTAAATTTCCTTCAAATTTTATAAGACAACTTATAATATGTAAAATAATATCTTCAAATTATGTATAAACCATATATAGATGGATTTGCCTACAAAAGATCCCTCCCTCCTTTGCTTACATTCACTATTTAACAAAACAAACACTCAACTTAACTAAATTTTCAAAATATCCTCCGCTAATTAATTCAAATTATTAAAATATTTTAATTATTTCCTTTGCAATAATTTCCTTTGTAAGACCCTTTTCTGTACCACACATTTTTTTTAATCTAGTCATGTAAAATAAAGATATTTAGATAGGTTCATGTAGTTATGTGTATTAACTATTTTGTATAAAGACACCCTTATAAAATGTTGAAAGAAGTGGTTAATGTAGGTTTTTTATGGACTTTTGTTTTGTATACCCCTCTAATTTTTAGCACTCTAATTGACTACTACTATTACTATATTAGGGGACATATTTACTTATTGAGTTTTTGATATGAGTACTCTTAACAAAGTAATAATGATAAAAGGTCTAGTTAGCTATTTTATTCTAAAATATTTGTGTAAAACCAACTTTTATCATTAATTATTTACATAAAACTACCCATTATTAATTGTGTAAATTTTCACTTTTATTACATTTATTTGCAAATAATTACTAAAAATCTTTTCTTAAATAATTATTTCATGTGGTGTGTCTAAGTTATGAAAGAATTGGGTAAAGTATACTTTTATTTTTATAGACATTTGTTGTGTAGACCCCTCTAATTTTTATCATTCTAATTGACTACCACTATTACTCTATTAAGAGTATTTTTACTTAATGAGTTTATGTTATGAGTACTCTTAATAGAATAATAGTGATAAAAAAACATACTTAATTATTTTACCCGTGAGTTATTAGCAAATTAATGTGCTAAGCATTTTTTTAAATAACTTTACATGGTGCCCTTGAGTTTGGAAATATTTTGACGTGTCCTTTTTTTTTTCTCTAACAATGAGCAATAAACTTTAAATTAAACGTATTTTCTATTAAAATAGTATATATTTTCTTTTATAACAACATCGTTTATTTTCAAATCAAAATAACCTTATAACATACATATTTTGAAATTAGATCACCCATATAGATTTCCTAATAAAAAATACGTTTAGTTGTCCAAAATGCACTAAGTTAGTTGATTAAAAATTAGTATTTTTTCTTTTCAAATAACATTTTGTGAAATGGTTTTGGTGCGACCTTCCACTATGGTACGACATTACTCCGTAATGGCGGATATAGGATCAAATTCAGTCAACCGACATGTTTAAACACGCGGTTTTGAAGTGATAAAGGTAAAATCGTCAAAGCGTCCATCTAAAAAAATATATATTCACTTTCAAACACAAAACTCTTCTAATTTCCTCCTTATGTAACACAAAACTATCGATTCAAGCTTCATTCCTTATCCCTCTCAAATCTCTACTCATTACTCTTAAAAAGATATACAAAAATCGCCAACTAAATCTACATCCAAAACATAAAAGTAGTTCATCGGAGAAACTTGTTCAACTTCATATGAAAAATAAAATAAAGGAAGAGAGAAGATGAAGAAATTAAGTTTGAAAAGCTTTCGATGACCTAATTTCATGGTTTTTAATAATCGAATTTGAATGTGTTGCTATTTTGCATGATAACATTTCATCAACTGTTTAGTATTACATTTTGCAATATTTTTGATAATCAGAAAACTAGTTTGCATGACCTAATTAGGCAATGTTGTTTACAGCTTTCGATGAACATAAATTGTTTGTTAAAATGTGAAGGAGAAAAGTAGTTATCGTGGATGATTTTTGAAAATTATCTAAGTTAATAAATGGTTATTTGAAAATTAAAAACTGATGAAACTAGTCCTAGTAAAGCAAACAATTAGTTCATTTAGTTAATATGTTTTAGTTCATAGTGTAGTTATATTTAGTTCGTTTCAAGACATTATAGATAGAATATAGTAAAAATGTAAAAATTAGTTCTTGAAGTTAATAGTTATATTTAATAGAGTATAAATATTTAGTTCTTTATTGTCTATAACACTAGAAAAAATATAATCGATATTAATTCTTGCCTATAACACAATAAGTTCATATAGAGGTAGTACTTTTGTTCTTACTGGATAACATACTAAGTTCATACATTGGTAATACTCTTGCTCTTGATAGTTCATATAGAGATAACATTTTTGTCCTTACATTAGTTACTTATAACACACTAAGTTCGTATAGTTGTAACACTTTTAATTTTTTTAAGATCATTATAAAGAGTAGAAACTAGTTTTTCAATACTAGAGGATCCATATTCAACACATGATGAGTCACCTCTAAATTAGAGCATTCTAGATATATACAGGTGTCATGCTTACATCGATTGTAATATGTATATATACCCTAAGGGATTCATGAATCAATAGAAGTGAGAAAATGCATTTTCATAACAACTTCTAAATGGTCAGAGCCCTTTGAGATACAATCTTCATCATGGTCAAAACTGCCCCCAATTCATCTTCTTTCCTTTTCATCATTCCTCACTATCAAACTATCAAACAAAAATTTTTCCATATGAAAAGCCTAAATTACTCCATTTCTTAAATCTCATAGTCTCTATGATTATGTTGATGGATCTCTTCCTGCCCAACAAACACAAATGTTGATGCTTACAAAGATTAGATTAAAAATGACCAAGTGGTCATTACCCTCCTCACCTCTTCCCTCACTAAATCAGTAATGGTTCAGGTTATTGATTGTCTCCACTCTAAGGATATGTGTAATCGACTTACAGAACTTAATTCTGCCAAGTCTAGTGATGAGATTGTGCACACCCGCCTCCAGCTAGCTTCTCTCAAACACATGAAACAACTCCTTTAATGACTTCTTTAACAAGGCCAAGAATCTGGCTCGTTCCATTACCCTAGCTGGTGAGATACTCACAAGTTCAGAGTTTATTGTTTTTCTTATTGATGGCCTTGACTTTGAATATGTTTATTGTCACTTCGCTCACCACCCAAGTCGTTCTTCCTTTCCCTACACAAACTCTCTCTAATCTCCTTGTACATGAATCACGATTTTCTCTTCAAAAATCCAATGCTCAACACCACATCTTTGCCAATCATACTTCTAACTCAAATCCAAAAGCCAACTACACAAACACAAGAGGAAGAGGTCGTGACAAAAACAGGGGGCAAGGTCGTGACAATCAGGGTCGTCACTCAGACTCCTTAGGAAGAGGACGTGGTCAGACATTCACTCAACAACCAGATGGTCGTCCTACTTGCCAGTGTGCCAAACGAGGGCATACCGTATTAACCTTCTGGCATCGTTTTAACCAAGCCTACCAGGCTCCACCTCCATCCAATTTACAGGTACATATGACATCTGCAAAAAAATTATTCCCCGATATTGCTGTTACTCGCCATTACACACCTGATATTAGCAACCTGAGGATCGACAGCTACCACTACAATGGTACATATCAAGTTTCACTTGACGATAGTTCCACAATTCCTATCCAAAAT
Source organism: Fagopyrum esculentum (assembly GCA_033239045.1). Lineage (NCBI taxonomy): Eukaryota > Viridiplantae > Streptophyta > Magnoliopsida > Caryophyllales > Polygonaceae > Fagopyrum > Fagopyrum esculentum. The sequence goes on along the minus strand of BSUD01000002.1, from coordinate 101,025,334 downwards.
CATGGCTCCACTTCATTTCACTCCAATAATTGTACCTTCTTTCTCTTTAATCTTTTTCATACATCTTCAATCAATAAGAATCTCCTCTCAGTTTATCGATTTTGTGGTGATTATAACGTTTTCTTTGAATTTCACTTTTCTCACTTTGCTGTAACGGATTCTCAGATGCTGGTTCCCTTCCTCCAAGGACCCGTTGATGGCGGTATGTATGTCCTACCAACTGCCACTGCATCGTCACATGCTCACCTTCTCCCAAAGCCTACCTCACCCCAATAAAGACGACAACAACAGTCTTGACATTTTCTCTTAGGTCATTCGGTGTTCAACATTGTCCAAAAGATCGTGACCCAATTTAGGATCCCAGCTTCACCAAGCCCATTACAAAAATGTACCTCTTGTTCTTGGGTCAAAACCCATGCCCTTCCTCATATATTAAGCCCAATCCGAAGTACCAAAGCCTTGGATCTTGTCTTTACGGATTTATTAGGCCCAACCCATGAAAATTCTACACGAGGATATCGTTTCTATATTTCAATTGTCGATGATTTTAGTAAATTCTTATGGCTTTTTCCACTCTCATCAAAATCTCATGTGTCTCTTGTTGTGCCAAATTTATATCTCTTGTCACTAATCTTTTCTATACTTTGTTCCTAAAATCCAAACACACAATGACACCGAATTTAAACCTCTAACATCCTTATTTGAAAAACTCGGTATTCATCATCATCTCACTTGTGCATACTCTCACCAACAAAATGGTTCCACTGAGTCTCGTCATCATCGCATCTTGACATGGGTTTAACTCTTTAAAAACACTCGTCTCTCCCTCTTACCTATTGTGACTATTCATTTGAAACCACCAGTTATTTTATCAACCACCTTCCTTCACCCATTATCCACCATAAATCCCCTTTTGAACTTCTTTTCCACAAAGAACCGGATTACAAATTTCTCTATGTTTTTGGTTGTTTTTCCTTTCCCAATCTCCGTCCCTACAATTGTCATAAACTATATTCTCAATCTACCTCAACCATCTTTCTTGGATATATCTCACAAAATAAAGGGTTTATTTGTCAGGATTGGAATCAAAATCGAACATATATTTCACGTGATGTCATTTTTCATGAAGATCAATTTCCCCTCTCACAACCACTTCCACCACCTCTTAGTGAACCATCTCACATAATTTTCCGACCCATATTCCCTCCAAATCCTGTACCACCTTAACCAAGCCCACCTCTGACACTAAGCGCATCATCCACACCCTCCGGCCCAACAAGCCTAACGGTTGATGCATCCTCAGCGCTACCTACCAACCCAACGCTACTTCCCTTCTGATTCCAAACTTTTGACTCCTCTCTACTTGGGTCTCCACCACCACAAGCCCAACTACTCCCTTCCCATCCATGCAGACCACGGCCCAAAACAATGTATTTCGTCCAAAACACAAATTGGATGGCACCATACCCTAGCCGACTACTCCAAATTGCTCCTCCTCTGAAATTGTTCCAAATGAACCTCCCAACTTCACCGAAGCATCAAAATTCTCAAAATGGGGAGATGCTATGAATTTATAATTTCAAGCACTTCTTCAAACCGGTACTTGGTCCTAGTACCTTCATCTTCTTCATCTCACATCCTTGGAGTCAACTGGGTATACAAAACCAAGCGCCATTCCAATGATAAAATTGAACGACGAAAAGCCCGACTTATGGCCAATGGGTTTCACCAAACACACGGTATTGATTTCAATGAAACGTTTAGTCTTGTAGCAAAACCGTCTACTATCCGCCTCCTTGTATCCCTAGATGCAATGCAATGATTGGTGGTACGTCAATTGGATATCCATAATGCTTTTCTGCATGATGATCTTTCGGAGGAGGTATACATCAAACAAGCCCCAGGTTTTGTTCACCCTTCCCTACCAAATCACTTTTGTAAACTTAAGAAATATTTATACGGCCTGAAGTAGGCTCCCAGTGTAACATTCCAAATCCGCGGGACTCGGGGCGCTACTGGGCTAGGATCTCACAATGGATCTTGACCCTAACTTGACAACAAGTTCACTGGATCTTACAACAAGGCACAGATAGATTAAAATCAAAACATCAAACTGTATAAATATTTACAAACAAAGGTTTTACAAAACACCGTTGAGTACAAAACAACAACACATATCCTTACATGTACAAAACATCCCATAATCCCTTGCACAACCTACGTACGGAAGCCCTCAACGGATCACCCATCTGGCTCACTCTACAGTCCTTCTATCCTGCAAAGCATCTACAACACGGTATGAAACTGTTAACTAACCATTCATATATAAGATAATGCATAAGCACATACGCATGTCATGGAACGATAAACACTCAATCATGTTGCACATATTTATCCGTTTAATTATCTTTATAATGTCATACACTCAAGTCATATATATATATATATATATATATATATAGATGAAAATATGTGACACGAGGAATATATCATCCTCGCCTCTAGGTACCATAGCCATCTAGAGTGGTATCGGCGCACTTTCCGTGTACCATAAGGAGTGGTGAAGTGCCCATCCCGTATACCAGGATTGGTCTGACCTACAAAGAACTTCCCAAACTTCTTACAAGATGAAAGGGAAAGTTTATAACTGCCATTGCAAGGGGGCTATCCAATAAACAATTGGTTGGTAATAATCAACATCGCATGCTATGAAGCATATAACAATCACCACTCATGCATACATCCAAATATAGGAATGCAGCTAAGTAAGCCCTATAGACTTACCTCAACCTGAAGATAACATCAACCAAAATCAACTCTAATTCAAAGGATAACACTGCCTTATAACAAGGCATAAAGAGATATCAAATCTCCTATCAATCAAAGGGGTCACACCTAGACCCAAGGGATCCATAAGGATCATATCTAACCTATAAGCCTCAACAACCTACTAAACCCCAAAGCCATTACCGACATATATCGATACCATAATACCATCATCCTATTCTCATACTCATACCTAGCATGCTTCTAAACCACCCGTACTAGAAAATGAAAGGACTCATACCTCACTAGGTATGCCTTGGACATAACGCACCTGCGTGACAAGGGGACGCAAGAGCGAAGCACCAGGGAGGTGCAGGGGCGGCGGCACTCCGCGCAGGGGTGGCGGCACACCAGGCACAGAGGCGGTTGTTTGTGCAGAAGAGATCTCCGACTTCTCTTCGATCCTTCACTCGATCTTCTTCACCTCTTCTCCATCCAGCAACCATCCATATACATATATATACATATATATATATATATATACATATATATATACATATATATATATATACATAAATATATATACATATATATATATATATACATAA
>BSUD01000002.1:100973644-101015304 GCA_033239045.1 Fagopyrum esculentum | reverse complement strand
GTGTGGATGCACCTCGAAAAATAAAAAAAAACCCGAGGATGGCTAATCACCAAGGTTTCGGCTTTTGTACACCAATGCCATTGTCTCAAAAATAAGTGAAAAAGAAAAGAAAACAAAGAAAAGATGGAGAAAATTATACACTTGTTGGGAAGTTGAGCAAAAACGAGATTGTGGAGTTAGTTCCTTTCCCGGATTAGCATCGCATGACCTAAAAATTCCCACCTAATCACAACGTTTCTTAGCCTTTTCCTTCCTAAGTCCTTGTGACCTAAATGCATGTGTGTAAGACTTAGTGATCTAGATTGGACATACTCATGATCATCTTGACTTCTTCATTTTCACCTCTCATGCATGCTTTCTAGTTAAGTATAATTGTCTTTCCATGCCTTCATTCATTTCATGCATGATTGCTTGTCCATTGCTATGAAACATGACTATGAAGGTGATCCAATGTTAGAAGCACAATTCCAAAAAGATTTTGTTGTTTTTCTGCACGCATAAATCATGTCATCTCTTAGTCTATAGTTGAGTCTTGCTCGGGGACGAGCAAATCTTAAGTATGGGGTATTTTGATAACGTGATTTATGACGTTAGTTTAGGCATTCAATTAGATAGTTTTTCCCGTTATTCATGCACGGTTTGACATTAGTTCATAACGTTTACGTGTAATTTATGCATATCTCTAGAAAAGACGTCTACGCGAGCTTTTGTCGGTTTTGTAGGTATTTCGGGGATCTTTTGGGCATTAATCGATAAATTCGAGGGTCAAGCCTCATGGTGGTACACATCCAAGGCTTTGAAGGAACATAATTGGAGCAATGAAGGACACAAAGACCCTTATTGGTACAAGCAATGGAGCAACTCATGGCTAGATGATCATAACAAGTCTCTGTTGAAGAAAATCGGACCAACACTCAGGAAAATCGGCCGATTTATTTGACTGGGTCGATTTTTGGCCTTTGACAGCTTAAGCCACGTGTCCCACGATCTCTTTGTCCGGCCTTGCTCTTGGTGGAGAATATAAGTGGGCCTGCAAGCTGTTGCTGAGCATTCTCCCTCTCCCACATTCTCTCACACACATCTCATTCCATTGGGATAGACTTGGAGAAGAAGAAAAAAAACTCTCTCAATTTGGAGGAAGACGAAGAACACCAAACTTAGAGTGATAGTGGGTTTTTGAGTGATTTTGAGTGATTTTTGGAGTCTTTGATTGAAGAACTATTGGAAGGATTGTTAGGAACGTTTTGGAACTTCATTTGAAGGGTTGTAAGTCTTGCTAAAACTTAGATTCAGCTGAGATTTATTGTCTTTACTTGCTTATCTATCATCATCCATCTATGAAAACCATGTATGCTTGTGTGATGATTTTGGATCTTGATATGCATACTATTGGCTAGTTTATTGTGATTCTAGAGTGATGGATTGATGGTTATGGCTTGGGTGATGATAGAATGGACTTATATGTTAGTTTAGGATGATTCGTATGCACGAAACCTAACCCAGAAAGAAAAATCGGCATGTTCTTCAGGCAGATCGGCCGATTTAGGTATGATCCACCCGATTTTTCTCTCTGTTGCTCTTTAATTGATGAATCTGTATGTTAGGGTGTTAGGTTGTTGGAATCCAAGTGTTTATTAAGCATAATTTAGCTTAGGATCACCTAATGTTAATAACCTAAGTGAGGGAAGAGACCTACCCGGTGATTTCCGATCCTAGATACCGAAGATGATGAACTCTAGGTAGTAGTGAGCCTCACAAGCCGCTATTGGATTGAGTGTGCTAGGATTATTGCTTGAGACTTCCCTTTTCCGAGACTTACCCGGTAAGGAGAGGGTTGCCCCTTTAGTAGAGTCCGGTTTGTGTAGAATGCCCTATTTTAACCCCTTGAGACCTACCCGGTAATAGGAGTTCGATTTTGGGATTAGTGAAGCGAGAGACTTACCCGGTAATTGATTCCATTAGAGAAACACCCTTTCCCAACACCGCAGCGTTGTCCTTAGAATCTTTAGAAGCTTGAGTCCAATGCTATAACCGGAAATCTTGACCTCTAGAATCCACTTTTCTCTCTTGATCATATATTTTGTGCTTGTGTTGCTTGTTTGTTTGCTAGCTTGAGTTGTTAGTTTGTTTATTATCTTGCTTGATTTGTGATCTTTGTTTGATCACCTCAAAAACCCAACCAAAAATATCATGATTTTCGTTTCTTTATTTCTTTCTCTTTTCTTAGACTAGATTCACACTATCTATGACCATTTGTTTGACTTGATTTTACCTTAGTCTTCGTGTTCGACCTCGGAATACTATCCCTACTACAAAACGTCCCGTACACTGCGGGTTCGCTAGGAGTTAGGAGAAATATATCGAGTATAAATTGTAAGACTTTTGTGCTACACAATCTTAGCGTAACAAGTTTTTGGCGCCGTTGCCGGGGACTAGGTCTAGATTGAATCATTTTTGTGATTGTTTATAGTGTAGATCTTTCTTGTTACTTTTGATCTTGTGTTGTTTTTGTCTTTGCCTTTTCATGTTTGCCATGGACGGATTGTACTTCCAAGATGACCTCATATAAGAAGCTAAGGAAAACAAGGTCAAGGAGTCAACGAAGGCGGTTGCAGCCATAGAAACCGTAGGGGCGGGTCCTTGAGCCGCAAGGGCGGACCACATGGCCATTGGGGGCAGTTCATAGGACCGCTGGGGCGGCTATGCACCTGCGTCTCAGCTGAGGCACATGCACGGGGTCCTAAAATACTAAGACTCTTACATCACACCCCCCTAAAAACAAGTTTCATCTCGAAACTTGCACGATCCCAAATCCTCTTGGACTCATATGCCGAGGTATAACTCTCTCGATCGATGGTATTACATCTCTGCTCATAAGGTATCAACCTATAACATTCTATAACCTCAAAACACAAGCATGGAGGAATCATCAACTCCAGCAACAAGATCACTATACTATCCAATGGCATAGAGGAAAACCATCTCTAGCCAGACTATAGTCACCTCACAAGGGCATAGAGGAAATACATCTCTTGCCATATCATGCTCACAACAGAAGGGCGTGGAGGAAGAACATCTCTAGCGAAACTATACTCATAATAGGATGGAGGAAGATTCTTCTCCATTTATAATCATAAATCACGCTAGCACACCAAGATCTAACAAGATCATACATCACGTCATAGCTAGCACGAGGATAAACATATTAGAAACACATAAGCACACAATCACAATATTCACCAATATAGCACTAAGATTGTTCGCTCTCAGACGTGTGTGTATGATGAACATTATAACCTAAAATATAAGCCTAAAACAATATGCGAACCGCAGTGTACGGATCAATTGTAATAACGGCAAATACTCCAGGGTCAAACACAAGGACTATGATGAAACAAAGATCGGTAATTCAGGTTGGCACTTAAAAACAAGCAACAAAGCAAAGATATCAAAGATGATGTAATAACAGATAAAGAGAATGCTGATTCTAGAAATTAAAGCATCCAGTTGTGGTTTCGGCTCAAGATCTCATAAGATAACGTGGGGAAACCTGAGGTTTGCAAAGGGAAGGTGTTTCTAAGGTGGGAATAGATCACCAGGTAAGTCTCACTAGTCACTATCCCAAACCAAAGATCCTCTCTTTGTGTAAGTCTCAAGGTACTAAGGAAAGGAACTATAATCACAAATCAACACACCACCCAAGGGGATAGAATCAACCTTTACCGGGTAAGTCTCAAGCTAACTCTCAAGGATTGAATGAAGGCACACTCAAACCCCAATAAAGGATAAACCTTTATTACATACACTCATGATCTTGGGTATACAAACAAAGGAATCACCGGGCAAGTCTCATCCTAGGCTTGCGTTGAACTAGGAAAGGTATAACAAAGATAGGATTTGGCAAACTAAAACCTCAACTCAGATAAGGATCAGGAAAGGGCTCACCTCGCTCAGTTTATGTACCATCTTGGTCTAGATGTTCCACGACTGACCGAGGTGTTCGTCGGTTAAGGTAAATGCTCGAGCTTTCAAGGTCCACTGGGGTAAAGGCTCATTCTTTCATCGTCTTTCCCACAACCTTCAGCCAATCATCCTAGAATCGCATAAAGAACTTAGCCAACAATCATCATGATAACAATAATCAAATATATAAGAAAGGAATCAATATTCAAACAAGAAAACCTTAACACAAAGGTCTCAATAACTCAATCAAACAATCAAACAAACAATCAAACAACGTTCCTCCATCACAACTAGAAAGACAACAAATCAAGCCAAACTAAGAAAATCTTACAACTTCCTTCAAAGCTAACTTTCTTCAACCTTCCAAACTTCCTTCCAAACTTCCTTCAACTTTCTGATATGGAGAACTGCAGCTCCGAGATATCCGAGATAATTTCTCTCTAGAAAATACACCTCTTTATATAGGAGAATCACCTTGCTAAGATAAAATATCTTTAAGGGCAATTTCCTTCCTTAGAATATCTTCCAATCTTCCAAATAAATCAGCCAAAAAGATATGCTTCCATCCAGAAATCCATCCTAAAATATAGGAAATTCACTTTTCAAAAGTAGAAGATCTGAGCCAAAAATAAAGATCTTATGGCCGTTAGATTATTCGCCTCGGTCCAGCCTGTCCTGAAGATCACCTCGGTCGAGGTGACATTGTAGCCACTCGAGGTGAATCTCAGTTACGTGTGAATCTCTCTAATCTGGTCCAAAATCAATCTTCCATCTCATTTCCATGGTTCTTGAGCTTTTCTTGTAGCTTCTCAATGCTCCATAATGTAGCTCCAATGACTCCTTAGCTTCCTTAGCTCCATATTGTTCCAAAACGTGCTATTTTCCCTACAATCACAACAAAACTAGGTGTAGACCTCGATTCTTGCAAAGGTAAACAAAACAACATAATGATCAAATTGTATACATCCATACATGTATATTTATGAAGATAAAATGCATAAAACTCTGGATAGTTCCTCTGGATACTATCCTTAGCCTCCCATGTAGCCTCATTAGGTCCTCGTCTCGACCACTCTATCCTTAACAAAGGAATGTCCTTCGAACACATACATCTCATACCTCGCTCTAGGACGGTAATCGGGTCTCAATAAAAGTGTGGTCCGGCTCCACCACTAAGTCATCATAACTGACGATGTGTCTCGGGTCTGGTATGTAGCCCTCAGCTGAGACACATGAGACACATGGCAAACACCCTCTAACCTCGGTGGCAAAGCCAATCTGTATGTTGCTCTCCCAACTTTGTCCAGTATCTCAAAAGGACCGACTTATCAAGGACTCAACTTCCCCTTTATGCCAAAACGTCTAAAGCCTCGCGTAAGAGATACTCTCAACCAAACATGAGCTCCTACCCTAAACTCTAGAGGTCGACGCCTCTTGTCTGGATATGACTTCTGGCGATGCTATGTAACCAACATCCTCTCTCTGATCAGCGCTACACGGACAATATCATCCTGAATTTGATCAGGTGCCAAACCACTAATACTAATAGACTCATCCCCGCATAACGGCGTACGACGTGTCTGCCTATACAGTGCCTCATATGGGGCCATCCCAATCGATGCATGCCAGCTGTTGTTGTGCGATAACTCAACCAATGGTTGGTGATCTGACCATCCCTGTCCCCATTCCAACACACAAGCTCGCAGTATATCCTACAGTGTTTGAATGGTCATCTTTGACTGACCATCTGTCTGAGGATGAAACATAGTCGTGAAGTGCAAACTCGTCCCCAAGGCAGTTTGTATCTGCTGCCAGAATCTCAAGGTAAACCGTCCATCTCGATTTGAGACGATCGTCCTCGTCACACCATGGAGTCTGACTATTTGTCTAGTGAACTCCTCAGCTAATCTGCTCACTGGCTATGTTTCCCTGATATGGATAAAATGTGCCATCTTCGTCAGTCTGTCAACTACAACCCAAATGGCATCAAAGCTCCTGCTCAGCCTCAAATCGGTCACAAAATCCATGGTAATGACCTCCCACTTTCACTGCGGTACATTTAGTGGATGGAGCTCTCCTCCTGGTCTACAATGCTCTATCTTGACCTGCTGACAAGTCGCACACTGTGCCACAAATCTGGCCAAATTGGGCTTCAACCCTCCCCACGAGTATGAACGTCTCACATCCTGATACATCTTACTTGGACCTGGGTGTATTGAGTAATGATTGCTCCAAAAGGTGTGTGCGTAAATAAGCTTTATATTTATATCCAAGAATTAAGCCTAATGATAGAGAACCCGCAGTGTACGGATCGATCACAGTATGGGTTGTTATTTCGGAGTCGATCTCAGGGAATCGGTGAGAACAAAGCAGTAAAGGTAATCCAACTTGGGTAGCAAGCAATGCAATGATCACAATAAAGAATATAGAAGCAAGTATAATGGGAATGCAGATTCTAAAGATCCAAGTATCCGATTGCGGTATTCGATTCAAGATATCTAAGGATGTGTACGGACAAAGCTGGATAACAAGGTATATATTCTTCGGTAGGATGTCGTCCGGTGAAGATCCAACTTCCTTTTGTCCCAACGCAAGGATTCTACTTAACGGATATTGAGTCTCGTCAAGAAAATGTCATAAGGATAGGATTCAGCTCTCATAGCAAACCAATACCCAAGGAAAAGAAAGACAAATGCAAAGGCTATGACACTCCTCACCTAATAGAGGGTTTTGAATCCTCTATTACCTAGAACTCGTAAACACTCACACCCAAGAAAGGCTAAGGGTTAGAAAGGGTTAACAAAGGTAGGATTTAAGCAATCTTGAACTTTGGATAAAGGTAAAAGCGAAACATGCAACAAAGATAACCACGGGAAGATCTTGGGAACCTGAAGAACAGGCCGTGGAAATCCTCGTTCGAGGGTTTCATCTCACAACTCTCAGGGTCCAATTTGCTAAGGCTCAATCTATCATCATCTATACCACAACCATCAACCCTTCACCCTAGAATCACATGGGGGTTTAGCCAACAATCATCATCGTAATCAGATAAAGATTAAGAAAAGAAATCAATAAAGGCATGCAATCAAGAAGAACACAAAGATGAATAAAGCCAATCTTCAAAGAGTCAATAACTCAATCACACGATATATAATCCCAGAATGTGTTCTTAAAGACAATAGTCAAGGACTAGAACAATCTCACAAATCTCAAAAGCGGAATCAAGAACTTCTTCAATCTCCTACAATGGTGAAGCAATCCTTTCCGAAGTACGGAAAATAGAATCCAAATACGTCAAGCGTGATCCTAAATCGCGGTCTTTCCGGCCTCAAGCGAGATCTCCGTCTATAACGTGATATCCGAAATGCAGCCGTCAACCTCCTTTTATAAAAAAAATTAGGTTAAAAGGCTCCTTCCTTTCTTGCTGACGTGACAACTAACCTAACGGTCTTTTCCGAAGAAAACCACGGGTGACATCACAAAACCACGGCCGTGGTTCCTTTTGTGGCGACTCTCGACCTTTGTTTCCACGTGTGAAATTCAATTAATTATCAGAACCCCGGCCGTGGAACTTCCTTCTTGGCCTGGTTCTTCGTTTTCGACGCTTTTCTCCATTGCTTCACTTCATACTTCTTCCAATGATGTTCCAAAGCTTCCCAATGAAACCCTCATCCACCAATGCTCAGTGAATGGTCCCTTTCTACTCCATTTCAGCTCCTATTCACCTAAAACCACAACAAAGCTTGTGTAGATCTCGATTCCATGATAGTGGGTGAATATACTCGATAAATGCTATGAATGCATGTCCTTGTACTCAAAAGAAAGGGAAAACTACTATGCACATCTAAACTATGTCATATTTCATGCTATAAAAATACCCCATACTTGCCTCTTGCTTGTCCCCCAAATAAGGTTCAAATCTAGAATACAAAGATGTATGAAATATGAATGCAAAGACAAGGAAAAACACAATATTTTTGGATTAGTGCTTCTATTCAAAGATCGCTCTCTACACTTGTTTCTTAGCTTTCCGAAAACTGTTATGTGAACAAAAAGACTCATGTCTTGAGAAGAACAATCACATCTTGCAAAAGTTTCAAAACAAGCATCATAACCTGAAACAAAATAAAAATCAATCATGGGAAAAATCCATTTTTGACCACAAAGCCAAACAACAATCTCAACGATCTTAAGGTCTTTTCAAATAAAGGTCAAAGAAACGTCTTAGGGTGGGATATGTATAGGAGATATGGTGCAAAATCCGGGAAAGAGGACAATAACATCACCAACTTTTCAAGCACACTTCAACTTCCACCAATAGGAGCTTTGCTCTTCTTTTTCAGCATAATTTTTCGACTTTACTTTTTGAGATCAAGGACAGAGGGGCACAATAACCGAAGCCTAGGAAATCAGCATTAACTCAATTTTTCGAGTTGCCTCAAACCGTGATGCACATACAATGGATCGTTAGGAATATCGCTCAATCCGACTTTGGCAAGACACAAACACCCGGCTATGTGAATGGTGCCGAGTTACTCATCGTCATGATTGACTTCCCCAAACCTATTTTCTAACACACTTCGCCACTTTCAACTTCAAACTTCACACTTTCGCGCAATTGCATCCTGATTCCCGGATAAGAAATAAGGGGCAATAATATAGATATCACGAGGAGCTAAAAGGTGATCAAGAAGAAGAAAGGAATCAACAAACTGAAATGCCTTAATCATATCAACAAAAAGTGTAAGAACTTATCATGCGGTTTCAACCTTCAATTTCTCAACATGATTTAAATCAAATTCCAAATTCTCAAACTTGCAAGAAAGTTCAACAAAACATTCAAATCCTTCACGATTCACAATTCATTTTGAACACATAAAAATCATCAAAAATCCAATTCACAAGTAGTTTTCTTCATTAAGGTCATCTCAAATCCTAGAAGCACAAAATTTTAAAATTTTTCATTTTTTTTTGGTTTTTCAAAACTATCGAATGCAATGCAATAATGAAACATGCGACAAAGATAATTAAAGATGCAAAGTACTATGGACTAATCAAGCAAGCAAGTATCAGAGTTATTACAGACCATAGGTATTCAACCACCCCATACTTGAACCACACGTTGTCCCCATCGTGCAATGAAAGTGGAGGTAAAAGTACAGAAACTCACAAGTTCGGTAAAGCAGCTAAGGAGTGAATTTCATGATCAAAGTGGAGGCGGGAATAGGTGCCATGTCGGGTTATAGGGGTGATTGAACTGAGCGTGATAAAGGTCTCGTATCATGTGATGCCCCTGCTCCATGTCCATCCTCTATTGTAATGCGGGAAGCCATGGAAAGCTGCTCATCGAACCATGAGGGACTCTCCGAAGTGTTGGCTCATCGCTGAGAAGGGCTAGCTGGAGGACGACGGGCGGTGGACCTCCTAGGAAGCTTGTGCTACTCCCCCATAGTTGGAAATGAAGATGGCAGCTCCTGAGAGCTACCGAAGTCTCCGTCAGCCCTATAATCGCTGGGACCGGTATCCTTCCCAATGTCCATGTAATCCTGGCTTTGTCCTCCTGCCGCCTCAGTTACGGCCTCCTCCTCCTCATACTCCGGACCTCCCATCTCTGCGTGCATTGGATCAAACGTCAACTTCCAGTTGACATTGTTCCTAATGGTGTATTCCGCCTTCCATAGAATCCCTCTCGCACCCTTGCCCTCCTAGGGCGTGGCAGCATGTGGCGGTCCTTTGTGTCGGGGAATCAGAATACCCCTATGAATGAAGCGCTCAAGAACAAGAGGCCTAGCTTCTACAACAAGCTCACAAGCTGAAAAATCAACCCCTAGACGGCGAGCGATAAAGGTCACAATACCTCCCACGCAAATATCCCCCTTAGCTTTATTTTTGATCTTCCTCAGACTATCAGCTAGTAGAGTGGCACAATTAGGAGCGGTACCGGTAGCCATGCAGAACAATATGAACAACTCATCAGCCTTAAGCCGTTGTGGTGTCTCGGTTCTAGGAAAAAGACACTCGGGCATGATCCGATGTGCTAGCTTGAAAGACAAATTGTATATCAAGCTCTCCTTAGAGTCGGCCGGATGCCACCTATCTGCCGAACTCACCACCATAGCGATAAACTCCCAAAAGGCATGAGGTTTGGTGTTCCTAGGGAAGGTCGCGTTAGTAGTATCACCAGACCCGAAAATTTAAGCAAACCTCCCAATAGACATGTTATAGTTCTGATTCATCATCCTGAACTTAAGTGTTCTCTTCCTAGTATCATGATCAAAAGAGCTAAGAAACTCCATGGTGAGCTCCTCAAAAGTATGCTCCCTAATACCGATGAACTCTCTAAGCCCGGCATTATCAATCATCATATTGAGATCATCCAAAACATTCAAGCATTCAAGCTCCTCAAGTACAAGGTACCTAGGGGCTACAATGATGCGAGGTTGGATGGTTTGGTAAGCCTTTTTGTGTTCTTATAGTATGCGGGGGAGTCTAGGAGGTGGTGGTTATTGTTGTGGGGTTGTGGTAGTGGTAGTTGGGATGAGGAAGAGGCTCCCTTACTCTTTTGAAAAAATTTCGACCACTTTTATGCAAATTGTCCATAACTGGCAAAACCAAAGCCGGATCTTCACAAACCACGCCCGTGGAACTCAAGAACACCCCGTGGAAACTGTCGATTTTTCAGAAATCGACAATAACAGACAACAAACTCAACAACAACAATCCTAGGCTATTTCTACTTCCAATTCCGTCCTGTTCTCTAGCCAATCTTCTACAAAATCGAAAGAATCGAACCAAGATCAAGTTTAGAGAAAAACCTAGGTTTTTGGATTGAGAAATCCAAAATGCTTGCTGATTTCTTGTTCGTTTGTGTTGTTTGAGCATAGAATCCTCTATAGAATGATGAGAGCTTCGATTTAGGAAGAATAATCGTTGCAATCGGTTGCCCAATGCGAAGATCGGGGCCGGGGTTAGGGGTCGGCAATTTCCGCTGTGTAGGGCGTGGTTTTGGGGATTTTTGGCGCTGCAACTAAGTGAAGAGGACTATTTATACTTTCGTGGAATTTATGAAAACCACGACCCCATGGAAAAACCACGGGTGTGGAACCAACCGTGGCGCCTCTCAACTTGTGTTTCCACAACCAAAAATAGGAAACCGCGGCCGTGGAAACCTATTTATGCCCATGGAATCCCCTTTTATGTCCTTTTTCGATAATTTGGACTTTGCTATTCTTCCTCGCATCTTTTTAGAAAAACCGGGAACGAACCAACGAAAACGACAAAAACAAACAAACTAAGCTAATATAAGAAAAAGGGAAAAGAAGCAATATCTTGGGTTGCCTCCCAAGAAGCGCTTTGTTTAAGGTCCGTAGCTAGACCGATCCTTTTGTTTGCTTAAGTGAGGAGGATGGGTGCAATCTCCTCAATTTGAACTTCTGGTATGTACTTCTTTAGTCGTTGGCCATTGACCTTGAAAGCTAGGCATTGTTCACCCCATACTACAACTACACCATGGGGAAAAATATGTTTAATTACAAATGGTCCGGTCCAACGAGACTTCAACTTACCGGCAAATAGACGAAGACAGCAGTTGAAGAGAAGAACAAGATCGCCTTCTTCCAAATCCTTCGGAATCCAATGTTCGTTATGCCACTTCTTCCATCCTTTCCTGCAAGCTTGCACATTTTTCAATGCGCTCGTCACCTTGTTATGGCTTCTTGAAGCATCTCTAGATGTTTGTAAGGATGGAGAAAAGGTAAAATAATGTTTAAGAATGTTTTTAAGAAGAGGGAAAGAGGCATCTAGAATTTAGGATTCCACGGGTTCACTGCTACTTCCATGGTCGTGAAACCAACCGTGGCTGCTCTCGACTTGTCTTTCCACGGGGTAATTAATGCAAACCACGCCCGTGGAATGGCTTTAGCCGTGGTTTTCGCCAACCTTCGAGTCTTTCCGTTCTTCCTCCACAATGCTCCTTCTCTTGCCTCTTTTTGCTGGAATGTCGGGTGATATGGATTTCACCGTCTCCCTTGATTCTTCTTCTTGGAGAGAAAACTCTACATCTTCCCCCCAATATTGAAAGATAGCTTGGCAGTTTTGCAATCAACTTGACAACCCGAAGTTGCTAGGATAGGCCTCCCAATAATGATTGGTGTTGGATAATTTGCAGGAATGCCCAAAACCACAAAATCTATAGGAAGGTAAAACTTATCAAGCCTCACGTGAATGTCTTCTAATATGCCAACGGTTACGGTAGTGGATCGATCGGCCATGTGGAGTTTTATCTTTACCAGTCTAGGCTCTCCTAAACCAACCTTCTCACATAACTCAAGTGGGATGACGCTCACGCTTGCTCCAAGATAGCAAAGTGCATTGTACACGCCTTCTCCAATTCCAAGGGAAACACAAAACGAACCTAGATCCGTCATCTTGGGTGACTTTCTCTCCATCATGGTTTTGATGAGTTCTATGACTCGGAAGTCATCTTCACTTCACCAAAATCCTCTAGCTTCCTCTTGTTTGAGAGGATTGTCCAAGAACTTCCCATAAGCCGGCATACCTAAAATTGCATCAATAAAAGGTATGTTAATATGCAGTTTGCTCATAAGTTCAATGAACTTACTAAAGTGTTTATCAAGATGCGCTCTCGCTCTATTTTGTGGAAACAGAAGCGGAGGTTTTTAGGCCGGAGGAGGAACGTAAACGGGGACCTTCTCCTTTTCTTTCTCAGCCGGAGCCTCAACTTCTACGGGCTGCTCGCCCTTATCACTCGTCTTTGGCGTAGGATCGGTGGTCTTCGCACCACTCCTTGTTGTGATCGACATCACTTGCCCCTTCGGGTTATCTTCAGTCTTTCCGGGAAGTCTCCCTTGATCTCTTGGAGCTTCTCCGGCCTTACTAATCACTTGATTTTCCAAGGCTTTTTGTGCCTTAGAAATTAAAGTGATGGAATTCTCTAACCCTTGCATCTTCCCCATCATTGTTTTTATCATTGCTTCAAGCTTGTCCCTTGCCGGTTGGCTTGAACTCAATGAAGCTTGTCCCTGAATTTTCAAGGGAATAGAGGAAGAATAAGAAGGAGGGTTTAGTTAATTTTCAGCATGGGAATAAGGATTACCGGAATTTTGCTGATTGGATCTCCAATTGTTGTTGTAGTTCCGGTTGTTATTATTGTTGTTCCAATTGTTGTTCCTATTCACTTGTTGGTTTCCTCTTCCAACATAGCCCACATCTTTGTCCTTGGGCTTCTTCACATGAGCTGTCAAAAGGTCTTTCCAAGCCTTCATTTCACTATATAAAGTGTTCAACTCCTTGACACTAGAGGCGGTAAGATTCAGCACCGGAGTTCTTCAGCCTTGACTCCCTACTTCCTCGCTTCGATGCGAGTACTTCTCAATTGTGAGAGTTTGCTTCTCAACAAATTCCCATGCCTCATCTACAGGCTTGTCTATAAAAGTTCCACCAGAAAGTGATTGTATCTTGAATTGCGCTTCCACATCCAAGCCTTTAAAGTAGATCACAAGCAAATCAATCTTTGGAATCCTATGATGTGGGAAATCTAATAAGAGGTCCTTGAACCTTTCCTATGAGGTGAAGAGACTTTCACCACTCTTCATCACAAATGCGCTGATTTTAGCTCTACATTCCTCTGTCTTCGATGGCAGAAAGAATTTGGTAAGAAACTCCACGGTCATCTCTTCCCTAGTGTTCACTCTTCCGCGGGAAGTGATTGGTACCATGCTAGTGCTTTATCCTTCAAAGAGAAAAAGAAAACACGCAACTTATAATTATTGTTCTCGCACCTTGAAGGTCTCAATGTTTCCATCAAGATCTCATAGTTCTGAAGATGTTGGTGCGGTGACTCTCTCTATTCCTCCAAAGCGATTTTGCTGGATCATAGTAATCACCAGAGGTCTAAACTCGTAATCACGATCAGTTGAATCTCCCAAGTGTACGCCCGGATTGCGAGCTTGCTAGACCGGATCCATCCGTTGCCCAAGTGTTTGAGGAACACCCGCAAACGGATCAAGTGGCTCCACTTTTGCTGGAGGTGGTGGTGGCACATAAACTGGTGGTGGTAAGTTGTTAACGGGCACTAGTGAAGGTGGATTAACCACAACTCTAGCATCCGCGTCTCTCTCCTGATTTGCTAGTTGTGCTTGTGCTATCATATTGGCCATATCGGCTCGAAGTCATTCTTTTAGAGTAGCTTGATCAGCTCTCTCTTTCCTGAAGGCTTCTTCTTGTTGCCTTATCTGATCTCGAGCTGCAGCTAATTCAGCTCTAAGATCCTCCAACTCTTGATTGTTTTTAGCGGCCATTTTTTAGCCTCTCTCAACTTCTTCTTGTAAGTATTTTCTGGTTTAGGATCGTAAGGAACGATTTCATTACCGATTCCCGTCCTTCACATAAACCTTAAGAAAGATCCTTCAAGAACATTCAACAAGAATAATCGGTAGCAAAGGTAGAAGCTACCAAGCTAGACTACCGTGCACTGGATTGGTCTAGACCAATTCCCTGGCAACGACGCCAAAAACTTGTTTGCTCCAAAAGGTGTGTGTGCTAATAAGCTTTATATTTACATCCAATAGTTAAGCCTAACGATATCAAACCCGCAGTTTACGGATCAATCGCAGTATGGGCTGATATTCCGGAGTCGATCTCAGGGAATCGGTTAGAACAAAGCAGTAAAGGTAATCCAACTTCAGTAGCAATTAATGCAATGTTCACAATAAAGAATATAGAAGCAAGAATAATGGGAGTGCGGATTCTAAAGATCCAAGTATCCGGTTGCGGTATTTGATTCAAGATATCTAAGGATGTGTACGGACATAGCTGGATAACAAGGTATATATTCTTCGGTAGGATGTCGTCCGGTGAAGATCCAACTTCCATTTGTCCCAACCCAAGGATTCTACTTAATGGATGTTGAGTCTTGTCAAGAAGATTTCATAAGGATAGGATTCAACTCTCATACCAAACCAATACCCAAGGAAAAGAAAGACAAAGGCAAAGACTACGACACTCCTCACCGAATAGAGGGTTTTGAATCCTCTATTACCTAGAAATCGTAAACACTAACACCCAAGCAAGGATAAGGGTTAGAAAGGGTTAACAAAGGTAGGATTTAATCAATCTTGAACTTTGGATAAAGACAAAAGCGAAACGTGCAAGACAGAGGAAAACACAGGCAGATCTTGGGAAAACACGGTCATTGTTCCTGAAGAACAGGCCGTGGAAATCCTCGTTAGAGGGTTTCGTCTCACAACTCTCAAGGTCCGATTTGTTAAGGCTCAATCCATCATCATCTGTACCACTACCATCAACCCTTCACCCTAGAACCCAGGGAGGTTTAGCCAACAATCATCATCGTAATCAAATCAAGATTAAGAAAAGAAATCAAGAAAGGCATGCAATCAAGAAGAACACAAACATGAATAAAACCAATCTTCAAAGAATTAATAACTCAATCAAACGATATATAATCCCAAAATGTGTTCTCAAAGACGATAATCAAAGACTAGAACAATCTTACAAATCTCTAAAGCGGAATCAAGAACTTCTTCAATCTCCTCCAATGGTGAAGCAATCCTTTCCGAAGTACGGAAAATGGAATCCAAATACGTCAAGCGTGATCCTAAAGCGCGGTCTTTCCGGCCTCAAGCGAGATCTCTGTCTATAACGTGATATCCAAAATGCAGCCGTCAACCTCCTTTTATAAAATAAAATAAGGTTAAAAGGCTCATTCCTTTCTTGATGACGTGGCAATTAACGTAACGGTCTTTTCCGAAGAAAACCACGGGTGACATCACAAAACTACGGTCGTGGTTCCTCCCGTGGCGATTCTCGACCTTTATTTCCATGTGTGAAATTCAATTAGTTATCTGAACCCTGGCCGTGGAATTTCCTTCTTGGCCGTGGTTCTTCCTTTTCGACGCTTTTCTCCTTTATTTCACTTCATACTTCTTCCAATGATGTTCCAATGCTTCCCAATGAAATCGTCATCGACCAATGCTCAGTGAATGGTCCCTTTCTACTCCATTTCAGCTCCTATTACCCTAAAACCACAATAAAGCTTGTGTAGATCTCGATTCCAAGATAGTGGGTGAATATACTCGATAAATGCTATGAATGCATGTCCTTGTACTAAAAAAAAGGAGAAAACTTCCTATATGCACATCTAAACTACGTCATATTTCATGCTATCAAGTAAGGTGTGGAGTGAGCCTCTTGCAGGATCCTCTGTCTCAAATTTGCATATGCAGGTACACAAACACGATCGCGGCGTCTTCATCACTCCATATTTTCCTATTGAGAACTGTGGGGCCTCACCATGAGAAATCCTATCTCGTATCCTCATCAACGCCGTGCAGGTCCCCTACTTTTGTTGGATTTTACCCAACAGATCAGGTAGAACCTCCGATGTAATAGCCTTAGTTTTATAAGGATTCCGCACCTGTTCCTCAATTGAGACGCAAGTGTTGAGCTTGTGCTGAGCCAAGGCTGAGCCGCCTCTACGGCTCTGTAGACCGCCCCAGCGCCTGTTGGCCGCTCCTGCGCCTCAGGGATCCGCCCTTGCGGATTTCTACGGCTGCAACCACCTTTGTTGACCCTTTGACCCGTGCTTTACCCTTAGCTTCCTATATAAGTTTCCTTCTCTTTCTTCTGATGAGGGTTTCCTCATTTGCCTTCATCATCTTCATCTTCTCTCTCTCACATTCTTCACCTTCCTTCTTCTTCTTCTTCTTCTTCTTCTTCTTCTTCTTGTTAGATTGGATCTTGGAAGAGGTTTGATGCTGATAGTTGCGTTTGTTGATGTTGAGAGAGTTGTTGTTGTCTTGTACTTGAGGTTGTGAGACGTCCACCCTTTCTCCTGAGTTGTTGTGGTAGGTTTCTTTTTTCATTTCTTCTTTCTTTTCTTTGTTCTTCTTCTTTAGTTTAGGAATCCACAAGGACGTTTTGTTAATCATATGTATGTATATATGTATGTGGATGATTGTTGGATGGTCAAAAAATGAAGAAGGTCGAGTGAAAGATCGAAGAAGCCACAGAGGGTTCCTCTGCTGTTCTACTGCCCTTGCGCCTGCTATGAGCCGCCCCTGCGCCTGGTGTACCACTGCCCCTGCGTGAGAGAGCCACCGCCTCTGCGCCTCCTTGGTGTAGCGCCCTTGCGTTTCCTGCTTCCGCAGGTGCGTGTCCAAGACATACCTAGTTGGTATGTTTCCTTCCTCTGCTTTCCTTTGGTCTTGGCTTAGAGTAGGCTAGTAGAGTGTGTTATGAGATGTTGATAATGCCTTAGGCATTTGTGAGCTTAAGATATTGAGGTTTGGTTTTGAGTAGTGGTTGGGTTTGGTTATGGGGTTAGGAGGTGGAATCTCCTAACCTTGGGACGATGTTGATATTTTTGTGCCTTGCTAATGCAGGCATTGATCGTTTCTACAAGGGGAAGTTGTGACGTGGTATAGATCGACGTTATGACAGGTAAGTCCATGAGACTTACTTAGCGAGCAATTGTGGGTTTGAGTGTGTGAAGTGGTGGTGTGTGTGTGCATATGTATGTTGCATTTATAACCTAACTGGACTAAGATGACCCTACATGCATATTATTGGCCCAAGTGTATAATAACTGGCGGTGATGAGTTACCTAGCCCAAAATTGGGTGGCTAGGGAGGTTCTCTACGACCAGACCTTCAGGTGGTGGTGATTGACACCATTCCAAACCGGGAGGGAAACGTGGACAAAGGCGTTGGGAGTTTACTCCGTGTGTCACAAGGAAATGAATTAGTAATGGTATAACTTAAGTAAAAATAATAAATGGATATGTGTGTGCATAACATGATGTGATGTGTTGATGTGTTATATGTGCTATTGCTTCATTCTTATTTATTTCTATTAACTAACAATTTATACCGTGTTGTAGGTCTTCTACAGGATAGGAAGACTGTAGAGTGAGCCAGATGGGTGATCAGCCGAGGGCTTCCGTACACTAGGTTGTGCGAGGGTTATGAGATCATTTGTATACATTTGTGTATGGTGTTCCTGTTTTGTACTTGGCTGTGGTGTGTAATCCTTTTGATGTATATATTTGCACAGTTTAATGTATTTGGTTTTAATCTATTTGTGTCTTGTTGTAAGATCCAATGTAGTTGTTGTCAGGTTAGGGTCAGGATCCATTGTGAGATCCTAGCCCAGTAGCGCCCCGACTTCTGCGGATTTAGGGTGTTACAAAGTTGGTATCAGAGCCTTAGGTTGACAACAATGAGATTTGCAATCTGCAATAAAGGTCAAATAAATAAATAAACAGAATCTGAAAGGGTCTAGAATTTTCAAAAGGAATTTGGTTTTGAAAAGAGCACAACTGTTTTGGGATAGTGTGTACACACACAACATCACATAAAACACACACAAACAATATATATATATGTATATATATATATATATATATATATATATATATATATATATATATATATATATATATATATATATATATAGGGTCAGGATCCGGTAAGAACATGTTTTACAATAAGAAATAAGAACAGTTATGGATCGTCGGATCAATGCACGGATGACTTAGATTTAACGTCAAAATAAGGCAGATTTTATTCTAATATATTATAGTCTCGTGCACATGGTAACAATAATATACACGGTATGTTTATATGAAAACAAATTTCTTATTATCTAATTAATGTTGTACGGAAATAAAATATATGTTCACGGAAATATCTCGTGCATATGACATTTCTTGTATGTAGCCGCGATGTATTATATAGTGGAAACGTATTCGTGCATTCTTTATTTAGCCGTGCATCAATTAATTTGTGGATAAGAATATAGTCGTCTATATGATAGAATAGAGTCGTGCATGTGATAATAGAGTCGTGAATGTAATGTTAACGTGTGCTAGCACTACTTGTGCATGTGTTTTTAAAAATAGATTTGTGCATGTAATTTGAGCATGCTACTAACTAATGTCACTAACTTAAACGTGCACAACTACTACCGCTACTAATCCTATTAAAACTTAAATGAGTGTATTGTGTCATTTGAACTTGACGTGCACTAGCGTCACGTGCATTAGCGCTACTAGTAACTTAAAACGTGTATATGAAGTAGGGTATATTAAATAATAAATCGTGCATGTATATTATATGTTACTTAAAACGTGCACAACTACTAGTAACACTATTAACTTAAAACGTGTATATGAAACGTGTATATGAAGTACCGGAACATGAAGAATAAAAAGATAATGAATATGTTAATCCGTGTACTTAATTTGGTAATAAAAACATTAATTTCTTACATGGTAACCGTAGATATATATCCAAAAAATACATATGTAGTTGATTAATATACAAAAATAAGAATGAATCGTGAACGTCGATTGTGTTTAACCCTGCGGACGAAATTTGTTCACATTTTAATACCGTAAGTTATGCTTTTACTTGATCATCTATCTCTCTCTCTCTCTCTATATATATATATATATATAGTTAGGATCAAGTAAGAACATGTTTTACCGTAAGAAATGAGAACAAACGTCGATCACATGATTAAACACAATCGACACTCATGATTCGTTTTTATTTTTGTATACTAATTAATTAAGTTTTTATATTTGGATAGTTATATTCATTTACCATATAATGAATAAAACTTATTTACTGCCTAAAATACTCGTGCACCTATAAATTTGTGTAGTCGGATAGTGTTCGCCACTTAGCGTGCGTGCAAATAAGTCTTAAATTTATAAAACTAGAAATCAAGCAAGCGAACCCGCAGTGTACGGATCGACGTAGTTAAGCAAGAATTCCAGAGTATCGAACACAGGGATTTGGGGGGAACAAATTCAATTATAAAGTTGTCAAGCAAGAAAAAGGGTAAAGCCTTGCAAATATATTGGGAAAACAGCAACCCTAAAGATTCAGGTATCTAATTGTGGCAATCGATTCAAGATATACTAAAGAACTAAAGACAGAGTCAAGAGTTGCAAATGTATGCTAAGGTAAAGCAATGTACGGTGAAGTTCCAAGGCTTTATATGACTTATCTAAGGACACTCTCTATAAAGGTTGTTGAGGCTTCAGTATAGAAATGATCTAAAGACAAGAATTAATCTCAAATACCCAAACTTGTAACCCAAGGATCAAGACTAACTAAACCGATTAAGGTTGTGACACTCAAAATCGAAGTAGAGGTTGTTGAGGCTTCACTACTACCTAGAAAAGGCAAGCCAAGACTAAGTTAAAGCAAATCTTTAACTTTGGATTAAAGTAAAAGCAAAGTTCGTAAACTAGTGTAAATTACGGGTAGATCTTGAGTTCCACGGCCGTAGAACCTCAAGAACTGGCCGTGATTTTGGTTCGTCGGCGAATCTCTCTAACTCTCAGGGTCCAATCTGTTTACAATCGATCTATCATCATCTAAGCCACAACTATCAACCCTTCACCTTAGAATTGCTAAAGGGTTTTAGCCAACAACAGTCATTATGATATCAAATTCAAGTTTAAGAAGAATGAAAGATGAAAACCTTCAATAAACTTCAAATCAATCTCAAATCCACAAACAAGGGTAATAATGTATATCAGATTTGGAATAACACAAACCAATGATAATCCTTGATAAGAACGAAGAACGGGATGTCAATCCGTCTTCTAGTCAAACCTAGGAATAAAAGGCGCAACTTCCGCCACACACAACTTCCAAATCTTCAAGCCTTCGTAAATCTCCGTTGCAAAAATGCAATTCTCCGCATGTCCAATGAAACCCTAGGAACGTGTAAGTGAGCATAAGCGAAGGTGCCGAATTCTCCCTCCTTCAGTCCTTTTATAAGGAAGGATAGAATAACCGTCCGACCCATATGCGTAAACAATGTGTCCATATTTTATTCGTCAAAAGATTGCCTAAATCACGGTTTCATGGAGTTCTACGGCCGTGGTTTAGAGCGTGGAAGTGGATTACGGTTCTTCACAACTTCCACGACCGTACTTTATACCGTGTAACTCTCTGGAATGCTCCACGTTCATGTTGCCAAGATTCACGGCCGTGGTTTTGGGCGTGGACTTCTCTACGGCCGTATTTTAGAGCGTGGAAGCGTAAACTGCTCGTAGTTTCGTTTGTTTCGTGCCATTCCTCATCCTAGCATCTTCCTTGGCTTCTTTGATATGTCCTCAATCCTTGGATGTGCTCAATTCATCTCCATCCTCTCTTAATTGGTTCGGTTTTAGCTCTTATTCACCTATAATCAACACAAAGCCTATGTAGATCTCTATATCGATGATGTAGATAAACTAGCTGACAATTGCTTCAATGCCTTATCAATGAACACTATAATGGATGAAAAACATCTAGAAAACGTGCCTAAAATATCACAATATTTCATGCTAACAGATAGTAGTGCACAAAAGTACATGTGCACAACAAGGTTGAAAGCGATCCATGTTAAAAAAAATTCCAAAATTTACATGTTAGTAATATATAGAATATACACTCGTGCTCAATATCAATAGATATCAATAAAACATGCATGATGTTATTTGTATTAAACCACTATATTGTATGTATAATCGTGCACGTAATATTGTAAAACAACTACAAAGTATATATGCACTAAACGTGCATGGTGTTATGTGCACAAAACTTAAAGCACAACATTTGCACGACTATAACAATAATATCGTATGCACTAAACGTGCATAGGCACAATACTTAAAGCACAAAACTTGCATGACTATAAGAATTAATCAAATAAATTTATATCATCGTATAAAGCACGAATGAGAAATTACCGATGCGTGAACAAACAAACCAAGAAATTCAATTGAATATATATCTAATAACATGAATACATAAAACACAAATGAATGATATGAACATACAAAAAAATTCTTGCAAACTGGGAAAGTTTTAATTCATATAGTCGTTCACAATGAAACACACACAATATTCGATTTCTATGCGTATTAAGTTCATATTTGCCATATAAAGTTATTCTGCGTTATTGTGCATTAATATCTCCATATTTGATCGATTAATCATAAACGTTTATTATTTGATCTGACGATTCATATGTGTTCTTATTTCTTACCGTAACACTTGTTCTTACTAGATCCTGACCCTATATATATATATTACAGAGTGTAGATCATATGAGAATAGAGCTTATCGTGTAATCATGAGAACTGATTCGTAATTATTATTAGTTTTGTTACGAATGTGCCATATCGTTTAATGTATTATTCGTAGTTATTGTTGGTTGAGTGGATTATTCGTAGTTATTATTGGTTATTCGTAATTAATATTATTCGTAATTATTATTAATTATGATATCTACACTAAATGTCGACCCTTAATACTCATCATCCGACGGTCTAAGATTGTTCTCATGATTACACGATAAGCCTGTTCTCATGGGAACCACACCCTATATATATATATATATATATAGATATATACACACACACTTAAGGTGAACATGCACACACAACATCACACAAACACACACACACACACACACACACACACACACATATATATATATATATATATATATATATATATATATATATATATATATATATATATATATATATATATATATATATATATATATGTGTGTGTGTGTGTGTGTGTGTGTGTGTGATGTTGTGTGTGCATGTTGACCTTAAGTGTGTGTATGTATATATATATATATATACATATACTTAAGGTCAACATGCACACACAACAACACGCGCGCGCGCGCGCGCACACACACACACACATATATATATATATAGCCTTATAAGATTAGGGGGGCATATCCTACAGATGACTCACACTAGAGTGCCATCTGCAGTAGGACGAGGTAGGGGTAGACCCCCTCTTCCTCCAGTAGTGTTAGGTCCCCACTACTGATCCCTTGCAATGAAGGATAGATCCGAAGAGACCGACTATGTCTCGATGAGTGGACCCGAGTTTTGCAAATATATACGCCAAGTACAAGAGGCAACAAGAGCAAGTAGACCTACCCCGAGTTTACCAACATTTGTAGGCCCAACTGAGGCCTCCAGATCAGGGAAGAAACAATGGACCGGACTAGTGAGGATGAAGTAGAGACTTCAGGGGTTGGACATAGTCATACCTAAGGACGGTTGAGTAGTCCATTGTCCATACTGACGTCTAGTTGAGTTACATACTATTACAACTGTGGGAAGTCTGGACATAGATGGCCGGAGTGTAAGAAGTCATTAGTGACATGCTTTACATGTGGTAAGGTAGGGCATCGATCGATCTTTTGCCGACAAAACAAGGTGCTTCATGAGCAAGTTATCTTCCATTTTTAGGTTGCTAAAGGTGAACGAATAAGATTGAGTTACCATTTGGACGTACAAGTTGCAAAGACGGGACGATTGTGTTTCAACTGTGGTGATCCCCGACATTTACGCCCTAAGTGCCCATTAGCACCAATAGCTTGCTTTACGTGTGACGGGTTAGGTCATTTGGCTCCCTTCTACCAGCAAGACAATGTTTCTTCTTAGCGAGATTCTTCTACTGCCGGTACAACTGGAGTAGAGGCACCGACTATGATGATGACCCCAATGATACATGAGGAGTATACGTTGGATTTTCAAGTGATGATATGAAGTGGAGCCGCTGATGTCAGCTGTTACAGGTACCCTCTTTGTTTTGGTTTACCTGTTAGAGTTTTGTTTGATACGAGTGTTACACGCTCTTTCGTATCGGATGCATGCGTTGATAGACTGACATTAGATACAATAGAAGGTAGACTTTTCTTGATAGGGTTACCCGATGGGGATTAGGTGAGAGGAACCCAAGAGGTACATGGTTGTCCTATACATTTAGGAAACAATGATTTCTTAGTGGACTTCTTTGTCATGCCACTAGTGCATGAGGAAATCATTTTGGATATCGATTAGATGGATATATATCGTGTTGTGTTAGATGTAGGTAAGAGGACCGTGACGGCCTCTACCGAGCCGGGGCAGATCGTGCTTTTCCGAGGTTGGGACCTTGGAAAGTCGGGTATGGTTAGTAGTGTAGCATGAGCACCGAGATTGATCGCACAAGGTTGCAAGGCCTTCTGGTGATATGTCATGAAGGAGAGAAAGAGTGCAGCGTTAGAGGACATCCTAGTGGTTGCGAGTTTCTGGATGTGTTTGCTGAGCCATGTAGTTTGCCGCCTCAAAGGAGCGTAGATTTCGGTATCGAGTTAGAGCTTTGTACGAGACCGATCTCAAAGGCCCCATACCATATGATGCCTATCGAGTTGTTAGAGCTGAAGAAGCAACTCGAGGAGTTGGTTGAGAAGGGCTTTATCCGCCCTAGCGTATTCCCGTGGGGAGCACTTGTCCTCTTCATGCGGAAGAAGGACAGATCGTTGAGATTGTGTATTGACTACATAGAGATGAACAAGGTGACCATCGAGAACAAGTATCCTTTGCCTCGCATCAATGACTTGTTAGATCAGCTTCAGGAAGCGAATGTATTCTCCAGGACTGACTTGCACTTGGGGTATCACCAGCTGAGGGTGAGAGAGGAGGATGTGCATAAGACGGCATTTCGGACTCGGAGTGGCCACTACGAGTTTGTAGTGATGCCAATCGGGATCACAAATGCACCCTCCGTCTTTATGGAGTTGATGAACGGCATATTCATCGACTTCCTGGATCAGTTTGTGGTAGTCTTCATAGACGATATCATGGTGTACTCTCGTAGCATAGAGGAATAGGTAGGACATCTGAGGACGGTTTTGCGAGTTTTGAGGGATAGAGAATTGTATGCCAAGTTCTATTAGTGCGAGTTTTGGATGCCAAAAATAGCATTTATGTGTCATGTTGTCTCCGCCGATGGGATCAAGGTTGATCCGGTGAGGATCCAGTCTGTAGAAGCATGAACGACACCGATGAACGTCAAGGAAGTGCGCAACTTCCTTGGCCTAACCGGTTATTACCGACGATTTGTGGAGGGATTCTCGCTGATGCATTAGTAGAAAGACGCCTCAGGAGAAGGCGATTTCGAGATTAATAGTTCAGCCACAACTGTAGAGATGTCTAGCGTGGCTAGAAATGGACATCCCGTTTCCTAACGGGGATGCCTTATTGAGTACCTTAGAGGTTCTACCTGATCTATTGTGTGAGATCGAACAGAAGTAGGGGACCATCTCGATACTGGTGAGGATACGAGATAAGATATCTTATGGTGAGGCACTACAGTTCTCCATAGGAGCAGATGGAGTGATGAGACGCCACGACCGCGTTTGTATACTGATGCGGATTTGAGGCAAAGGATTCTGAAGGAGGCTCACTCCACATCTTACTCAGTGCACCCCGGGTGCGAGTAAGATTTATCAAGATGTGAGACGTTCATATTGGTAGGGAGGGATGAAGCTCGATGTGGCCAGATTTGTGGCTCAGTGTGCAACCTGTTAACACGTCAAGATAGAGCATTGCAGAGCAAGGGGAGGGCTCCACCCACTCCCAGTACCGTAGTGGAAGGGGAGGACATCTACATGGATTTTGTGACAGGTTTTAAACCGAGCAAGAGCTTTGATGCCATTTGGGTTGTGGTTGACAGATTGACGAAGACTGCACGTTTCCTTCCTATTAAGGAAACATGGCCAATGAGAAGATTAGATGAGGAGTTCACCAGACAAATTATGAGACTCTATGGTGTACTTAGGAAGATCGTCTCGAATCGAGATGGATGATTTACCTTGAGGTTCTGGCAGCAGATTCAGACTGCTTTGGAGATGAGTTTGCACTTCACGACTGCGTTTTATCCTCAGACAAATGGTCAGTCAGAGAGGACCATTCGAATGATAGAGGACATGCTGCGAGCTTGTGTGTTGGACTGGAGACAAGGATGGTCAGATTACCTCCCATTGGTTGAGTTCTCATACAACAACGACTATCATGCATCGATTGGAATGGCCCCATATGAGGCATTGTATGGACGTTGATGTCATACGCCATTATACTGGGATGAGCCTAGCAATGTCAGTGGTTTAGCGTTGGAGCAAATTCAGGATGATATGGCTCAAGTAGCGCTGATTAGAGAGAGTATGCTGGCTGTACAGTGTCATCAGAAGTCGTATGCACACAAGAGGCGTCGACCTCTAGAGTTCAGATTTGGAGCTCATGTCTAGCTGAGAGTATCTCCGACGCGAGGCATTATATGTTTTGACCTAAAGGGGAAGTTGAGTTCCCGATATGTTAGTCTTTTTGAGATACTTGACAGAGTTGGGAGAGCAACATGCATATTAGCTTTTCCACCGAGGTTAGAGGGTGTTCACCCTGTGTTTCATGTGTCTCAGTTGAGGGAGTACATACTAGATTCGAGATACATCGTTAGTTGTGATGGCTTAGTGGTTGAGCCACACCACACCTTTGTTGAGCACCCAGTTGCAGTCATAGAACGAGGTGTGAGACACCTGCGTTTGAATGACATTCCTATATTAAGGATACAGTGGTCGAGACGAGGACCTATTGCGGCCACATGGGAGACTGAGGATAGTATCTAGAGGAACTATCTTGAGTTCTATGCCGAGATAGATGCACCTGTAGGATCCACGAGTAGATCTTAGTGTTATCTTGGCGTGTATATGTTATGTGCTTATGTTATATGATGTGTTTTTGTGCTAGCCGTGATGTGTATATGCAATCTTATTAGATATTGTTTGCTAGTGCGAGTTGTGTTATAGATGAAGATGGTTCTTCCTCCATGCTATCGTTATATGATTAAGGTTTAGCTGGAGATGGTTATTCCTCCATGCTTTTGGTTGTCGACATGGTTAGCTGGAGATCATTCTTCCTCCATGCTTTTGTTGATGGGTATAGTTGGCAAGAGACGGTTTTCCTCCACACCCTTGCATTATGAGTGCGGTTTGGCTGGAGATGGTTTTCCTCCATGCCATTGTGAAGTGGTTATGGGTTTGCTAGAGATGGTTTTTCTCTATGCCTTGGTTAGCGTTGTGATTTGGTAGTTGGAGTTGATGATTCCTCCATGCTGTGCTTTGAGATGTTAGAATATTATAGGTTGTGATCTTATGAGCGGAGATGTGATGCCTCCGATAGAGAGAGTGTTTATACCTCGGCATATGGGTCCGAGAGGATTTGGGATTTGTTCAAGTTTTGAGATGAAAGTTGTTTAAGGGGGGTGTGATGTAAGAGCCTTAGTCTTTTAGGGATTCCGCACATGCGCCTCAGCTGAGACGCAGGTGATGAGCTTGTGCTGAGCCAGGGTTGAGCCGCCCCTGCGGCTCTGTAGACCGCCCCAACGTCTATTGGCCGCTCCTACGCCTTAGGGATCCGCGCATGCGGATTTCTGCACCACAAGGACCCGTGCTTTACCCTTAGATTCCTATATAAGTTTTCTTCTCTTTCTTGTGATGAGGGTTTCCACATTTTCCTTCCTCAGCTTCATTTTCTCTCTCTCACATTCTTCACCTTTCTTCTTCTTCTTTCCTTGAGTTTCCATTGAAGATCTTGTTAGATTGGATCTTGGAAGAGGTTTGATGTTGGTACTTGTATTTTTTGATGTTGAGAGAGTTGTTTTTGTTGTTGTGTTGTGCTTGAGGTTGTGAGACGTCCACCCCTTCTCCTGAGTTGTTGTGGTAGGTTTCCTTTTTCTTTTCTTCTTCTTTTCATTGTTCTTCCTCTTTAGTTTTGGAATCCATAAGATTGAGCTTGTGTGGATCTTTCCTTGACGTTTTGATGATCATTTGTATGTATATATGTATGTGGGTGGTTGTTGGATGGTGAAGAAGTGAAGATGGTTGAGTGAAAGATCGAAGGGAAGCCATAGAGGGCTCCTCTTCTATTCTACCGCCCCTGCTCCTGCCAGGAGCCGCCCCTGCGCCCTGTGTGCCACCGCCCTTGTGTGAGAGAGCCACCACCCCTGTACCTCCCTAGTGCAGCGCCCTTGCGTTTCTTGTTTCCGCATGTGCACGTCCAAAACATACCTAGTTGGTATGTTTCCTTCCTCTCCTTTCCTTTTGCCTTGGCTTAGAGTAGCTAGGCTAGTAGAGTTTGTTGTGAGATGTTCATAATGCCTTAGGCATGTGTGAGCTTATGATATCGAGGTTTGGTTTTGAGTTGTGGTTGGGTTTGGTTATGGGGTTAGGAGGTGGAATCTCCTAACCTTGGGACGATGTTGATATTTTTGTGCCTTACTGATGCAGGCGCTTATCATTTCTTCGAGGGGAAGCTGTGACGTGGTATAGATCGACGTTATGACAGGTAAGTCCATGGGACTTACTTAGAGAGCAGTTGTGGGTTTGAGTGTGTGTTGTGGTGGTGGTGGTGTGTGCATATGTATGTTGCATTTATTACCTAACTCTCTAGGATGACCCTACATGCATATTATTGGCCCAAGTGTATCATAACGGGCGGTGATGACTTGTCTAGACCAGAATTGGGTGGCTAGGGAGGTTCTTTGCGACCAGACTTCCAGGTGGTGATGATTGACACCATTCCAAACCTGGAGGGAAACGGGGACAAAGGTAGTTTACTCCGCGTGTCACAAGGAAATGAATTAGTAATGGTAAAACTTAAGTAAATATAATAAACGGATATGTGTGTGTGCATAGCATGATGTGATGTGCTGTTGTGTTTTATGTGCTACTGCTTCATTCTTATTCATTTATGTTAGCTAACGGTTTATACCGTGTTGTAGATCTTCTAGAGGATAAGAAGACTGCAGAGTGAGCCAGATGGGTGATCAACCGAGGGCTTCCGTACACTAGGTCTACCCAGTCCGCTATCTGATTGGTGATCAGCCGGATGAGTGATCAACTGAGGGGTTCCGTACACTAGTGAGCCAGATGGCATCCCCGGCTCCGCCTGGAACCTGAAGCTCCACCAAGACCACTAGTCTGCCCAAGTCCGTTGTCTCTTCTCAGACCGTCCCGTCTGAGAAGTCGTCCTCTGGCTAGCCCACTCACGCTCATAAGATGTGGCTCTCTCTTGATAGTCTGTTAAAGAATCACAATGAAAAGCCTCCATATAGGAACATGTACTCTCTCTCAGTCGACGGGAGAACAAATACATGTGCTAATCCTCAGAATGTGCAGCTGGACCCAGTAGTGCCACCTCCTCCTAGAGTCGACTGATGACATTAGCTATCGGCACATCCTCGAAGCCTTCCTCAACAAAATCCCGCAGTTTCTCCCTCCTTAGTGAGGCAGATCAGAAACGCTCTCGGATCATACTCTGCCTCTGATCATAGCTAGTAGCTTGAATCCACATGGTCCTCCACCACTACTATGCTAGGTCACGGAATAGAGCTTGTACTAGCTCTATTCGTATGTCCTTTGGACATCAAATAGACTCAAGGGCTGAGTCCACATGTCCAATCCAAATCTCAGTCTCCAATCCCACTTT
The DNA here is from genome assembly GCA_033239045.1 of Fagopyrum esculentum. Classification (NCBI taxonomy): domain Eukaryota; kingdom Viridiplantae; phylum Streptophyta; class Magnoliopsida; order Caryophyllales; family Polygonaceae; genus Fagopyrum; species Fagopyrum esculentum. Next base: position 100,985,957 of record BSUD01000002.1, on the reverse strand, counting down.
CCCAGAGAAAAGTGGTACTATCATCTAATGAAATGCCTTCAACCAAGTGTCTGGTCGAGGCCCTCTATACTCCTCTAGAACTCTAGCAACCTCCGCAGCACGTGCCGGCATAACTGGCACCTAAGTAGCTCCTTGGGACATCTCAGTTGATCCCTCCTGCGCTGGCAGATCCGGGACACGTCTACCCGCTCTGGCAGCTTCCTCGACCTGCCTGATGTACGTGTGGAACTTTGGTCCCCTCATAGAGACATGATCCGAGTCATCTGACTGGACTCGCTGAGATCTCTATCTCGCAGCTCCACCACTCCTAGTCTCCGGAACGACACTCTCAACAACCTCCTCGTGTATATCCTCCATTGCAGGCGGATCAGCAATGGGAACATATCCCTGACCTATTACTCTTAGAGGAAGAGGGGGTCTACCCCTACCTTGTCCAACTATAACGTTGGTCTTGTCTGATCCATATGCGGTGTATGCACACCTAACTTATAAGGCTATATATATATATATATATATATATATATATATATATATATATATATATATATATATATATATATATGACCAACATGCAAACACAACATCACATAATACATATATATATATATATACTATCGAGATCCTCAGAAGGGTGATGAATTCCCGTACACTCTAGCCCAAAATAGTTGTACTCTTTTCAAAACCAAAAATCTTTTTTAAAAGACAGACCCCTTTCAGGTTCTGTTTATTTATCTATTCGACCTTTATTGCAAATTGCAAGTGCCATTGTTGTCAACCTAAGGCTTGGATAACAACTCTGTAACACCCCAAATCCGCGGAACTCGGGGCGCTACTGGGCTAGGATCTCACAATGGATCCTGACCCTAGCCTGACAACAAATTCACTGCATCTTACAACAAGGCACAAATAGATTGAAACCAAAATATCAATCTGTATAAATATATACAAACAAAGGTTTTACAAAACACCGCTGAGTACAAAACATCAGCACATATCCATACATGTACAAAACATCTATTAATCCCTCGCACAACCTACTATACGGAAGCCCTCAGCGGATCACCCATCTGGCTCACTCTTCAACCCTCCTATCATGCAAAGCATCTACAACACGATATGAAACCGTTAGCTAACCATTCATATATAAGATAATGCATAAGCACATACACATGTCATGGAACGATAAACACTCAATCATGTTGTCACACATTAACCCGGTTAATTATCTTTATAATGTCATACACTCAAGTCATATTTATATAGATGAAAATATGTGTCACGGGGAATATATCATCCTTCCCTCTAGGCACCATAACAATCTGAAGTGGTATCGGCGCACTTCTTGTGTACCATAAGGAGTGGTGAAGTGCCCATCCCATATATTAGGACTGACCTGACCTACAGAGAACCTCCCAAACTCTTTACATGATGAAAGGGAAAGGTTATCACTGCCACTACAAGGGGGATATCCAATAAATTATAGGTCGGTAATAATCAAAATCGCATGCTATCAAGCATATAACAATCACCACTCATGCATACATCCAGGTATAGGAATGCAGCTAAGTAATTCCTACGGACTTACCTCGACCTCAAGATAACATCAACCACGATCACCTCCAACCGGAGGATAGCACTACCTAATAACAAGGCATAAAGAGATATCAAATCTTCTATCAATCAAAGGGGTCACACCTAGATCCAAGGGATCCTTAAGGATCATATCTAACCTATAATCCTCAACAGACTACTAAAACTCCAAAGCCATAATCAACATATATTGATACCATGATACCATCATCCTATTCTCATACTCATACCTAGCATGCTTCTAAACCACCCATACTAGGAAAGGAAAGGACTCATACGACACTAGGTATGTCCTAGACAAGACGCACCTGCGTGACAAGGTGACGCAGGGGCAAAGCATCATGGAGGCGCAGGGGCGGCGGCCCTCCACGCTGGGGCGGCGGCGCATCGGGCGCAGGGGCGGCTTCAGGCAGGCGCAGGGGCGGATGTCTGTGCAGAAGCGATCTCTAACTTCTCTTTGATCCTCCACTCGATCTTCTTCACCTCTTCTCCATCCAACAACTATCCACATACATATATATACATATATACATCAATACATATCCAAGAAGACTAACCCAAGATCAAACTTGTGGATTTCTACGCTTAAAGGGAAGGAAATAAGAAAAGAAGAAAGAAAGAAAGAAGAAGGAAGAGGAAGAACTCACCTACAACGGGATCAAACAGAGCAGAAGATCGATAACACACTCAGCTGGCTTTCTGTACAGCACAACAACAACAAACCTCGTCATCAACATCAAACCCAACACCACTCTCTTTGAAAACAAAAGAAATCTAAGAAGAATATCAAAGAAGAAAGAGGAAGAGAAGAAGAACGTGAAGAAGGAGAAGCTTGTAGGAGAATGAGGAAATCCTCCCCCGGAAGCAAAGGAAGAAAGCTTATATAAGAAGCTAAGGAAAGCAAGGTCAACGAGAAGGCGGCTGCAGTTGCAGGAAACCGTAGGGGCGGGTCCTTGAGCCGTAGGGGCTGACCACAGGGCCGCTGGGGGCGGTTCATAGGACCACTAGGGCAGCTATGACCTGCATCTCAGCTAAGGCACAGGCGCGGGGTCCTAAAAGGATAAGGCTCTTACACCCACAACCTGGTTCTCCAAACTCAGTGACTCTCTAGTCACTATGGGTTTCACTCCATCACTTGCAACACACGTCCCTTTTCACTTATTGCCATGGAACTCAATTTTTTTTTTCATTTTAGTGTACGTTGATGATCTAAAGGTTGTTGCATCATCTAGTAATTTGGATATACAATTCATTTCTTCTTTGTCTGTAGACTTCCCACTCAAGGATTTATGCCCCGTCAACTACTTTCTTGAAATTGAAGTTCATCGTGATTCTAGTGGATTTCGTTTGTCTCAGTCAAAATACATCAAGGAGATTCTTACAAAAACAAACATGGTACAATGCAAAGTTGTTGCAACACCCATGGTTGTCACCTCTACCACTGTTCGTGAGACTACTCCTTTCCATGATCAAACACTCTATCAAAGTGTCATTGGGAGCCTATAGTATTTAGCTTTCACATGACTTGACATATCCTTCACTGTAAATAAACTACCCAACATATGCATTCTCCAACAACAAAACATTGGCAAGCTACCAAACGCTTATTTTGCCATCTCAATGCCACATATGGACTACAATTCCACATCAATGTTGAGTCACCAACTCATCTCTCCACGTACACTGGCATTAGCTGGGTTGGTGACATTGGAGATAGACGATCTACAAGTGCTCATGTGTCTTCCTTGGTAACAATCTTATATCATGGACCCCCAAAAAAGCAAGCTATTGTATCCAAACCATTAAGAGAAGAGGAATATCGTTCCCTTTCTCTAGGCACATGTGAAACTCTCTAGATTCAAACCCTCCTAGCCGAGCTCTATGTTCATCTTGATCAAGCGCCCACACTTTGGTGTGATAATCTAGGAGGTACATACTTGGCAGTCAATCCCGTTGTTCATTATCGTATTAAACACCTTTCCCTCGACTACCATTTTGTTCGAGAACGTGTCTAAAGAAAAACTCTACAGGTTGCCTTCTTGTCTTCAAAGGATCAAATTGTTGATGTGCTCACCAAGGCTCTTCAACTCATCAATCCTACAGTTACGAGCTCAACTCTACTTAGCTTAGTTGCACTCGAGGGGGGATACTAGAGGATACATATTCAACAGATGATGGGTCACCTCTAAATTAGAGCATTCTAGATATATACAGTTGTCATGCTTACATTGGCTATAATATGTATTTATATCCTCAGGGTTTCATGAATCAATACAAATGAGGAAATGTATTTTCATAACAACTTCTGAATTCAAGTTAATAAATATAGTTCATATCAAAAATATTGATGAGTAACCATCCCCAACAACCCCTACTACACAAGGACCAATCACTAGATGTAGGACAAGGAAAGTCAAGGAGAAAAACTTTAAACCATCACTTACAAGTCCTACCATTGAAGGACCAATCACTAGATCGAAAGCAAGATGATGAGGGACCATCCCCCACACCTCCTACTACACATGCACCCATCATTAGATCAAGGGCAAGAGTGGTGAAGGAGAAGGATCCTACACCATCTAAAAGTCCTATCACTGAAGGATCTATTACTAGATCATGAGGAAGAACCATTCAAGAAAAGGTTTGTAGCTTGTAGGCATCTTTAGCTTCTAAGGAGACCATTGGTGATATTTTTGTGTCTAAGTCTTCCAGAGTCACATTGATGACAATTCTAGCCATGAAAGACATAGAAGAGATGCCACGAGTTGAAGCCATAGTTGAAGATTTGGAAGCTTCTACTTATTTTATTTTTAATACCTTTAAAGTTCTAGATATTCTAAAAGTATCTTATATTTTTTAGGGATTCGAGAATGAGAATAGAAAAGACATGTAGAGAGCCGATCCTAGAAGAAATCATCATCCAAGTAGAGATCAAGAGTTGGAATCTCGACCCCAATATCTTACCCCCACTCAGCCGAGAATTTAGTCGAGATCAACGATAGAAGAAATGCGTAACAAGTTAAATAAATTGGAATCACGAGTTCTCCATCCCCAGAAAGAGAAACCATCAGTTGAGGTTATCCAAACTTTAAAGATAAGTGATTCTAAACCTTCTGTTTATATGATTATTGAATGGATTACACAAGAATATGAGTTAGTAGATAAGGTTGATTGTGATGAGCATGAAATATATGGTAATGAATTGTATACATATGAACTTTATTTGAATGATACTATTGAGTGTGGAGAGCATAAGTATAATATGAATTATCTTGATTGTAATAAGCCTATACATGATTTGAATGGTCGTGATTGTAATGTGCTTAAACATGATATAAATGACCTTGAGCTAGATAAATCCGAGTTAGAGTGTGCTAAGCCTCTTTATTATAATATTACCTCTACGTTAGTGCATTGATCCCTGGATTGTTCTTTAGGTTGTTCTCTATAACCTTTACCTAGGAAGATACATTTCCTTTTGCCTTTAATAAAAGACATAGAGCATTCCAAATCCCCTAGGATCAATTTGGAAAAGAATTGTGTGGTTCAATCTCAACTTGTGGCATTATTAGATCCTTCTAGGAGATGCATTAAGGATGAGAATGTAGTACCATCACCTATGGAGTTTGCTAATCCTAGGATTTTCTGCTAATGTATATCCTTGATTGACTATGACTTTGTTGATGATTTGGTTCCCTCAACCTTTGTTAATCTTACACCATTGTCCATGAGGAAGCCAATGAGTTTTTTTGTAGGAGTGCAAGTTGAAAACACCAGGAAGAACAAAAACCATAAAGTCTATACATTAGAAATTCTAGATGATTATAGTGAAGAAAATCCTACCATGACTAGGGGAGAACCTTAGCATAGTGTAGCGAAATTTCACTGTAGAAGGAAATCTCGCCCCAGGAGAGCAAGATCTCACCCGAGATTTGCATCCGAGGTCGCCCTCTATCGAAGATTATTCCGCCCCACTACCAGATCTTGTTCCAATGAAGGAGTTTCCCGACCTAGGAAAGAAATCTCTCCCGAGATACAAGAATCTCGCTCGATATTCAAGAAACCTCTCCCTAGTGCATATGCATCTTGACCTAGTGAGATATCTCGTCCTAGTGTTGAACTTTCTTAACATAATGGCGATATCTTGACCAAGCTTTCAAGGATTTTTATTGCTTATAAGGAAGAACAATCTAATGAATGTCTATCCATAAATGTTGTCCCTCGATATTTGGATCAAGAGTTAAACATGTTAAAGGGAGGTAACTTATTTAGTCCATTGGGTGCGAAATTAAGAGTAGCATGCCTAAGTTTTCCTAAGTGTGAATAATTCCAGGTTCTTTTCTATGTTGTTTTAAGATTGGCTACATTACATATTCCTTACTAATAGTGCATAGATCTTTGCCTTTTGTAGGAAGTCTATGTTAGTCACCATCTTAGATTATATTGTGCTAGGAATTGAGCATATTAAGTATAGATGTATTGCGCATGCTGATTTGGGTGATTTTCTTAAGCATTGTGTTCAAGGACTCTAGAGATAAGTTTAAATTGTTTGGAGAGTTCTTTATTAGTTTTACCATGTGTGCATGTAGTTCGGTGCATGTAGTTCCCAAGAAGGGAGGGATGACCGTTGTGACAAACAAGAACAACGAGTTAATTCCAACTAGGACCGTTAAGGCTGGCGGATGTGCATTGATTATAGGAAGCTGAATGTGGCCACTCGAAAGGACCATTTCCCGCTTCCCTTCATTGACCAAATGCTTGAACGGTTAGCTCAACACTCCCATTTTTGCTTTTTAGATGGTTTTAGTGGCTTCTTTCAGATTCCTATCAATCCGGATGATCAAGAGAAGACCACTTTCACTTGTCCATGGGGGACATTCGCTTATCGGAGGATGCCATTCGGATTGTGTAACGCACCAGCTACTTTTCAGCATTGTATGATGGCTATCTTTTCCGAGTATTTAGAGGAGATTATGGAGGTATTCATGGATGACTATTCGGTATATGGTTCCTCTTTGATAACTGTTTGGCTAACTTTTCTCTAGTGCTACAACGTTGTGAAGACACTAATCTTGTTTTGAATTGGGAGAAGTGTCACTTTATGTTTAGCGAAGGAATTGTTCTAGGACACCTCGTTTCCATCCGAGGTATTGAGGTCGATCGAGCTAAGATCGAGACTATTGAGAAACTCCCTCCCCCTTGTTCTGTTAAGGGTGTGCGGAGTTTTTTCGGGCATGCAGGTTTCTACAGGAGGTTCATCAAGGATTTCTCTAAAATCTCTAAACCGCTCACTAATCTTCTGAATAAGGATGCTTTTTTGAGTTTTCGCTGCATGCCTTGATGCTTTTTACAAGATAAAGTAAGCGTTGATAACCGCTCCCATCATTCAACCTCCCGATTGGACCTTGCCCTTTGAGATCATGTGTGATGCTAGCGATGTAGCCGTAGGAGCGGTACTTGGACAAAAGAAGGATGGCCGGACCAACGCCATTTACTATGCTAGCAAGACGCTAGATGAAGCTCAACTGAACTATGCCACCCCCGAAAAGGAGCTTTTGGAAATTGTTTAGGCTTTTGAGAAATATCGCTCTTACTTAGTGGGAGCAAAAGTTATTGTTTACACTGACCATGCAGCTATTCGCTACTTGCTTGCTAAGAAAGATACAAAGCCGCGCCTTATTCGTTGGATTCTTTTGCTTCAAGAGTTTGACCTAGAGATTCGCGATTCGAAAAGATCCGAGAATTCTGTTGCGGATCACCTCAGCCGGCTACCTCCCACCTTGCTCGAGAAGGATGACCTACCCATTGATGATTCGTTTCCCGATGAGCACTTGCATTTATTGGAACATTGGATGGAATCTTTTGTTTCACCCCATGATGAAGATGAAGTATGGGGTGAGGACACCTTCCACCATGTTTGAGGATGGTGTACGGTCCAGCTAGCGACCTTAAACCAAGCGCTTCTTGGGAGGCAACACAAGGTTTTTCTTTCTTTTCCCTTTTCTAGTATAGTTTTAGATAGTTTTCTTCGTTTTGTTTTTGCGTCATCTAGACAGGAACCAGGTACTCTATAAGGAAGGATTACAGCTCAGGAGCTACACTAGAAAGACATAAGTTCGAGAAATTGAGAAGATAGAGCTTTACTGAGACACATCTCGGGTGCAGTCACAGGACCTCGACCGAGATGTTCTTGATCAACCGAGGCGATGAGGTCTGACATCTTCTTTGACACCTCGGTCCACTCAGGAACATCTTGACCGAGGTGTATTCAAATTCAGCGAGGGGTATAAAAGGCGAGACAGTTTCTCACTCCTCCTATTTTTCCCTCTCTACGACCGACCTTGACCGCGGGACCACTCCTCTCAAGTTTTTGATTCTTGCTCGTTTTTCACGTTTCTTGGCTCGAATTCACCGGAGGAAGCAAGAGATTCAGTTTCCAAACAACAAACAACAAGGAAAACACTTCAATTTACAGAATTTGGGGTATTTCGTTCCAAACCCTAACTCTTCCCTTCTTTTTTCGATTTTGAGTAGATCTGGCTTTGGTTGCCATAGATTGTTGTTTAAAAGGATATAAGTACCCCTTAGGAAGCTTTTGGTAGTGTTTTTTGGGGAAAAAGCTTGCAAATTAAGGATTTGCGTTCGAACAACAGTTCGCCTCGGTCCAGTCCCTGTGTCTCGGCCGAGGTGTTCTTGGGCAACCGAGGTGTTCATCCAGAAAAATGAGTAACAGATCAGATCATCAGTTGGCCTTGAGAGATAGGCCTAGCAATTCACACCAGTCTTCCCCTTTCTATGCTTCTCAGCTTTCCATTCCGGTGATCCACGAGCGACACCAGAGGGACTATGATCGCATTTGCAGGCGCCCGATCGTTGCCCCGCGTTTTCTTCACGTTGATGCCTTCGAGTGACTCCATGTGGTGGAGGACTTGAAGAAGATGATCTCCATGGTTGGTTTGGAGGCGTTCATGGATATCAGAGTGCCGGCCTATTTGGAGCCGATGTTGGAGTTTGTCAGTTTTGTGATGTATGTGCCGGAGCATCATGGGATCAAGTACCGGCTGCTGAACATGAACTACGCAGTTCCTATGGATCAATTTAGGGAGATTTTCGGCTTCCCTACACCTCTAGTGACAAATTTTCCTTCCCGAGCGGTGGCTCGGAGTTTCTAGGGCGAGATAGCCCATGTGACTGACCATAGTGATAGATGGCGGCCTGGAGATTCCAGGGAGCGCATTATTTTCCATCTTGCCTTCCGTCTTGCTTACCGGATTTTAGTGAGACTCTCCTGGCGTGTACTAAAACGCCCCAGAAGATTCGACAGGGGGAGCTTCTGAATTGTTTTGTATGGTGATTGGAGGAGTGCCGGACTTTGCTGCCATGCTGGCAGATGATCTACTCAAGATTAAGGGGAAGTCGAAGGGCGATATCTATTGTGGTGGGCTGGTGACCCACATCGCCACTTCCATGGTACTTGACTTATCAGCTTGTACACTTGTCGCGGCTGCGAAGCCACTGGGACTGTAGGAGATGATCACCCGCCGTATCTAGTTTCTCGTGGCCTTGGCACACCCTTCGTTTCCATGCCATGGGAGACGACACCTCCACAGGGCATTATGTGGTCATCCTAGTTTTCTATTTTTGATCATCAGTATTGGTCTGCTACTTGGTTCCCTTACTTGTAGGATCTTGGTGATGTAGCTAACGATAATGATGATGATGAGGTGTATGTAGGAGGAGCTTCCATGGAGACCAGTATTGATACCGGCAAACCTAGTGCTCCCGTTATTGACCTTGATGACGAGGCAACGGAGGATGAGAGAGAAGCACCACCACCATCATCACCTCAGCGTAGATGCCACCGATTTAGAGATCCCGAGGCCCACCGACGGATTGATGATCTCACCGACCAGATGGTAGATGCCTACGCAGCCCTGACAGTTGACATCATTGAGCGTTTTGCTGATGAGCGCCGACAGACTGATGGATGGATGCATCATTAGAGGAGATCCAACATTTTCAGCGCCAAATGATGGAGATCCAATTCTAGCAGATGATGGGCTATCTATTCGATCCTTCCCAGCATCCCTACGTTCCACATCCACTACCGCCAGCTGAAGAGGATTATAGCTTCATGGATTTTCTTTATTTATTATGCAGTTCAGCTAGGTCTGGTCAGTATTTTGTTTCTAGACTTATATTTGACCCATTGGGACAATGTGTCCCAAGTATGGGGTATTTGGATGTATTTATGTGACTTATGTGCTACTATGGCTCGTATGACTCTTTCAGATCTTATTGTCTTATTTGGCTCTATATGCTTACCTGTCATTACATGCATACATACAAGTTTTTGTTTGAGAAAACGTCAAAAACCAGTTTGAAATTTTTTTTTATGCCTCGACCGAGACGTTCATGGCCAATCGAGGTTGAACACCTCGGATGACATCGGAACACCTCGACCGAGGTGGCTAATAACTAAAAGTTTTTCGAAACGCTTTGTGCTTCTTCTCTGGATATGACCTCGATGATGATTCTGTTTTCAGATTGGTTTTGTAATCTTTATATGCTCGAAAGGTTTTATGATATGTTTTGTAACACCCCAAATTCTCGGAACTCGGGGAGCTACTAGTTAGGACCTCACAATGGGTCCCGACCTTGGTTTAACAACAACATTACTTGGATCTTACAACAAGGCACAAATGTATTTAAAACAATTTTTAAAACATAATATTTTTAATGATATAAACGTACACATGTGACAGCCTTGTCTGGCTTTGTCACAGCTTCGTCACAGCCTTGTCTGGCCTTGTCACAGCTTCGTCACAGACTTGTCTGAACCTTGTCACAGCTTCGTCACAGACTTATCCGGGCCTTGTCATATTCTAAATTAGGGCTAAACTTATTATTTTATGTGAAGGTAAGCTACATAAAATGATAAACTTTTAAAGGATTCTATCATTTTATGTGAAGGAAATCTACATAAAATGATAACTTTCATAATAATGTGTCTAACTAAGTAGACGGATATGGCTCAACTGAGCGAGATCAAGTTTATAACAGAAATAGACGGAATAAAAATTCCGGATATTACATCAGTACCCCCTTAAAATAAGTTTCGTCCCGAAACTTAAAAGATAACGACATATAGTCGGAGTTACTACAAAAGAAATAAAGGGCCGGAAAGGGTCACAATCGATCTTGTTCTGATTTGTTCCTAAGATAGCCGGAAATAAAATTTCCGGGTATTACATTAGTACCCCCTTAAAATAAGTTTCGCCCCGAAACTTAATATACGACAATCGTAAGGTCGGTCTTCAAGGAACAAATAAAGGTACAACCTAGTGTATCTAATTAATACATCATAAGTCTTGTCGTTTCTATATCTAAGTATCCCGCACATCAAAGGTTACCAAAAGAATACATCACTTACTACATACTGAATCATGAAATAAACAAGCAGTCAAAAATATCACACATACAAGGTCAAGCCCTAACTCGTCACTCCCGAGGTTACAACTATCTCCACAAAGGTCTCTGAAAGGTTATGTCTCATACTATCCATAGTATTCTTGGTAGCCTCGTCGGCTTTTTATAAAACCACTAACTCTGAAATCTTTTCATGTACAGACCTCACAAGTGCCTACTACACGTTCTAGTGTGGTAACTAGATATTTCACCGGTATCATCCGGCTTCATTGCCCGATTCTCTAAGTCGATGTCCTAACTTTTGTCTGGTAAGTATACCTCTAACTGAATCCGTAGAAACTAGGGTTACACTCTCCAATAGGGTGAGGATTACTAGTCGCTCCATCACTTATAAACTACTTTACGGCCTCAAGTGGTCACATTTTGCAACTCGCCTCCAGGTCCTTTGATGACCGTACAGAAAATAACCTAGTCAACTTTCTTCCCTTCGTTGTGTTTACTTGACTACACACTCAGGCCAAAGGTCTTGAGTGACATACAATGTGTCTGGAATGACGGTATTAGTTACAAGGTGATCTCACATCACCGTCATTTGCTCACACTACTCAATAGTTGTTAACATTGCATTGTGTCCTATAATATCCCTCTTACTCAAAACGCAACTCGACTCCGTTCCGAGATAAAATTTTTTCTTATACTCCACTCTTGAGATTCTGTTTTCTATATGTACGAGTACTGGTCTGTAAGTACACTCCCATAGCTTTTTTTTTTATCTATCTTTCGATTCAACTTGATAGTTACTCACCTTGAGCTTGTTAGTGCAGGCCCTACACACATCCTTATTACTTCGTTACTTCCTTTCTTATTTTATCAAGAAACTCGTTCTAAAGTACCATGCTAGGTATTAAATTCCAAATTTACTGGTCTTCCAACATGTGACTAGGTCGGCATGCTTCACTTGGATCTATAATGGAGTATCACTCTCTTTCTATACTTCTACGTGCACATACTTTCTCGTCTATCTAGTTGGTGATACAGTTCCTCGACAAAAATTCTTGTCACTCCACGTACCCTATTTCACGTTCCTTCTAAACGAAACGCATTTCACCAATTATCATCGTCTTAAACTCGACACGTCATTTGTTGTACTCTCGAGTTTCCGGTTCTGTGGGTTAGGACTCATCACGCTTTCGCTGCTCTACTTTGATAATTATGTTGTCACCCGCTAATCGTAAGGACATTTTCCGTGAGTCCAAATTGATGGACCCAACACTCTCCCTCTCAATTACACCAT